>CP092727.1:26295235-26895235 GCA_030273425.1 Microplitis manilae
GCAATATCTTGGAAAGTTTTAGAGAAAAATATATACTTAGCAATACTTTTTTACTGGTTTATTTATTCAGTTATTGATTCTACATAATTCTTTTAATATCAGAAAAAAGAAAACTGGAATCATGGAAAAGCAACAACGCAGGAACCTTGCCATAAAACGGATGAACACTTGTAGCCGAGGCAGCAATCGTAACCCTGACTTGGGTGACACTGAAAAATATAATTTTTATATAATTAGTTATGGAAAATTTCTAATTTACTTAACTTTAACAGGCATCTATTAGAGACACTAGATAAATATAGATAATCACGTACCCATTTTCCTGTACAGTCTGGAACTGCATAAACAGTTCCTATCAATGCGATCATCAAAAGTGAGAATACCAACACTTTGAACATTGCGCAAATTGTTGTCATTTTAAACGATTTCTGTACAAAAAAAAGTTTTTACAGATTGTAATAATTTGATTAAATTTTTTTTAAGGAGGTTCGTTCGATACTAGTGAGTCAAAGTCGTGTATGAATGTTTTCGTTTGCTAAATTCTCCTAATAGATATAAAAATTAATTATTTTAATTTATAACAACAAAACGAGTTCATAAATTAATATTTATTACTTGTTTAATAAAGAAAGAAACGACCCGCATGAAAAATCTTATATCCTAAAATTATACTGAACAATATAACACATTTTATATTACAACATAATTATTTATATACGAAGTCATATATATTAAAATAACTATTTTTTTGCCGTTCTAATTATATAATTATATATTTTAAAAATATACAAACATGATATATAATATTGTATGTTGGCATATATTCAAGCTATATGAACTCCATATATTGAAAATTATATTATAAACACATAAGTAATTTTATAATGTTAATATATAAGCTAATATATATTATCGACTTATAAAATTTCAAGTCTAAAAGGTTTATTCCGAGCCTGTATCAAGTTGTTAACCTAAAAAAGCTTAATTCAGTTTTTTTAAGTCAGAGTTGTAGATCGACATCCCCTGATTGAAACGCACACTTACATGTAAACATCTATGGTCAGATCTACTTAATATGTACTGAGATATCCGTTCTTTCTTTATTAATCTGTACCTTTATTGTCTTTTCTGAGTTGAACTGATAAATTGAATGTTCATTTTGCCGATTAAAAATATATTTATGTTATATATTTTTAAGTATATTATCCAATATATAATGCGATATGTTAGAAAAATATAATGAAAATTATTTTTTTTTATAGCAGTTACTATACTTTAAAATATATGTCTCGATTATTTTTCTTTATATTGGAATTTATAACCGGGAAATTAGATTTTGAAAATATACAATGCTCTATAATAAAATATATATTCTCTTTTAGAGGTTATGTTATAAGAAAAAATCTACTTTCAAGTTATATGAACATTATATTCAAACATACATAAATTTTTGCCGTTTTATATAATTATATATTTTCGTACCGTAATTGTTTCATTCAGCCAATACATCGTAGCAAATATGTCATATATATATATATATATATATATATATTGTATGGGGAAATACGATTTTTGCAAAAAAAAAAAATGGTAGACACAATATGGCTTTTACGTCAATTTAAGTAGATGAATTAAACTTACAAGATAAGTTATAGATAAAACAGTGAATGAATCAATATAAAATATGAAAACTGAATTAAAAATATAAACTTACAGAACGATGTCAACTTTGAATACTTGAGCGATGCTGGAGTTGAAGAAGACGTCTGCAGTAATATTGGATAAAATTCGAGCTTTTATACCCATTTAGCTCTATTGGAAGATATATATGTATATATATATTTGTATAAAACATACTGTGATAAGCTGCAAATCGTTGACGCTAGCACAATTCTATCAGCGAGTCAATGCCAGGTCTAATACGAAAGAAAACACTTCTTCGGACAAATAAAACTGACGCGTTATCGCTCAAAACCTATTGAACTTTTAATAAAAACAATTATTAGCAAATAGTTGGTTATATAACTGCAGTTTGTAGATTTAAATGTTTATGTGAGTGAAGAGTTCGAATTAGTAGCCAATAGTCAAATGCTCAATTTCATTTTTAAAAAAATTTTTCAAAAATAAAAACAAAATTGACACTTCACAAAAATAAAATTTTTGTTATACTCGCTCCAAAGGTTAAACTTTTGAGCGCTCGGTGGCGTCCGTAAAGTGATTCTTTTTTAAAGAGTCTACTATACCGTTTTTTTTACGGCCTAGGCCGTGAAATTTTACCTCTTCCTTTTTTTACGAACTTTTCGTGTACACTCAGTCGAAATTGAGAGAGATCGTAAAAAAAAGTCGCATTCTAGTGTACCGACCAATGGATTTGAGTAAAGTTTAAACTTAGTTACTGTTGAGTGGCGCTAATTATTTCTCTGCTGGCAGTTTATTAGGATGCGGACCTTATGTTACTAAAACAATGACGCCATTTTATTAACCATAAATACACGATACAAGTAAATTATCAGCGTATATTTTTAAAGCAAGTAATACAAGTTTGTCAATTATTTGTTTAAGATAGATCTATATTCACCTACAAGTGATTGATTGCAAAAAAAAAAAAAAAAAATGTCATTATTTGCATCCTATCCCTCAAAAGTTAAACTTATGGAACGATAATAACAAAAAATATTGTACGTCATTCGGTCGTTTAGCAGCGATTTTGACAGACGGCTACGACTCGGACGTTAAAATTACGCCCGTTTCGAACCTTCCCGCCTCAAACCTTAAGCCCATATCGAAATATCGTTGTCAGAAAACCGCCACTTCACGGTCTTATGACGTAAATATCTATTTTTTCCTTGATCCTCTTCACTTGTTTGTTCCCAACTTATGATCTATTGATCTTTTATCTATCTTGAACGATAATTTTTGTAATCGTTTTGCTTTGATAGGCAATATCTTGGAAAGTTTTAGAGAAAAATATATACTTAGCAATACTTTTTTACTGGTTTATTTATTCAGTTATTGATTCTACATAATTCTTTTAATATCAGAAAAAAGAAAACTGGAATCATGGAAAAGCAACAACGCAGGAACCTTGCCATAAAACGGATGAACACTTGTAGCCGAGGCAGCAATCGTAACCCTGACTTGGGTGACACTGAAAAATATAATTTTTATATAATTAGTTATGGAAAATTTCTAATTTACTTAACTTTAACAGGCATCTATTAGAGACACTAGATAAATATAGATAATCACGTACCCATTTTCCTGTACAGTCTGGAACTGCATAAACAGTTCCTATCAATGCGATCATCAAAAGTGAGAATACCAACACTTTGAACATTGCGCAAATTGTTGTCATTTTAAACGATTTCTGTACAAAAAAAAGTTTTTACAGATTGTAATAATTTGATTAAATTTTTTTTAAGGAGGTTCGTTCGATACTAGTGAGTCAAAGTCGTGTATGAATGTTTTCGTTTGCTAAATTCTCCTAATAGATATAAAAATTAATTATTTTAATTTATAACAACAAAACGAGTTCATAAATTAATATTTATTACTTGTTTAATAAAGAAAGAAACGACCCGCATGAAAAATCTTATATCCTAAAATTATACTGAACAATATAACACATTTTATATTACAACATAATTATTTATATACGAAGTCATATATCTTAAAATAACTATTTTTTTGCCGTTCTAATTATATAATTATATATTTTAAAAATATACAAACATGATATATAATATTGTATGTTGGCATATATTCAAGCTATATGAACTCCATATATTGAAAATTATATTATAAACACATAAGTAATTTTATAATGTTAATATATAAGCTAATATATATTATCGACTTATAAAATTTCAAGTCTAAAAGGTTTATTCCGAGCCTGTATCAAGTTGTTAACCTAAAAAGCTTAATTCAGTTTTTTTAAGTCAGAGTTGTAGATCGACATCCCCTGATTGAAACGCACACTTACATGTAAACATCTATGGTCAGATCTACTTAATATGTACTGAGATATCCGTTCTTTCTTTATTAATCTGTACCTTTATTGTCTTTTCTGAGTTGAACTGATAAATTGAATGTTCATTTTGCCGATTAAAAATATATTTATGTTATATATTTTTAAGTATATTATCCAATATATAATGCGATATGTTAGAAAAATATAATGAAAATTATTTTTTTTTATAGCAGTTACTATACTTTAAAATATATGTCTCGATTATTTTTCTTTATATTGGAATTTATAACCGGGAAATTAGATTTTGAAAATATACAATGCTCTATAATAAAATATATATTCTCTTTTAGAGGTTATGTTATAAGAAAAAATCTACTTTCAAGTTATATGAACATTATATTCAAACATACATAAATTTTTGCCGTTTTATATAATTATATATTTTCGTACCGTAATTGTTTCATTCAGCCAATACTTCGTAGCAAATATGTCATATATATATATATATATATATATATATTGTATGGGGAAATACGATTTTTGCAAAAAAAAAAAATGGTAGACACAATATGGCTTTTACGTCAATTTAAGTAGATGAATTAAACTTACAAGATAAGTTATAGATAAAACAGTGAATGAATCAATATAAAATATGAAAACTGAATTAAAAATATAAACTTACAGAACGATGTCAACTTTGAATACTTGAGCGATGCTGGAGTTGAAGAAGACGTCTGCAGTAATATTGGATAAAATTCGAGCTTTTATACCCATTTAGCTCTATTGGAAGATATATATGTATATATATATTTGTATAAAACATACTGTGATAAGCTGCAAATCGTTGACGCTAGCACAATTCTATCAGCGAGTCAATGCCAGGTCTAATACGAAAGAAAACACTTCTTCGGACAAATAAAACTGACGCGTTATCGCTCAAAACCTATTGAACTTTTAATAAAAACAATTATTAGCAAATAGTTGGTTATATAACTGCAGTTTGTAGATTTAAATGTTTATGTGAGTGAAGAGTTCGAATTAGTAGCCAATAGTCAAATGCTCAATTTCATTTTTAAAAAAATTTTTCAAAAATAAAAACAAAATTGACACTTCACAAAAATAAAATTTTTGTTATACTCGCTCCAAAGGTTAAACTTTTGAGCGCTCGGTGGCGTCCGTAAAGTGATTCTTTTTTAAAGAGTCTACTATACCGTTTTTTTTACGGCCTAGGCCGTGAAATTTTACCTCTTCCTTTTTTTACGAACTTTTCGTGTACACTCAGTCGAAATTGAGAGAGATCGTAAAAAAAAGTCGCATTCTAGTGTACCGACCAATGGATTTGAGTAAAGTTTAAACTTAGTTACTGTTGAGTGGCGCTAATTATTTCTCTGCTGGCAGTTTATTAGGATGCGGACCTTATGTTACTAAAACAATGACGCCATTTTATTAACCATAAATACACGATACAAGTAAATTATCAGCGTATATTTTTAAAGCAAGTAATACAAGTTTGTCAATTATTTGTTTAAGATAGATCTATATTCACCTACAAGTGATTGATTGCAAAAAAAAAAAAAAAAAAAAAAATGTCATTATTTGCATCCTATATCCCTCAAAAGTTAAACTTATGGAACGATAATAACAAAAAATATTGTACGTCATTCGGTCGTTTAGCAGCGATTTTGACAGACGGCTACGACTCGGACGTTAAAATTACGCCCGTTTCGAACCTTCCCGCCTCAAACCTTAAGCCCATATCGAAATATCGTTGTCAGAAAACCGCCACTTCACGGTCTTATGACGTAAATATCTATTTTTTCCTTGATCCTCTTCACTTGTTTGTTCCCAACTTATGATCTATTGATCTTTTATCTATCTTGAACGATAATTTTTGTAATCGTTTTGCTTTGATAGGCAATATCTTGGAAAGTTTTAGAGAAAAATATATACTTAGCAATACTTTTTTACTGGTTTATTTATTCAGTTATTGATTCTACATAATTCTTTTAATATCAAAAAAAAGAAAACTGGAATCATGGAAAAGCAACAACGCAGGAACCTTGCCAGAAAACGGATGAACACTTGTAGCCGAGGCAGCAATCGTAACCCTGACTTGGGTGACACTGAAAAATATAATTTTTATATAATTAGTTATGGAAAATTTCTAATTTACTTAACTTTAACAGGCATCTATTAGAGACACTAGATAAATATAGATAATCACGTACCCATTTTCCTGTACAGTCTGGAACTGCATAAACAGTTCCTATCAATGCGATCATCAAAAGTGAGAATACCAACACTTTGAACATTGCGCAAATTGTTGTCATTTTAAACGATTTCTGTACAAAAAAAAGTTTTTACAGATTGTAATAATTTGATTAAATTTTTTTTAAGGAGGTTCGTTCGATACTAGTGAGTCAAAGTCGTGTATGAATGTTTTCGTTTGCTAAATTCTCCTAATAGATATAAAAATTAATTATTTTAATTTATAACAACAAAACGAGTTCATAAATTAATATTTATTACTTGTTTAATAAAGAAAGAAACGACCCGCATGAAAAATCTTATATCCTAAAATTATACTGAACAATATAACACATTTTATATTACAACATAATTATTTATATACGAAGTCATATATATTAAAATAACTATTTTTTTGCCGTTCTAATTATATAATTATATATTTTAAAAATATACAAACATGATATATAATATTGTATGTTGGCATATATTCAAGCTATATGAACTCCATATATTGAAAATTATATTATAAACACATAAGTAATTTTATAATGTTAATATATAAGCTAATATATATTATCGACTTATAAAATTTCAAGTCTAAAAGGTTTATTCCGAGCCTGTATCAAGTTGTTAACCTAAAAAAGCTTAATTCAGTTTTTTTAAGTCAGAGTTGTAGATCGACATCCCCTGATTGAAACGCACACTTACATGTAAACATCTATGGTCAGATCTACTTAATATGTACTGAGATATCCGTTCTTTCTTTATTAATCTGTACCTTTATTGTCTTTTCTGAGTTGAACTGATAAATTGAATGTTCATTTTGCCGATTAAAAATATATTTATGTTATATATTTTTAAGTATATTATCCAATATATAATGCGATATGTTAGAAAAATATAATGAAAATTATTTTTTTTTATAGCAGTTACTATACTTTAAAATATATGTCTCGATTATTTTTCTTTATATTGGAATTTATAACCGGGAAATTAGATTTTGAAAATATACAATGCTCTATAATAAAATATATATTCTCTTTTAGAGGTTATGTTATAAGAAAAAATCTACTTTCAAGTTATATGAACATTATATTCAAACATACATAAATTTTTGCCGTTTTATATAATTATATATTTTCGTACCGTAATTGTTTCATTCAGCCAATACTTCGTAGCAAATATGTCATATATATATATATATATATATATATATATTGTATGGGGAAATACGATTTTTGCAAAAAAAAAAAATGGTAGACACAATATGGCTTTTACGTCAATTTAAGTAGATGAATTAAACTTACAAGATAAGTTATAGATAAAACAGTGAATGAATCAATATAAAATATGAAAACTGAATTAAAAATATAAACTTACAGAACGATGTCAACTTTGAATACTTGAGCGATGCTGGAGTTGAAGAAGACGTCTGCAGTAATATTGGATAAAATTCGAGCTTTTATACCCATTTAGCTCTATTGGAAGATATATATGTATATATATATTTGTATAAAACATACTGTGATAAGCTGCAAATCGTTGACGCTAGCACAATTCTATCAGCGAGTCAATGCCAGGTCTAATACGAAAGAAAACACTTCTTCGGACAAATAAAACTGACGCGTTATCGCTCAAAACCTATTGAACTTTTAATAAAAACAATTATTAGCAAATAGTTGGTTATATAACTGCAGTTTGTAGATTTAAATGTTTATGTGAGTGAAGAGTTCGAATTAGTAGCCAATAGTCAAATGCTCAATTTCATTTTTAAAAAATTTTTCAAAAATAAAGTCAAAATTGACACTTCACAAAAATAAAATTTTTGTTATACTCGCTCCAAAGGTTAAACTTTTGAGCGCTCGGTGGCGTCCGTAAAGTGATTCTTTTTTAAAGAGTCTACTATACCGTTTTTTACGGCCTAGGCCGTGAAATTTTACCTCTTCCTTTTTTTACGAACTTTTCGTGTACACTCAGTCGAAATTGAGAGAGATCGTAAAAAAAAGTCGCATTCTAGTGTACCGACCAATGGATTTGAGTAAAGTTTAAACTTAGTTACTGTTGAGTGGCGCTAATTATTTCTCTGCTGGCAGTTTATTAGGATGCGGACCTTATGTTACTAAAACAATGACGCCATTTTATTAACCATAAATACACGATACAAGTAAATTATCAGCGTATATTTTTAAAGCAAGTAATACAAGTTTGTCAATTATTTGTTTAAGATAGATCTATATTCACCTACAAGTGATTGATTGCAAAAAAAAAAAAAAAAAAAAAAATGTCATTATTTGCATCCTATCCCTCAAAAGTTAAACTTATGGAACGATAATAACAAAAAATATTGTACGTCATTCGGTCGTTTAGCAGCGATTTTGACAGACGGCTACGACTCGGACGTTAAAATTACGCCCGTTTCGAACCTTCCCGCCTCAAACCTTAAGCCCATATCGAAATATCGTTGTCAGAAAACCGCCACTTCACGGTCTTATGACGTAAATATCTATTTTTTCCTTGATCCTCTTCACTTGTTTGTTCCCAACTTATGATCTATTGATCTTTTATCTATCTTGAACGATAATTTTTGTAATCGTTTTGCTTTGATAGGCAATATCTTGGAAAGTTTTAGAGAAAAATATATACTTAGCAATACTTTTTTACTGGTTTATTTATTCAGTTATTGATTCTACATAATTCTTTTAATATCAGAAAAAAGAAAACTGGAATCATGGAAAAGCAACAACGCAGGAACCTTGCCATAAAACGGATGAACACTTGTAGCCGAGGCAGCAATCGTAACCCTGACTTGGGTGACACTGAAAAATATAATTTTTATATAATTAGTTATGGAAAATTTCTAATTTACTTAACTTTAACAGGCATCTATTAGAGACACTAGATAAATATAGATAATCACGTACCCATTTTCCTGTACAGTCTGGAACTGCATAAACAGTTCCTATCAATGCGATCATCAAAAGTGAGAATACCAACACTTTGAACATTGCGCAAATTGTTGTCATTTTAAACGATTTCTGTACAAAAAAAAGTTTTTACAGATTGTAATAATTTGATTAAATTTTTTTTAAGGAGGTTCGTTCGATACTAGTG
The DNA here is from genome assembly GCA_030273425.1 of Microplitis manilae. NCBI lineage: Eukaryota > Metazoa > Arthropoda > Insecta > Hymenoptera > Braconidae > Microplitis > Microplitis manilae. The sequence continues at coordinate 26,304,567 of CP092727.1, forward strand.
AGTCAAAGTCGTGTATGAATGTTTTCGTTTGCTAAATTCTCCTAATAGATATAAAAATTAATTATTTTAATTTATAACAACAAAACGAGTTCATAAATTAATATTTATTACTTGTTTAATAAAGAAAGAAACGACCCGCATGAAAAATCTTATATCCTAAAATTATACTGAACAATATAACACATTTTATATTACAACATAATTATTTATATACGAAGTCATATATATTAAAATAACTATTTTTTTGCCGTTCTAATTATATAATTATATATTTTAAAAATATACAAACATGATATATAATATTGTATGTTGGCATATATTCAAGCTATATGAACTCCATATATTGAAAATTATATTATAAACACATAAGTAATTTTATAATGTTAATATATAAGCTAATATATATTATCGACTTATAAAATTTCAAGTCTAAAAGGTTTATTCCGAGCCTGTATCAAGTTGTTAACCTAAAAAAGCTTAATTCAGTTTTTTTAAGTCAGAGTTGTAGATCGACATCCCCTGATTGAAACGCACACTTACATGTAAACATCTATGGTCAGATCTACTTAATATGTACTGAGATATCCGTTCTTTCTTTATTAATCTGTACCTTTATTGTCTTTTCTGAGTTGAACTGATAAATTGAATGTTCATTTTGCCGATTAAAAATATATTTATGTTATATATTTTTAAGTATATTATCCAATATATAATGCGATATGTTAGAAAAATATAATGAAAATTATTTTTTTTTATAGCAGTTACTATACTTTAAAATATATGTCTCGATTATTTTTCTTTATATTGGAATTTATAACCGGGAAATTAGATTTTGAAAATATACAATGCTCTATAATAAAATATATATTCTCTTTTAGAGGTTATGTTATAAGAAAAAATCTACTTTCAAGTTATATGAACATTATATTCAAACATACATAAATTTTTGCCGTTTTATATAATTATATATTTTCGTACCGTAATTGTTTCATTCAGCCAATACATCGTAGCAAATATGTCATATATATATATATATATACATATATATATATATATATATATATATATATATATATATATATTGTATGGGGAAATACGATTTTTGCAAAAAAAAAATGGTAGACACAATATGGCTTTTACGTCAATTTAAGTAGATGAATTAAACTTACAAGATAAGTTATAGATAAAACAGTGAATGAATCAATATAAAATATGAAAACTGAATTAAAAATATAAACTTACAGAACGATGTCAACTTTGAATACTTGAGCGATGCTGGAGTTGAAGAAGACGTCTGCAGTAATATTGGATAAAATTCGAGCTTTTATACCCATTTAGCTCTATTGGAAGATATATATGTATATATATATTTGTATAAAACATACTGTGATAAGCTGCAAATCGTTGACGCTAGCACAATTCTATCAGCGAGTCAATGCCAGGTCTAATACGAAAGAAAACACTTCTTCGGACAAATAAAACTGACGCGTTATCGCTCAAAACCTATTGAACTTTTAATAAAAACAATTATTAGCAAATAGTTGGTTATATAACTGCAGTTTGTAGATTTAAATGTTTATGTGAGTGAAGAGTTCGAATTAGTAGTCAATAGTCGTATAGTCATTTTTTTTTATGTGAAAAAAATTTTTTGAAAATTGAAGTCTACAAATTCCAAAATTAAACAAAAACAAAAATGACACTTTTGGAAAATTATTTAAAATTGACTAAAATAATTTTAAAAAAAAATTATTAATATACGACTACGAAAATTGAAAATTATTTTTAAAAATAAAATTGATACATTTTGTCAATTTTTTAAAAGTTCTTTTAAACTTTACTTGAAATAATTTTTCAAAACATTATTAATAAATGAGTATTAAAATTTCAAAATAAATTTTTTTAAAAAATTGACACTTATTAAAATAAAAATAATCTTTTGTTTTTGACGAACGGCATTTAAAAATTTAAAAAAAAAAGCGAGCAGGTGGTGTTGCACCCACTGTCACGCTCAGTGCACTCGTGCCCACAAGATTATCCCCTTCCTCAAGATGCACCTCATCTTTTTCTCGATTCTCTTCACTTGGTTCTTCCCAACTCGTCTTCAACTCGCGCTTTACTTTTATTTTAGCTTCTTTATGCTTCTGGTCTGCTAAAATCCAACCGATTCTTTGGTTTTAAGTGCTTTCTTATGCGGTAAGACCGCTTTGTTTCCTTTAAAAATTTTTATCTTTATTTTTATTCAGCTTGTTCCTTTTTGGACTTTTAGTCTGAGTAGTTCCTCTTTAGAGTTTCTTTGGCCAGTACTTTCTCTTTCATTCTTAGGTTGTTGTGTTAACCTGAGACCTGGGACCAGAAAACAGAGTAGAGTCGAGTTTTATTTAAAATAAAAGCAAAACCATCAAAGGCATAGTGAAAAAGAGCTGAGAAGAGTTAAGGTATTTTGAGCGTCTGCAAGCCCCCATGCTTACACGCCTCGGCTTTAACATTTATTTAGACCCTACCGGGGTAATTACCACGTCCTGTGGTTTGCTGGTGGTTTACTGAGGTGCTTGTCAGTCCTACAGGTGGTCTTATAGACACCAACACATTTATTTTTATAAATATACTTTTTTAATTACCTTAATTCGTTAATATGCCATTAATTATTTTTAATTAACGATGACATGTAATTGATATTAAAAATTATTTTTAAAGTTCTGGAAATAATTTTTATTCATTCATGGGAAAGATCCCATGGACTCAGTTTATGTCTTAACAAATTGATACTACGGTTTTTGACCAATTAAAAGATTCAGTTACTTACTGTCCTGTATATAATTTTTATAATTACAATAACTTGGTAAATATTGAAAATATCGAAAAAATGTATCAGATCTTTTTTGTAGCTCTTTAAATTCTCTACAAAAAAATATCCCATGACTTTGACCATTAGATTAATATTGACGGCTCTAGAGGCTTATATAGATTCATAATGATCAAAAATCCCTCAAGTGCTAATTTATAAATTTTTAAGTTAAAATAACTAGTTAAATATTCAAAATATCGAAAAAATGTATCAGATCTTTTTTGTAGCTCTTTAAATTCTCTACAAAAAAATATCCCATGACTTTGACCATTAGATTAATATTTACGGCTCTAGAGGCTTATATAGATTCATAATGATCAAAAATCCCTCAAGTGCTAATTTATAAATTTTTAAGTTAAAATAACTAGTTAAAGATTCAAAATATCGAAAAAATGTATCAGATCTTTTTTGTAGCTCTTTAAATTCTCTACAAAAAAGTATTCTATGACTTTGACCATTAGATTAATATTTACGGCTCTAGAGGCTTATATAGATTCATAATGATCAAAAATCCCTCAAGTGCTAATTTATAAATTTTTAAGTTAAAATAACTAGTTAAATATTCAAAATATCGAAAAAATGTATCAGATCTTTTTTGTAGCTCTTAAAATTCTCTACAAAAAAGTATTCTATGACTTTGACCATTAGATCAATGTTTACGGCTCTAGAGGCCTATATAGATTAATAATGATCAAAAATCCTATAACAGTAGATTTCCAATATTTAAAATCAAAACAACTTTCTAAAAAAAAAATTCAGCAAAACTATAAATTTTCTAAATATATTTTCAAATCTTCTACAAACAGTAAATGCACAAAGTAGCAAACAATAAACACAAATACTTACTCTCCATGGCTCGACATAATTTCAAAGTAAATAAAAAAAAGAATGTAAACTTCCGAAAAAATAGTTTACAAGGAAACGAGCAATAGAATATCTAATAAGATTGTAACTGTTACCAGCAAATCTCACAAAATAATGACCAAACACGTTTATACATTTTCCAGTTCGGAAAACCGCCCACACTACCCAGAACCCAGAGCCACTGGCAGCTATTTTTGTAACAATCGACATACAATATAAACTAACACGCAACACTACTTCAGACATAGACTACACCCATATCTAACCACCAGAACATAAAATAACTTATCCTATAACCAGCATTTATTATGCAATTGCATTCATTGTCACTTAAGTACTTACAGTAAACTCATATCCCAGTGTTCCAGTATACCAGTGTACTAAAATACTCATCAAATAGTCGGCATTTAAAAACAATAAAAATTTTTATTTATTGATAACCCATCAGACAATTTACCTTCACAGCCATCATTTAAGACGATAGTTTTATTTTGTCTGGCCGCGTGGGCGTAAGATCACACGCTGAGCTTATAGTTAAACAATAAAACCAAACAATATTGTTCATCTCACGCAATTCACATTCGCTCTCACTCGATCAATTACTCCCGCTGTTTTACTTAAAAAAAAAAAGTTGTACTTGGTTGGACAAAAGCCTTTTCAATTTTTTTGGATTTTCGAACCTGCACCTGCGTTAGGAACTACTCAAGTATTTAGTCTCTTGCTACTGTTGTCCCCATCCGCGGACTTGGACACATGAGTCAAAGAAATAAAAGTTTAAGAAAAATATTTTATAGTCTTGTGACTGCCCGAGTGCTTAGAAATATTACACGGGTATTTTGGACTCTTAATTTAAGCGGTGTTAGGCCTTACGTCTTTGTTTTTCGACTTAGACAAAACATGTATTTTTTAGTAGGATTTTTTTACGCGTGTCTAAAAAAAATTGAAATTCGAATCCTACTTGACTGAAAAAAAAAATTGCTGTGGACTGTGTTAGCTCTTTTGCGGAAAGAGGAAATAGCAATTTAGTGGAACAACGGGGCGCCATAGCTAATCTAGAAACACGAATTGGCCATTTGGTTTTAGCTGGCGCCGCGATACCCGACCGCGGGAGATTATTTTTCATTATCGCAACATCAACAAAGAGAAGTAATATATACATATATATCTATATACATATTCCCCTACCCCTACCTGATATAGTTGAGAAACTATCGTGACTTTTTCTTTCTTACTCAGCTTGACTCGGCTGTTTGTTATTTTTATTATTTTACTACGCGTTATTTTACAACTCGTGATGATAGAATCCCTGGATCACTTAAATGCTCATCTTATCTGAAATTGAATCTTGAGTAAACAAACCGTGTCGTAGATCTTATCATTTTATTTATTTATTTTTTTTTTCAATTATTTTTTTATTATTTAATAACAAAATAACGATGATTTTTTTAATAGCTTCGCTTCGATCGGCAATATCTCGGAAAATATATAAGACAAATATATATCATATGGGGTCATTGGAAAGGTTATTCAATTTCCTAGTAATTTTACCTTGAAGAAATATCGTAGATTCAATTGTTCAATAGTTACAGCCATTCAAACAATTTGTTAAATTATTTCAAAAATATTGAATTTTTTATCAAAAACTTTAAATGCTCATATCTTCTAAAATATCAATCCTAACACATTTTGTACTGAAAAGAAAGTTGTAGGAAATTGAATTTCCTATAAATTTGGTCTCATTAAAAAATTTCATAAAATCGATTTTTAAAAAGTTACAGGTATTCGAACAATTGGTTGAATTGTTTCAAAAATATCGAATTTCGTTTCAAAAATTTCAAATGCTCATATCTTTCAAACTATCAGTTCTAACGCATTTTTTGCAGAAATCAAAGTTGTAGGAAATTAAATTTTCCACAAATTTGGTCTTATTGATAAATTCCATAAAATCGATCCTTGAGAAGTTACAGAGACTTAAACAATAAGTAAAATTGTTCAAAAAATGTTGTTATTTTCCAATAACTTTTTACAGCTATATTTATTAAATTATTGAACCCGGATAATTTTTTTTTCGGTATTAAATTAATAGAAAATCAAATTTCCGTTCCGAAAACCTGCTATGACGTCTAATTATCTCAAAAATTTACCAAGATAATGCTAATAAAAAAAAAAATGATTATCAATTAAAAATATCCATAATAAAAAAAAATTATTAAATAAATATATGAACGAATATATATCATAAATATTTATCTTCAGGCTACAGACGCTTCAATTTAAAATAAAAAAAATTTGAAGCTCGACCAATAAACTTAGTTGTTTAGACACGCCTCGGCGTTTCTTAAGAATTCTCGCGGTTCTAAAACGTCTTGACGAAAATTACAACCTATTTCTGTTTTCAGTACTTGCATCTATACTCATAAAACGTCTAATTGATGCCCACAAAATAATCTGATTTGTTTCGGCTCAGAAAATAAAAAATTTAAAAAAATAGAGGGAAATTAAAAAATACTTAAAACTCGGCTCCAAAGATGGGAGGCTCAAAACGACTTTATTTATATATTTTCTAGTTCAAGTAAGCAATATACTAAGGATAGAAAAATGAGTACGAAATGGGTTATAGAGCAGGAATTTTTTCTTTATTAAAATTTCAAAATTCAAAAAGTTATTTTACTTCGTTCAAGAAGTTAAATAATTTTTGTTACCAGATAAACTTCCGTTCATTTTCCCAACATATGAAGTTCGCAGGTACCTTGTCTGAAAGTGTTCGAACAGATATAAAACTCGCAGCATTTGTAACCTGCAATCGGGTGACACTAAAAAATATAAATTTTTGTATAATTAATTATGAAAAATTTTTAGTTTTACTTAAATAGACATCCATTCGTGACACTGAACGTACCCATTTTCCCGGACAACCCGCATATACATCAACAGTTGCCACCAATGCGATTATCAAAAGTGAAAATATCAGCCCTTTGAATATTTTTGTCGTTTGTGACGATTTCTGTACAAAAAAAAATTATTTTTAGATTGTCGATTATGTAATAAAATATATAAAAACTGATTAAAAAATATAAACTTACAAAACGATGTCAACTTTGAATACTTGAACGATGCTGGAGATGAAGAAGACGTCTGTAGCAATCTAGTTCACTACCCTGGTAGGAAGGGACCATTGGACAAGGCTTGGACCAGGCATTGGCCAGTCGTCATGCCAGAGTTCCGAGCCTTGGCACCAGCCTTGGCTAAGCATTGGGCCAAGGATTGGTCCAGGCCTAGGATGATAACAATGTCCCCAAGCCTTGGCAAACAAAAAAACTAGGCTTGGGCCAAGCCTTAGGAAACGAAAAATTGAGCCTCGGCCAAGGCTTGGGAAACAAAAAACCAAGCCTCGGTCAAACCTCGGGGAGCAAAAAATCCACGGCTCACCCAATGCTCGATCTAAAATATTATTATTTAAATTAATAAATATAATTAAAAAAAAGTTTGATCACACTTTTATCGACATTACATTAGAGGGTAATTAACTAATTACTGAATTAATGGGAAATAACGAATAAAATTATTTGGGGGCTACCGGGGTTCGAACTGAGATCCTTCTGATTACTAGGCTGGGACGCTATCCACTGTGCTAAATCTGATGTTCAGATAATTATGATTTTTTTGCTTGTTAAATTGTTTAAATACAATTTAATTCAAAAATATTAGATCGTAAAGATGAGATGAAATGTAGTTTTATTTAATGAACTTAAAATTGTCTGATGCATTTTTAGGCCTACGCATGACACCTGGGGCAAAATGGACCATCCGAAAATTCTGAAAAAATGATTCATATTTTTATCGTTAAATTAAAAAAAATTTAATATATTAATCCATTTTTCGGCTGATTCTCTATAGCCGGGGCAAATTCGGTCACTAAAAATATTCGGAAATAATATTTCATTTTTTAATTGATAAAATTTTTGAAATAATGCAAAATAATCTGTAATCTAAAAAATCAAAAATCACGTTTCTTGGGTTCATAATAATGACAAATAAAAAGTATAGAATTGTTTTTTTTTTTATTAAATAAAAAAATTAGTAAGTAAGATAATCGAGGAGAAACAATTTATTAAACCAATGATGTGAAATGTAATTTTTCTTTATGTATATTACATACAAAAATTTTGAATTTAATGAAATTTGATCAACTTTCAAAAATTTTTTTTTTAACTTTTTTAAAGGGTACCCCATTTTGCTCGCCAAAAATAAAAATTTCATGTTAACTAAAGTTTTCTACATAGCAATAACTAATTAAATGAAAATTATTGATATTAATCGTATACTCGGTAGACGGTTATGCCCTGGTCTTCTCTATATACATATATATAGATACATGTAAAGTTGATAATTTTACTATTAAAATATAATTTAACCCAGGCTGAGGCATTGGCCAATGGTCAGCTGCCAAGGCTCGGCTTGACAAAAATTAAACTATCGGACCCAGCCTGGGCCGATCCTTGGGCCAATGGTCAGCAGCCAAGGCTCAATTTGACAAAAATTAAACTATCGGGCCTAGCCCTGGCCGAGGCTCAGACCAATGGTCACTACTCAAGGCTCGGCTTAATTTAATGAAACCAATGGGCCAAGTCTCGGCCTAGACTTGGGCCAATGGTTAGCTGCCAAGACTTGGCTTAACGTAATCAAACCATTGGATCAAGCCCTGGCCGAGGCTTGGGCCAATGGTCAGCTGCCGAAGCTTGGCAAGTGACAACAGGGCCAAGACTCGGCCTATTGTCAGCCTTGGCGATTCCTACCTGGGTAGGATTATGTATTTATTACATATTCATAAAAAAATAAATATACTGTGGTATACTGCAAATTGTTGACGCTAACAATGTAATCTACGGGTCAATGTCAGGTCTAGTTTTGAGAAAAAAAGTTCTTTCAACCATCATAACGAACGCGCTATCGATCGAAACCTATTGAACCCTTGATAAAAAAATCGTATGAAAATAAAACATCATACCCTTGTGTGGAAATTTCCTCATATCTAAATCTGCATAAATATTATTATTTATTTTTGAAAAATGTGCCATGATCTTGACTATTGACCGCAAGGTAATAAAAAAATATTAAAGACCTCATTAAACAATTAGAACCAAGTGTTATTGATAAAAATCTATTGAACTCGTAATAAGAAAAAAAGGCCATTCGGTAGCCGAAATGGAAGGTAGATTTTTCAATTAATCGATATAAAAAGTTAGTTTCATACATAGATATCTTGTGATATATGTTAGTGTATAGTCATGACATAAATTAAACTCATTTTCTAAGAGTGAGGGTAAAAAAGGACAACGATTATTTTCGATAGAGAACTTCAGATAGTTGATTTGACACAACATTATATAGGTAATGTACCAAACTAACCTTCACATAAATAAAGTATTGGAAATTTAATTAGTATTAGATCATAATTGTAATCGCTGTTACAATCGCAAGATCAGTTATAATTATAGGACGTACAGGTATGATTGGTACATCATAAATAATAAGAGAAATACTTTTGAAATATGAAATATCTGTAAAATTTACAGGTTATTTTGTTCACAATAAAATACACGTAACAAAATTGTATTATAATGGGAAATGCATAAGTTATGTGGTATGAAAACCATATTTTCAACATATTTTGATTCCATTCAAATTTTCAAGGCTATCAAATTATTGGAAGAAATAGTCAAAACATAAAGCTTAAGGTCATAAATTAAAGATTATTAGACGAGCTTTCAGATACTTTTTACGGAAATTGTCTATAAATATTAGTTTTGAAGTTATATAAGCTTTAGTAGTAATTAAAAACTGATTTTTACGAAAAATCATGAAAATTTAAAACAGCCATAACTTCAAAACTATTTGAACGATTGAGCCCATCTTTGAACTTGATCAAGGTAATCGCCTATAGAATAAGTGTGAAAAATTTCATTAAGATCCGATAAGAAGTGTGGGCGCTATTGTAATGACAAGACCAGTGATAATCATCAGGATTGGAGGTACATTTGAAACATCGTAAATAATAAAAGAAATACTTTTAAAATATAAAATAGCTCCGAAATTTACAGGTTATTTTGTGCTCAATAAAATATTACCGACGAAACTGGATTATAATGGGACATGCAAAAGTTATGTGGAAAAAGAACCATATTTTCAGGATTTTTTGATTCCATAAAAATTTTCAAAACTATCAAATTATTGGAAGAAATGGTCAAAACATAAAGTTTGAGGTCACAAATAAAAGCTTATTAGTCAAGCTTTAAAATACTTTTTACAGAAATTATCTATGAGATTTAGTTTTAATGTTACATGGACTTTAAGAGTGATTAAAAACTGATTTTTTCGAAAAATCGTAAAAATTTCAAACAGCTATAACTTCTAAACTAATCGACCGATTCAGCCCATCTTCGAACTTAACCGTGTTAATTACACATTAAATAAGTGTAGAAAGTTTCATTAAAATCGGATAAGAATTGTAGACGCAATCGTGCCCTCAAAAGTCGGTTTTATCACATAAATATATATATATATATATATATATATATATATATATATATACATACATATATATATATATATATATATATATACATACATATATAAATTTTTCAACGAATGGTATTTTTGAACTCTACTCAACTAATTATGATAGTTTATGACGAACTTCCCTGTAAAATCGACCATGAGGACAAATACAATAGTTAGATTTTTAAAAAAAATCTACCTAAAAAGTAAATAAAAGTGGCCGAAAATCGCAACCTTTCTCTACTCGAAATTTTCATTAGTCGGATTTAGACTCATAAAAAGTATAATTGATGCCCAGAAAATAATCTGATTTGTTTCGGCTCAGAAAAAAAATAAAAAAAAACAGAGGGAAATTAAAAAATACTTAAAACTCGGCTCCAAAGGCGGGAGGCTCAAAAAGGCCACAACTTTTAATCGTCAAACTATAGTTTAACTTACATTATATTATTTAGCGTATATACTACGCACTGTGGGGTGCATCGATGACCCCCGCGGTGTTTTAGAACCAAAAATCACCGGGCCATGAAGTTTCTGTATACCCGGCACCTGTGACTCGGATATATTTTTATTCATTACAATTAAAATAAAATCATCAAATTTTTTTTAGTCCCTAAAAATTAAATTTTCTAATTATTAATCGACTCATCTTTAGGCCAGGCAATTATTTTCTTTTTCAATTAATTAAAGTGAAATAAAAAAAATTTATATTTAAATTATAAAATAAAATTATTTCAGCAATTAGTGATTAAATATCAATAATTTCAATTACTCTGAAAAAAAAAAATATGTCTAGTTGTTTTGACATCATTAGAAGGATAATATTTGTAAACAGCTTATAATTGCACAATCAGTTTATTTATTAAGAAAGCGATACATTTTCCTCCTGATTGTTGTTACAAGATGAACTTGTAAATTATTTGCCTCCGTGTTGATGTTCGCAGGTGCCTTGGGAGAAAATGTTTGAACAAACGTAATGATTGCAGCAGTTGTACGATGCGGCAGGATGACACTGAAAAATATAAATTTATGTATAATTACTCATAAAAAATTTTTTAGTTTAGTTTACTTAAAAACATCTATCAGAGATACTGTATAAATATATAGTTCGAATTACGTACCCAATTTCCATAACAACCGGCATTAACAGTTGCTACAAATGCGATTATCAAAAAAGACAATATCATCACCTTGAACATTTTGGGAATTTCTATCGTCTTTGACAATTTCTGCACGGAAAAAATTTATTTAATATCCAGTTTGTGTCCTCGAAAACTTAGTACTTCCTTTACTACCCCGTTTTACCCCCCCCCCCTTCCTCTCTATATTTACTTCTTTCCGAAAGATCAGAAAAATAAACAAAAGTTTCCAATTTCTAATTATAAAAATATTTCCTGTACAGAGAAATATATAAGTGACATATATCCCATATAGTCAATACATTGATGCATATATCACTCATATTTTTTTGTATAGGTCATTTTTGGAAAAAAAGTTTGGTTTCCCTAGTAAATCCGAATTACGGTAAATTACCGTAAATTACCATAATTTACGGTATTCGGAAAAATTGCCGCAATTTACCATGAATTACGGCTAACTACGGTAAAATGCCGTATTTTAGGCAAATTTACAGTAAAACTGCGGTAATTTACCGTGACATTGGCAGCAATACTGCCGTACTTTACCGAAATTTACGGTAACCTAGATGATTCACGGTAATTTACCGCAAGATGTGGGAACCTGCCGTATTTTACAGTAAATTTGCTGTAAAATTGCGGTGAAGTACGGTAATTTACCGTAATTCGGATCCATTAGGGCAAAATATGATTATCATGCAAATTGAAGTAACAACATTGAATTTACATATAAAGAGGTGAATGAAGTCAATAAAAGATAAAAAACTGATTTAAAAATCAAAACTTACAAAACAATGTGAACTTTGAACACTCAAGCGATGCTGGAGATGAAAAAGACGTTTGCAGCAATATCGATTACAATATGAGCTTTTATATGCATCTGTTTCTCAAGAATTATGTACAAATTTATAGAAAAAAAATATTCTGTAATGCAACGCAAATCGCTGACGTTAGCAAAATTATCTACGAGTCAATGTCAGGTTAATATTAAAGAAAAAAGTTCTGTGAGCTAACATAACTAATGTGTTATCGATCAAAACCTATTGAACCCTTAATAAAATAGTGTGTAAATAAAACATGTAAAGCTGTATGGAAATTTCCTCATATATTAATCTACATAAATATTATTATATATTTTTAAAAACGTGCCATGGTCTTGACCATTGACCGCAGAGAAATAAAAAATATTCGAGGCTTTGTTCAACAACTAGAAGCAAAGTCCTATTGATCGAAGCCCCAACTAAAAATTTTAGTCCGTCTTTTATTAAGTACGGATTCAAAATGCAGAATTATAAGTTGGCGTTAAATGAGCTAACCGTATCACAGAAATAACTCGGCATACATTCGAACACCGAAATCTCTTTTCGAAAATGCAACCTATCCGTAAAAAATACATACATAGAAATATGTTCATGTATGACTGTGTATAATTATCTATTTTTGAGTTTTTTTAATCATCTTCGCAGAGCAGTGATCATTAGATATGCAAATTCTTTAATTTCTAATAAAAATTACGAATTTCAGATAAAAAAAAACACTACACTTATCATCGACCATGAGCGCTTTAGTGGGATTCGAACCCGGTACCTTTCGCACTAAAGACCTACGCTGTGATTACTTCACCTCGCCCGATTATGGCTTCTCAGCTTAGTTTTGCAGAATATGATATTATTAGTTATCAGTGAAGAATTCCAAAGATACGTCTAATTCAAGCCTTTTTACATGATCCTAACTAACAATCAAGTTTGGATTTTTTTTTGGTATATCATGTTCCGATTTTCTTCTTGAAGACGAAACAAGGTTTGCATTGGGCTTTCTGTGTTTCGAGTTTCCCGTGAGGCGAGAATAAGATTCAAATTAGGTTTGACGTATTTCGGAAAGCCAATGAGGCTTGAATCGGTCTTCCGCAGACTGTATTGAGATTTTTATTCAGATAGTTGTTATTGCATCATCACAAAGCATAATATGTTTGTAAGCAGCTTAGAAGTGATTCACTCTGAGAAGGCCACTAAGTTACTTATCGCTCATATATTTTTATTTAAAACCAATTTAGCTTAGAAAAAAAAAGAAATAGATAAAACAAATTTTTTGAATTATTATTGCGCATTTGATCTCAGGATCGACTTTGTCTCGTTGGTAATATGATATCTCAGATGAGTAAAAAAGAAGCGTATAACGTTCTTGAACTAAATATTTTTATTTTTCGGCTTAAGTATAAGCAATGTTAGAAATAACAGGTTTGAGAAGTGCTTATCATACAAAAAGAATATAAGTTTTCAACACAAGTGATTCTTTTATTGGACTAAGTGTGGAATGGGTTTTGGAGCAGGAATTTTTTTGAAATTCAAGAAATTTTTGGTTTTCATTCCGTCTGCCAAAAATTTATTGATTGAAAGAAAATTATCGACAAGATTTTTTTTCAGTGCGAATTTCAGTTTTTTTATTAAGGAATTAGTACATTTTCCTTTTAATTATTGATAGAAAAGTAACTTCCCATTTATTTTCCTCCCCATGAAGGCATGCAGTTACCTTGAGACATAATGTTTGAACAAATATGATGATTGCAGCAGCTGTAGCCTGCGCTCGGGTGACACTAAAACATATAAATTTATGTATGATTAATTTTTGAAAATTTAATAGTTTGGTTCACTCTAATAGACATATATAAGAGACACTGAATGGATATAATTTTAATTACTTACCCAGTTTCCGGCACAGCCGGCATTTACAGTTGCTACCAATACGACCATCAGAAAAGTGAATATCAACAGTTTGAACATTTTGGAAATTTTTTTCGTTTTTGACTATTTCTGTATAAAAAAAAATTATTTAGATTATCGATTATATTAACCCTTTCCTGGTTGACCTTGAATCCCTACTCTCAATTTGAATCGTACGTCTTCGTTTTAAAGCGAGAGAGCGCTAGCCTGTTGAGAAGAGAAGGGGCAGAAAAAATAGTAGAAGGGGGCGCATGCATGCACTACTACGATCAAACCGTCACTCACACGACTAAACCGTTACTCACACAGCCTTAACAACGAACTTTGATTGGCGCTACCCCCGTAGAGCTCACACCGATTCATTTCGATTCACACTTTCGGGAAAGGGTTAAACTAAAATGGGCTAAAATTTTATTTATGTATATATGTCCCATACAGCCAACACATCGATGTACATATGTCACATATATATTTTTTAGTATGGGCGATTTATGGAAAAAGAAGTGATCTTAAAAAACGAAAAGTTTTAGAAGGTAATTTATAGATGAAAAGATGGATGGAATAAAAAAAACAAAAAATATACTTACAAAACGAGTTGAAGAAAATGTCTGCAGCAATCTCAAGAAAATCGGAGCTTTTATACGCATTAAGTTCGATTGAATTACATGTATGTTTGTAAAAAATGAATATTTTGTAGCGTATTAAGAATCGCTGACGCTAGGAGTTTTATCTGAATGTCAAAGTCACGCGTAATTTTTAAGATTAAGAATCATGAAAAAAGAATTTATTTCAACATACAAAACCAATGTGTTATTGATCAAAACCTATTGAACTCTTGATAAAAAATAGTAGAAAATAAAACATGATAAAGTTGTATGGATATTTCCTCATATATTAATCTACATACATATTATATACTTTCAAAAATGTGCCATGATCTTGACCATTGACCGCAGAGAAATAAAAAATATCCGAGACTCTGTTCAACAATTCGAACTAAAGCATTTTTGATCAAAATCAATTGAATTTTTAATAAAAAAATAGTAAATAAACGTCTTGACGAAAATTACAACCTATTTCTGTTTTCAGTACTTGCATCTATACTCATAAAACGTCTAATTGATGCCCACAAAATAATCTGATTTGTTTCGGCTGAGAAAAAAAATAAAAAAAAACAGAGGGAAATTAATAAATACTTAAAACTCGGCTCCAAAGGCGGGAGGCTTGAAAAGGCTGCAGCTTTTAATCGTCAAACTATAGTTTAACTTACATTATATTATTTAGCGTATATACTACGCACTGTGGGGTGCATCGATGACCCCCGCGGTGTTTTAGAACCAAAAATCACCGGGCCATGAAGTTTCTGTATACCCGGCACCTGTGACCCAGATATATTTTTATTCATTACAATTAAAATAAAATCATCAAAATTTTTTTTTAGTCCCTAAAAATTAAATTTTCTAATTATTAATCGACTCATCTATAAGGCAGGCAATTATTTTCTTTTTCAATTAATTAAAGTGAAATAAAAAAAATTTATATTTAAATTATAAAATAAAATTATTTCAGCAATTAGTGATTAAATATCAATAATTTTAATTACTCTGAAAAAAAAAGATGTCTAGTTGTTTTGACATCATTAGAAGGATAATATTTGTACACAGCTTATAATTGCACAATCAGTTTATTTATTAAGAAAGCGATACATTTTCCTCCTGATTGTTGTTACAAGATGAACTTCCCAATTATTTGCCTCCGTGTTTATGTTCACAGGTACCTTCCGAGAAAATTTTTGAACAAACAAAATTATGGCAGCAGTTGTAAAGTGCGCTCGGGTGACACTAAAAATTATAAATTTATGTATAACTACTCGTAAAAAATTTTTTAGTTTAGCTTACTTAAAAACATCTATCAGAGATACTGTATATATATAGTTCGAATTGCGTACCCAATTTCCATAACAACCGGCATTGACAGTTGCTGCCAATGCGATTATCAAAAAAGACAATATCATCACTTTTGACATTTTGGAAATTTTTACAGTTTCTGTCAACTTTTATACAAGTCTAATATTGAAACTTACACCAAAAAGATATGTCTGAACAATGTTTAAGTTTAGTAATTTTTATTGATACACGTCTGTGCATAAAGGTATAGTTTAAGTACATTTTGACATAAGGCGTGGCTTTACAATAATTAATAGTGGGAGTCAGAAAATCAAAAGTGGGAAAATTTGGCAACGAATGGCAGGTTAGTCAAATAATGAGGTAATTAACATAATTTACCTATAATTTAAATTACTTTTTTTAAAAAAAGAAATATAAAGTCTAGTTGGTTTTACGTCATACGAGATATTCATAATTATTCACGATTATATTCATAAGTAGTTTTTAATTGCACTATTTTAGTAATTTACTTGGAGAAGGCCAGCAAGTTACTTATCGCTCATATATTTTATTTAAAACCAATTATTTAACTTAAAAAAAAATCGGTCTGTTGGTTGACCCTGTGGGCCAGCCTCAAAACTTCCCGCTCATTTCGAGCTCTTTGAGCTCGAAAAATCGTTATGTATATAATTTCGTAAATCATATCATATTTTAAGTAAATAGAACTAAAAATTTTAAGTGATTAAAAATTCAATGAGTCGGTTCATTTTTAAAAAATGAGACTTTTTTTTCAAAATTGTACTATGGGTAAAATTGGAACATTGAATAAATGATACTACAAGACATCCAACATGTATAAGTTTAATATACATATATATTTATGTACATTATGGTTTTTAAAAATTTTTATAGAATCGTAATGAGAACTCCAGTCAACTAAAGTCGGTGATATTGGCAGGTTCCCGGTTTGTCGATATTAGAACATACATAAAAGCGACAGCCACAACTGTAACCTCCGAGTGGGTGACACTAGAAGAAAAAATATTCGTAAATCTAAA
The DNA here is from genome assembly GCA_030273425.1 of Microplitis manilae. Taxonomy (NCBI): domain Eukaryota; kingdom Metazoa; phylum Arthropoda; class Insecta; order Hymenoptera; family Braconidae; genus Microplitis; species Microplitis manilae. The sequence goes on from CP092727.1 coordinate 26,321,631, forward strand.
ACCGATTTAATATACAGACGTCTTTAATGTGAAAAATTGTGAGCTAATTTTCATTCCGCCAAGAAGTCCTGCACCGAAAAAAAGGATTTCTTAGTACTAAGTGCGAATAATTTATCGGGCCAAAAAATCCTTTTCATGATACCAGCATCGAAACTTGAAGTTTCAGTGTTTTTACAGCCCGTCGAAACAAGCTAATTTCAAGCCGATGCTGCAAACAACTGCTAGCGAATTCGTAATTCACAAATCCCTTCACAGCGGGCAGAAACATGCGTGTTTCTTCCCTTGGGAAGAAACACAATTGTTTCTGCCCTGTGCTAGATATATTTAATGTTCATTTGCAGCCCTATTACTCTCATTTGTTTACTTGTCACTTCAGCTTACTCATTTCATTTTTTAAGTGACAGTTTTAATTAACCAAATAAAATTACTAAAATATGAGTGAAAATAATATTTTTGTACTATTTACTATTTAATAAGTGACTGTAAATCACATAGTGCTCATTCTCTAACAGATCTCCGCATCATTGGCTTGAAATTAACTTGTTTCTTACTGGCTGCTGACACTGAATCTTTAAGTTCCGATACAGGTAATCATGAAAAATATAGTGTGTGACTCAGGATAAAACACGATTTCAGACTGCGGGTGATGTCAGCACCCTAGTCTGAAATCGTCTTGTTTCATCCCTTGTCACACAATATACTATTTCTGTGCAGCGAGTGAGTTAATCAACCCGAAATACGGAGTGAATAATTATTTCGTAAAATACATAGTACGTAAACAGATTTTCGATTTCACATTTTTACGTCAACATATTATTTATAAATGATATTGATATATATATATTATATAAAATTGAAAATACCCAATGGCCTTGACAATTGCTAGATGCCACTGCAGCCAACAATTGCATGATTAATAAAATTGAAAAAATTAACATCACTATCTTTGCCATTTTAATGTTATTTCAAATATATAAGTATATGTTTATATATGTATATATATGACCGTGCAAACAAAATTTTTCAAATGATTCAGCTCCTTTTCGTGTTCGGAGTATTATCTAACCCCACTCGTAACCAAAATGTCGATGCTGGCACTATATCAAGATGGAACCCACGCATGCGCGCTGGAGTTTTTTCTTCAAGTGTCAGTTTCTCTTTATTTTTTGCAAAAAAAAGAACGAAATTGAAATTTTCCCCACATGAACCATCAAAAAGTTTATTTCAAATGGTCCCTATTATTATTACAAAAAAATAAATAAATAATATACATATATATTTATAAACAAAGTTTTGAGCTGTAGGTATTCGGTATGAAAATTACAACGTAATTATTTTTATCGATAATGATATTTGTTTCGAATACTGGACTTGCAGATATAAATATAAATTGCTTATTTATCTACTTACATAAAAACAGTAATAAGCTATTATTATTTTTTTTTATACTACGACGTAAGCTCGTTCTTTTTTCTATCTCTCTCATTACATTTCGCTATAAAATCGTATTGTTGACGGGCTTTATTCAATTTTCTACCAAATAAATATCGATAAATATTAATTTATTGAATAATATCTCAATCATCGAAATTAGAGTTAAAAGTGAATACAATTTTAGTTTCAGGTATCAATTAATTTATTGAGATGGTCATACATTTGCCTCTTAATTTTTGTTTGAAAAATTGACTACCTGATTATTTTCCTCCGTATTGACGTTCGCAGACGCCTTCGGAAAAGATGTTTGAACAAACATGGCGATTGCAGCAGCTGTAGCCTTTTATCGGGTGACACTAGAAAATGAAAATTTATAGATATATAATAGATTATATGATTTTTAAGTTCTGTGCACTTTAATAGGCATTTATTTAAGATACTGGATAAACATAATTGAATTTTCGTACCCAGGCTCCACCACAGTTACGATCTGCAGCCGCAAATGACGCTACCAGCGCGATTATCAAAAAAGACAAAATCATAACTTTGAACATTTTTTTATTTTATTTTTATTTCTCTCAATTTCTGTAAAAAAAAAAATGTTTTTTTAGATCATCGATTACATTGAACTGCAATTGGCTCATAATTTTGTTTATGCCAATTTTTCATTAATTAAAATTTTTTCTTTTTCTAAGCATTATATATATATATATACTTCTTTAATAAAAAATAAATTCCGACGACAAAATATATGTGACATATGTCTCAATAACCAATATATTAATGCGTATATGACATATATATTTTTCCATATGGAATATTAAAAAAAAAAAAAAAAAAACTTTTTGAAAAATAAACAAAATTACAAAGAGATATTAAAAAAAAATATACATATATGTAAATTTTTTTTTCGAAAAAATAAAAAATATGAGCTACACGACCAAATATCCACGTCAAAATTTTCCATTGAAATATCCATCACATCGATGACAAATTTAAAATCATAAATTTATTTTGCTTTTTTCAGGAATTTCGTGCGATTCTTACGTCACATGGAAATTTATCGTAGACACTAAGCTTTGCGTATAATTTTGAAGCGGGTATTTAGTTATGTCACCAAAAATATAAGAATTATGATAAAAATCTAAACTTACAAAACGATGTCAACTTTGAACACTCGAGCGATGCTGGAGATGAAGATGTCTGCAGCGTCTCGAATTAAATCTGAGCTTTTATATGCATTTAGTTATCTTGTTAAGCGCATGTTTATGACAAAAACGATACTCTGTGATATAATGAAAATAAATTACGCAATAAATTTTTTCTTTGAGCGTCACTGAATGAATATTCACTTATCTTCACTAATACATTGTTGGAGAGTTATCTTACAGTCGAAGTCAGGCGCAATATAAAAAAAAAATTTTTTCAGCCAACATGGCCAACGCGTTATCGACCCAAACCTATTGAACCCTCGATAAAAAAATAGTATGCAAAGAAAACATCATACAGTTCTGTGGAAATTTCGTCATATATTAATCTACATAAAAATTATTTTTTTAAAAAATATGTCATGATCTTGACCATTAACCGCAGAGTGATAAAAAATATTCAAGGCTTTGTACCATAGACTTATCATTAGACTAAAGAAGCCAAAAAAACCATCATAGTTATTATGTATCGTGAGCTTACTCTAGTTCACATGCAATTTCTACGTCGGCTGGTCCATAGGTCTCGTTCCCATCTCGAAAATAGTAACGGTAGCGGACATTAGCCAGCACGAGCAGCCTCTGCATTTCTCTTTGTTATTATTCCTACTTTATTATTAGCCTCGAGTTCTCTGGGGTTTTTTTAAAAAATGCCTAGGGCTGTTCCCATGGATTAACCCTCAGGAATCCGGCTCAATATGGCGCCCACCTATTTTTTTTGTCGAAAAAAATTTGTAATTATTCTGTGGAATTTCGAATTTTCTGCGGGGCACAATGGGCCCAGTAGACGTCAGTCCAGAGCGTGGAATGATAAAAATAAATATTTAATAGGATGCGTCATACGAAAAATAAAAGACAATTGACACGAGGATCGTCGGGCTCATGGGTCTCGGTCACGACCTCGATAAAAATGCCAATGCCACAATATATACATCGAGCATGAGTATGGTTGTGTCCAGAGATGCGGCTGATGCCTTTACGGAGGCGGCGTGTGGGCGAATTCCCGGACACGCGTCTACTCGTGAGCCAGATTAATAAAACGCGTATGCCGGCTTTCTCACGACCCGCGGGCTAAACTCTCTACCCTATTGTTCTACACAACCACAATAATATCATTGTTATTATTATTATTATTATTGTTGTTATGGTAAGACTTAAAGAATGCACAGAAAGTATCCGTGGCCTAAAAAAATGGTGTGCATTTTTCTAAAATGAATTATTTTAAAAAAATAAGCAACGAAATTATTGAAACGAGTGGACGAGCACAATCTCAATGGTCGTCGAAGCGGGTGGACGGCGATGGTTAAAGCTGACGGTTGGTTTGGCCCAGTGGAGCGGACACCCGGAGGAAGCACACCCGCCGGAACGTGGCACGCTTTGTGGGCTCTTCTGCCTCTGGTTCTTTCATTTAAATTCAGCTCTTCTCCTGCTTGCCATCCCGACGTGTGCCTTCCCTCCCCACACAGACACACACCCATAAAACACATGCACACCCCAGCGTGGTGTGCAACCCAAAGTATGACTTACACAAAGGCCTCGAAATTCGATAGAGAAAGAAATGTAAGAAACGTGGAACTGCGCACCACTAGCCGGAACCGTCAATGCTGTGTCCATCTTTACCATCTTTTATATTTGCATACTTTAAAAACGTCATTTAGACATTAGAACACCGCAATATCTTAATTATTTATCTGCAAAATCGACTAGTGTGAATCCTACATGCAAACAACTTATAAAACCTTGTTCACTTTTTTGCAAAACCACGCACTATTAACCGCGCCAGCTAACCGGATACAAATTACAACCATTTAGGCACACCCTTGCCACGCAATAGACTAAATTATCGATTTTCAATGCACACCCGTTTATGATCTGCTAATAATGCTAAATTTCATCAATCCTGTGCACTGCTTGGTACTTTCCATCATTAAAACCACCATGGTGTGCATAATGGTGTGCTCGGGAATGGTGTGCATAAATTTAAAAGTACCATAACTCGGGCTGTTTTGATGCGTTTTAATTCAATTTTTTTTTGTTATTTATAAGGCATTAATGCGACGCGTATATTTATGGTGAGTTACGTCGGGGGGTAATGAGCGAGTCGAGGCATCGGGCGTTTGGAGGGCATACCCACCGAGCGCGTCCCGTACTGTGTAACGACGAAACCGGAACGCACAATCTGCACTTGATAATTGTTTTGTGGCGACTCTACTGAGTTTAAACTCATTTTTTTATATAAAATGGTGAGACTGTTAACCTCGATGCTAACGTTACTAAATTTAAATAAAATTTATTCGTTCTTCTGCTTCTTCTTCATTACTATGGATGTGGATAAAGGGATTGTAAATATATGTAAGGTCAGCTGGGATGACCCTACGAGCAGTTAGACGAGAAAACCGATGCCCCCAGTGTACACGCGATAACGCGTCGTGAGGAGGTTGCTGGGGTCAACCGGGTCAAGTGATACTACCACGCGGCGCACGCAACCGTCTGATGCCTGCTTGTTTTCCATTCTGTCTTTATATTAAACGCTCATGCGTATAGACTCGTAGTAACATCAAATAAAATACCAGATAAATTTTTTTAAATTCAAAAATAGCCTTTCGAAATTCAGTTTTCCGAAAATTATCCTCCTTCTTGCTAGCTGGCATTTTGATAAATTTTGCCCTCATTTATTTAATGTTTTTCTTGACAAGCACCTGCTGCAAATCCTTGCACACATTATCCTTGACATTATTCGGCTATCGCGCCTCAGGGTATCAACGCATATAAAATCAACCACGCCCTCTCAACACTAAGTGTCTTTGTATATATTACTAATCTTAAATTTTTTTTTAGATTTCGTACGCCCCCCCCCTCCCTCCCCCCTGGTAATTTTGACTATTGCATCAATTTTAAAATATTATTTAAATTGTCATTTTTTTAATGCTCATTTTTTAAATATTTTAACATTTTGCGCTCATACTTCGAACTTGTAAACATCAGTTATCGATAAGGATAATTGACATAATTTGAATGAATAGCGAAAGATAGCAACAAGTAAGTAATGAGTGAGTTTCAATGCCAATGAGGTGAAAATAAGTTTTCATTGTTTAAATAGACATAAGCGCTATTTGTAACGACGAATATAAAAATGAGAATTTTGACAATATTCGCAATAGTAAATTTAAAAATTTACTTTTTGAATGCACAACTGAGTGTTGAAGTTGATGCAGATGTGGGTTGCGACCTTCGGACAATAGCATCCTTGAGAGCAAATGTTGATGTTGGGGGAGAAAATGAAGTTAATGGGCAAGTAAATTTTCCGTCGTGCAAGTGTCTGCGGCGTCTGAATCTTCAAGGATCTATCGGGGCCAAAGGCTCTGCTAACGTTGTTCCAGGTGGTTATAAAAAGAAGGGCGACGTTTCCCAAAGTATTTCAGTTGTTGTAAGTCAAAAAACACTATTATTCAATAAAATTGCACACCTCTATTATTTTTTGAAATTTTTCAATACGGACCATTATAAAAAATTTATTACGTGTCCATTCTGTGACCTACAAATTTCTGTAAGCACGAAATCTATCAAACATTCTTAAGAATAAACCTGATTTTTTTCTATTATTCTCATATTAGTCCATTCTACAATCCTACTGAATACTACTTTCGAACTCCATTTTGTTTTTTTTATAACAAATATATTTCACTTAAAACCGGTGGCTTCATGCAAAAATTCTGCAGCCATTTTCAATGACTGATACCGCACTCTGCCACTGGTGGCGTCGTGGCGAGTTCTAAAAAAAAGCGGCAAATTCAAAAAAATAAATTCACTGAGAACTTTATTTTTTTTATTACCAAAATAATTACTGTTATTTATGAATTTAAAGATACCAGGGGTCAATTGTATCGAGACAGAGACTTCCGAAGACGAATCAGGTGAAGAAAATTCCGAAAGTACTACAAATACTGTAAGCTAACATATAAGATAGATGTTTTTGTAATTCAACAATTTTAAAATTGTTAATTATTTGTGGTTATTAATTATGATATTTAAGATCCCAGATGCTGATCCCACCGAAGCGGCTACAGTTGAAGATGAAGCAGATCAGGGATCTGCTAATACTGTAGATATAACAAGAGGCAATATAATGTATACTTCAAATGACTTTATACTAGTAGGATCGGTGAATACTGATGCAGCGACTACGTATTATAAAACAATGGAACCTGGCAATGACCTTAAAATAGTAATTTCTTTTCAAATTTTATAGATACTTACATATCGCGTAACTAATTCCAAAAATACATTTTTATAAGCCCTTTTTTACGATAATCGTTTTAGAGACTTATTTTAGAGCTGAAAATTAAAAAAATTTTTTAAAAACCTAAAGAGCATAGTTTAAATTACGCGTCCTTTAGGCTTCGAAATTTGTTATTTCAAATTGTAGCTGCTATAATAAGTCAACGAAACGGTTGGCAATGAAAAAAAAAAATCATACGCCTTTGGAATTAAAAAAGCGATATATTATTTGTATTCAAATTACATCTTCACAAAAAATAGTTTCGAGCCACATTAGAAGTTGATAAAACTTCTATCTACGATTCAAAGTCTAGTGGGAAAATGACAGGTTTGTGTGATCATTCGTATCCTGAGGGAAGTGTTGAGGCGAATATTTGGAAAATTATAAATTTATCTGTTATGAGTGGCCAAGAATGCCCTATTCCAAAGGTATCAATAGTCGTGTTCAATAAACGAAATTTTATTTTCGGATGACTAATTGTCGATGATTAATATTAATTCCGTAGGGTGACAATTATACTGTTCCTCGTGATCTGCATTCAGTATCTCTTAATTTTGATGAACCAATGGCGTGTGGTGATTATAAATTGCATGTAGATTTTGATACTCCGCAGAACAAATGGGCTTTTACAACTGATTACAAATGGACAATGAAAAAGGACTCAACGGATTGTACAGATGATTCTGAACCTTCCGAACCTGAACCTACTGAGCCTGAAACTACTGAACCTGAACCTACCGAACCTGAACCTACCGAACCTGAACCTACCGAACCTGAACCTACCGAACCTGAACCTACTGAACCTGAACCTACCGAACCTGAACCTACCGAACCTGAACCTACCGAACCTGAACCTACTGAACCTGAAACTACCGAACCTGAACCTACTGAACCTGAAACTACCGAACCTGAACCTACTGAACCTGTACCTCCTGAACCTGAACCTACCGAAGCTGACCAAGGATATCGTTATATTGTAAATATAAAAAGAATAGACATATTAACGCAAGAAAATGATTTCATAAAAACAGAAGAAACAAGTAGTGAAATAGATGTACCTCTTGAATTTTATGAAACAATGGATAAAGGGAATGATTTTAAAGTTGTAATTATTATTTTTTGAATACTCTGGTAGCTCCACTGAAAAAAATACCGGAGTGAAAATGAAACGATAACTTTTCTATTTATTTAAAAATCTTCCTTTTGGAGTTGATTTTACTCCTAAAGAGATTTAGAAAATTTCAACTATAAAATAACCTCCGCTCGAAAAAAATATCCATATTCGCTTCCCACGCCATGTGATTTTTTTTAAAACTACGGAATTCCAAAACTGAATGAGTTTCGATTTGCATAAAATTCATATCCACTCCTGATTTTTTACAGTGTATGTATATATTGAGACAACTTAAACAATTATTTATTTATAAAAAACAGTACTATGTCGAAATGTATGCAACTAACACTCTGGTTTTCGAATCACGTCGTAATAGTAGAATAAAACCTATATGTGATAATTCATATCCCGAGGGAAGTGTTGAAGCCAATGTTTGGAAAATTTTCAATTTAGCTGTTATGGGTGGCAAAGAATGTCCTATTGAAAAGGTACTTCATAGCAATAACCAAAATTTTTCGATAGACCACTTAAAGTATCGATTTTCTAGGGTGATAATTACACTATTCGCTGGAATCTAGCAGACACAGAACTCACGTTCAATGAACCAATACCGTGTGGTGAATACAGCTTGCAAATGTATTCCAATTCACCAAAGGGTCAGTATGCGATAGGGATTACATTTAGATGGACAATTTCGAAAAAAAAACATAATTGTACTGACGATGTTCATGAGTTGAAATAATTATGTTTAACAATGTTTACTTCTATAAAAGGCAGCGTGAATAAGGTTTGAATCTAACTTAAAATTTATACTAAATTTCAAGTATCACATCAAATTGAAATTTTTTACAAATTAAAAATCGGCTATTGATTGATTAATTCAAAAGTGTAAATTAAATTACCAAATATAATTTATATTAATTGGACAATTAAATATTTGTAGAGATGCTTAATTATTTTTTGCCACGTGTTAACAAATTTATTGAATTTCCTAGAGTAGTCCTTCAAAGCAAAGGAATCTTTAAAGTTAAAAGCTTACAATAGACAAAAAGAATGGATTTGTAAAATTAGGAGTGTAAAATAATATAAAGTCAAAAGCAGATTCCGGTTCCATTTCGATGCATTTCAGGTCGCACCGCACACATCCGCTTTTGATTTCCGTATCAACAAACAGGTGGACGTTAAAACCCTCTTTGGACTATGGCTATTTCCGTTCATGTGTCCGTTACTATATACATCGATGTATAAAACATATATATCTATACACTATATATACTTATGTATATAGAATGGATTTAAATTTGCATTGAGGATATCCCGTAGTGGAAATACTTGTCAACTGATTTAACCTAATGGAATAAGTCCCAGCCTTTAGAATAAAAATCAAAGACGTGTTAAAACTCTACTATATTTTTATCTATGGAATATATATCCCTTATAATTATATGAATAGTAAAATTTTTTTCGCTGAGAACTCTAGAGTAATTCTAGACAAATTCTAGAGAAAGCTTTATGCTCACTTTATAAAGTTTATACATAAAATGCGATTATGTATGACGCGAATTGTGATAGAGAAATTAGTTTTATCGAAATACTATGACACCACAGTAAAGCCAGGCCATGTTGGCCACCTGGCGGAAAGTGTAATAAACACGAAAAAATTACTATGACCATAGTAAAATTAACAGCTTACACTTAACCTCTATTTTTTTCGAATTTATCAAAAATTTAGATCAAAGTTCATCATTCTCCTATAGACTGAATCTGCATTCATAAAAATTTCAGTGCGTATTTTTTTTATAGTATATATTATATCCTCATATATATATTATATTTTGTCGAAAGTATTTTTAATAACCTCTAAAATTTAATTGCTGACTTTTATTTAAAAATCATCAATTAAAAATCTTAATTTTCTTGTTCAACTATACAAATATATATATAGGTATATGTATACATATATATATTTATTATTTATGTTACATCTTACGACTAATTAATATTTGTCGCTATCACATACGTACAACCTGAAACACGATAATCACTTTTAATTTAGCATGCTCATGGGTTTTATAACATTTAAAAGAAAAAAAAGTATTAAGGCATCCTATAGAACCTGTATCGTCATTTAGTAACATTAAATTGAATGCTGATGTATTAACATTCCGATATTAATTTTTACAAATTTAATTTTATAAATCAATTTTAGTCACCATGATCTTGACCATGTGGGAAAATTATTAATCTTTAGTAATAATAATTAAAATTTTTTGTTACTGTATGCCTACACAACTTATTTCAAATTAATTATATTGAATAAAAATTTAAAATTAAAATTGTTGGAATAGAAAGAATTTGCAGAAGAGAAGGGAAAAAATTACTAGATTACTAATAAGTGACTGAAGATTTTATTAAATGTAAGACTTCATAATTGTTGATTGTGCATTGTATTGTGAAATCTAAACTTTTAAATTATGTAAGTCGTAATAGTTTTCAACGAGTCTAGGGTCTTATTCCTGTTGGTTTTTCAAATTGCATGGAATTATAATATTGAGTAGATTATTATTTACTGCATTACATGTAATTATATAATTGTATAATAGAGTAGCGTAGTTGAGGTCTTATCTCAATGTAGATAAATATTTTTTTATTGCTACATTGTGATTATTATTTAATAGACTATTCATATAAAAAAATTTTATTAGTTTTGATTTTCAGATGTGTGTTTGGTTTTTTGATATTTTCTTTGGGATAAAAATTCAATTGAGCAATTATTGAAATTTTCCATTAATCTAGACACTTTGACGAAAAAAATGAGCCCTTAAAAAATGGTTTACGACCTCCGGAAGTATTTTAAATAAATTATTGAAGATTGAAAGGAAAAATTAATAGTCGAATTTTAACTCTTCGGACTTGGGTTTAGTTTTTTGATATTCTGTTCAGAAAAAAAATTAATTTGTTCAATTATTAAAATTTCCTATTAATCTAGACACTTTGACGAAAAAAATTAGCCCTTAAAAAATGGTTTATGACCTCCGGAAGTATTTTAAATAAATTATTGAAGATTGAAAAGAAAAATTAATAGTCGAATTTTAACTCTTCGGACTTGGGTTTAGTTTTTTGATATTCTGTTCAGAAAAAAAATTAATTTGTTCAATTATTAAAATTTTATATTAATCTAGATACTTTGACGAAAAAAATGAGCCCTTAAAAAATGTTTTTTGGCAACCGGAAGTATTTAAAATAAATGTTCAAAATTAAAAGGCAACTTTCGCGATTTCCTTTGTAATAATTTTGATCTCTCGGAAAAAATTACAGTCAGTATGTGAACTCAATCAAATTATTGAGTAAGCAGTCCAAGTAATAGCATTAATTATTTAGTAAAAACAATCGATAGCGTGACTTTGAGATATGAAAAATATTTCGTTGATCAAACTTACGAGATGGTTCCGAGAAACCCCGAGGCCTATTTTTGGGTGTGTAGTGCATTCCAAAAAGCTGAAAGGGTGAATATAGTCGTGTTTTTTATTTTTCCATGCAGGTGTATTTTTTTTATCGTGAGACACGTAACCTCCTGAATGATCGGTGCTCGATCCGCCGGTCGGTGATAATTCATGTAAATGTAAATAAGTTTATGCGCAATTTAAACTCCTATTTCATGAATTTTTTTCTTTATATTATTTCTCGGATGCGCTCAGCGCGGTAAAAGAAAGACGAGAGACCTTTCATCTCTGGATTCTCTCACAGCTTGATGCTACCTCCAGGCTACACTCTCTTGCGTATATATTTATATATTTATATATGTATGTGTACTCCGCGTGGGTGCACGCAATCTCTTATTTCTTTAAACGTCATAATGCTACCGGGCGGAAGAGAACGAAGCCCTGTAGTAGAGAAAATTCCCAACAAGCCATCATCATCATCATAATCATTCTGGAATTCCCACAATTATATAACTGACGTCTCGAAAAGTCTCGAGTCTTGCCCAATCCAACAGCGAATTTATTTTTTTTTTAATGATGGCTAATCATTGGTTACATTGTGTTCTCAATATTTTTTTATTTTTTAAATATTTTAAATAATTATCGATAAATATCACCTACGAATTACTGAAAAAATGAAATTCGAACGCAATGAAAATTATTTTATGTTTCATAATTTATTTGACACACTTCCGGTGGTCATAAAATATTTTTTGAGGGCTCATTTTTTTCGTTAGAATGTCTACTTGAAGACAAGATTTTAATAATTAAACAATTTTTTCATTTTCTACACGAAAATCTCGAAAAACCAAACCTGTATCCAAAAATAACCAATTTCAGCTGTTATCGTCCCTAGTAAAATTAAAAAATTTATTTGACACACTTCCGGTGGTCGAAAACTATTTTTTAGGAGCTCATTTTTTACGTTAGAATGTCTACTTGAAGATAAAATTTTAATAATTAAACAATTTTTTCATTTTCTACACGAAAATCTCGAAAAACCAAACCTGTATCCAAAAATAACCAATTTCAGCTGTTATCGTCCCTAGTAAAATTAAAAAATTTATTTGACACACTTCCGGTGGTCGAAAACTATTTTTTAGGAGCTCATTTTTTACGTTAGAATGTCTACTTGAAGATAAAATTTTAATAATTAAACAATTTTATCATTTTCTACACGAAAATCTCGAAAATCCAAACCTGTATTCAAAAATAACAAATTTCGGTTGTTATCGTCCCTATTAAAATTAAAAAATTTATTTGACACACTTCCGGTGGTTGGAAACTATTTTTTAGGGGCTCATTTTTTTCGTTAGAATGTCTACTTGAAGATAAAATTTTAATAATTAAACATGTTATCATTTTCTACACGAAAATCTCGAAAAACCAAACCTGTATCCAAAAATAACCAATTTCAGCTGTTATCGTCCCTAGTAAAATTAAAAAATTTATTTGACACACTTCCGGTGGTCGGAAACTATTTTTTAGGGGCTCATTTTTTTCGTTAGAATGTCTGCTTGAAGATAAAATTTTCATAATTAAACAATTTTATCATTTTCTACACGAAAATCTCGAAAAACCAAACCTGTATTCAAAAATAACAAATTTCGGTTGTTATCGTCCCTATTAAAATTAAAAAATTTATTTGACACACTTCCGGTGGTTGGAAACTATTTTTTAGGGGCTCATTTTTTTCGTTAGAATGTCTACTTGAAGATAAAATTTTAATAATTAAACAATTTTTTCATTTTCTGCACGAAAATCTCGAAAAACCAAACCCTTCTTCAAAAGATCGAAATTCGGTAAAAATCGCCCTTATCAAATTTAAAAAATTTATTTGACACACTTCCAGTGGTCGTAGCCACAATTTGAACCCCACATTTTTTTCGTTAGAATGTCTACTATACTAAAAAAATTTAATAACTAACAAATTTCATGAGTTTCCCTTAGAAAATCTCAAAAAACAAAACTCATATCTCAAAAATTAACTTGTCAAGATTCAAACTCTCAATTTTGCCATTCTCTTTTTATCGTAAAAAAAGTTTCGAATCAATTTTCATTTCTCTTTTCAAACTCTCTACTTTCCTGCACAAAACAACAAATCCCAACTCGTTAGCAGTCAAAGTAAATTTGCTAAATTCGTAAATTAAACGATCAGCAGAAAATAGAAATACCTCAAGGTAATAAAGTCTATTTTAAAAATACTAATGATCAGTATTTACTATCAGTTATCGCGACAGGTTGTTTACTAAAGGGGAGTCGACAGTAAACTCCGAAGTAAAAAAAGAAATAATGATAATAATCCTACGAGAATATACAAAAATATAAGCGGTAGATGATGCGAGGTTTCGTTGGTAGTAAGATTGAATCCACTGGTCGTATATAATAATCAAATGTTAAAAGTGATGTGTGTGATGTGTAAACACATGGTGAAACGTTGGTTGTTTGATTGTTTAACTTTCCCAGAGTATAACCAGTGCCAGAGAGTTACTAAACTTTATTTATACCAAATCTACCTGTACCTATCCCAGTCTCTATAAAACTTGTCGACTTACTCTAAGACTCCTCAAACAAAATGTCTCGGTATCAAGTCTCAACCCTAAAGATAACTCTTATTTATATATTTTTATTTCGTCATACAAATATTGTTATCAGCGGAATGAAATGGAAAATAAAAATATTAAGTGTTAAATAATTATAAATTATTTATGGTAAATTAAAATTTTAATATAATATAAATAAATAAAAATTACTTAAGAATTCCTTTTAACGTTACCGGCTATCTTTTAGCGGCTTCTCTGGTATTTTTTTAAATACACGGACAATGCCACTTGGCTTACGATAACAAAACGTGTTTTATCTGGTATGTTAACAGTATTTTTATATTTATTACTATTCAAATTCTCGATTTTTACTTTTTAAATTAAATATCGATACTCAAATATTTACGTCCATGCTCGTTTTTATTATTATTATTATTTAATATAAGCAAAGCGAGACATGGGTAAGTTGGGTCATCGTAAATTTCTTAATAAAAAATTATAATACTAAAATTAGATGATACTGAAATCAGCTGACGTCTAATTTTTGAATTTATTTAAAAATGATAAACTATAAAAAAAAAATTTTTTGTAAAAATTGCACTTATAGTTTTTTTAATTTCCTACATGTGCATTTTTTAGTTTTTTTTTTTTTTTAATTTATTTATTGAAAAAAAAAGTCCCAAAACTTCTAATTGTCGGCTAACTTCACGATCGTAAAATTAGACGTTTAATAATTTTTGGATTTTATTAAAGAAGACAAATTTAAAAAAAAAATATTTCGAAAAAATGCACTTATAGTTTTTTTAATTTCCTACATGTGCATATTTTTAGTTTTTTTTAAATTAAATTTTTTGGAAGAAATTTTGAAAGTTGCTAACTCCAGGATTATAAAAAATATATATGGTAATTAATTGATAAAAAATAATAATTGCTAAGGTGTGTCTTGTCTGGTCTCATTATAACAGGTGCGACATACAAATGTTTGATCTCTTCCTTAAAATATTTTTTTTTGGTATTTACTTTACGTGATGCCGCATATTCTCCCAATAGAATTCACAACCATTCTCGCTTATATCCTTAAAAAAATACATACGTCCACACATGATCGTTTGTCTTCAATTTGAATAATCAACTAAAATTCCCTGCTTTCCATATTTTCGAGAAAAAAATATAATGTATTTATTTAGGATGTCAAAATAAATTAGTGAGCGTGAAAAAAATATATTACTATTTTTAAAGGAATTAATTATTTTATTTCGAGCCTGCAGTGTCAAGTTATTAATCGATATTTAATTTTTATAAATTATACAAGTGTGATGTACACATGACTCAAATCTTTATTAATCGATACCACAAGTCCTTCATTTTTTTTTATTAATTTCGTAACGAATTTTCTGTAACGAAAATAATTTTTTTTGGCGGGAATTTTAAAAAATAATTTTCCCGCCAAAATTTGAAATTTAAAAAAAATGTCAAATTAAATAAAAAAAAAGTAAATTTATGATAAAATAAAATGTTCACAATACCTTGAAGGACATAAAATAATTCGAGGATAAAATTGTTAATGAGAACGTGTGGCATGACGAAAAAATCAGTAGAGTGAATATTGCATGCCTATGCTCGTGAATTTTAAGATCTACTTACTTCATATTTATATATGTTTTTTTTTTATGCCATAATAATTTGATTGTAAGTATAAATTCAAATCCTTGTTACTAATTACTCGTAAAAAATATAAATAATTAATTAATTTAAAATAAAAAAAAAAAAATTATTACTGGTGACTGAGACAAAAAATGATCAGTAAATATTATTTGTATAAAAGAGAGTTTATTGGTAGTTGTAAATACTTTTCGAGGGGTCTGAGCGAGATAATGACTGAAGCATCCTGTGCATCAACAACTAAATGATTGTGAGTGTAAGTCGTAACATACTAATACTATACCGTAACAAATAACACAGGAGTCGGGAGTTGGAAGTTGGAAGTATGACATATAGTGAAAGAGCAAAGGGGCGAGGAAAGCATATATATATGTATATATGTATATATACATATGAGTATGCAGGATATCCGACGTTTAATCTGATTTCTGGATTATAGTGGCCCTGGTTGTAAATGGGCATGGGTAACAAACGATAACAAAAGCCGGTTTCTCACTTTCAACCCCTGTCAACGGAAGTTCATGTAAATTTATCATTTATATTTTTATATAACGCCTTGTTCTTATATATTTAAAGTTTATCAATAAATGAAAAAGGAATTTTTGATTTTGGACGGGTTTGATTAGGGATATCTTGGTGATTTAAAGAGATAATTGGGTAAAATATGGGGTCGTTGGAAAGGAAATTTTGTGTACTACAAATATTGTCTGATTATAAATTTATGTGGGAGTGATATTTTGGGAGATATGGAGGATTTTAGTAATGGGATGGTAGGGATGGGAAAAAATAGGAGATTTTTTGTTTTGAAGCCTGTAACTTGGAAGGAATTGATCCTATGGCAATTTTTGACAGGAGTAAAATTGTAGGAAATTTAATTTACTACAGATTTGGTAAGAATGAAAAATACGGTAGAGTTGATATTTTGGAAGATATAGGCTGTTGAAGCGCTGGAAAAATATGATGAATTGGGAGCTATGGTTCAGGTGTATTTCAAATGGTTGTAACTTTTTATAAATTGATGTTTTTGTAGTTTGTAAGAGGACCAAAATTGCAGGAAATTCAATTTTGAAGAATTTTTGTTTTGGTAAATAATACCACAGGGTCGATAGTTTGAAAAATATGGACACTTAAAGTGAGAGCTGAATGCTTGAATTTTAATTAAAGATGTGATAGCAGTAAAATAAAATTTATTAATTTTTTAATTTAATTATTCTTTAAAACGGAGCTTAATTTAATTTTTTAATTATTTTATTGGATATAAATTAGTAATATCCAGTAATTAAAATTAAGAAAAGTAATTAAAGTAAATGAAATGAATAATAAATATAAGAAAGTATATGTTTTATGTTATATGTATATATATATAATATATGAATACGGTCAATGTCCCACGAGCTCGGATTATTCGTCGTAATAAAAGTGTACGGTTGCTGCCCATGACATGTTCACATGACCCTTTTCCACGCAGCGTCACAGTTCTCATGAAACATAATATAGATGTATGTAATTCGTTATATTCTATATCTGAAGTGGTTAAGAATAAAACGAGTCAAACTCATACTCTTTGATACTTCCGGCAAGTATTTATGATAAAAAAAAAATAAAATAATAAATTGTTTAAATTACCCAGGCCCGGTTTCGAACCCTGGTCCTCACGAAAAATTAAGAATTCGCCATTTTTTAAAATCGCACTTAATTTGGTCATCAGTAAGAGCTTCATAGGGTTCTTTGGATTCAAATTTTCACGTTTTTAATTCTTAATAACATGCAGTAGGAATTTTTTGAAATAAAAAAATTTTTTTTTCCATGAAATTTTCAAAAAATTCTAATTTCTCAGAAAAAGCCATTAATCAAAAATCGGGTGAAATTTATTTTTTTTCAGTGCTCATTTCTGAGTCCTAAAAAGTGCTGGGGTAAAATGGGACACATGAATTTCGTTTTTATTTTGTCCCTATATAACGGCCTGTTTTTGATAAGAATTAATAAGATGTTATTTGAATTATTAATAAATATCGGACAAGGTCACATATAGATTATAAATAATACTTACAATAATAAGTTAATCAATGGAAAATTATGTGGAATTATTTATAGTGATAAATAACAAATAAAACTTAGTAACACGTGATTTAATATTTATTAAATATCCGCTGGGGAGATTAGTGTTGTGTGGAAGAGAAGACAACAGACATATTAGTTACTGCAGTTTTAATAAAATAATTGTTATTATACTGATACAAAGTCTCGTGATTACGTTTTTAGTTTCATGTGTGTTATCGCGTGACCTCTTGCAACACACGAGACCACGGGGGGCTAGAGTATACACTAATATTAAGATAAAACATTTTTATTATCCTCGTATACTTTAAAATATAGCTACCACTTTCATATAATATCTTATTTTTAACTAAATATTACTTTATGATGGACTTTGATTTATCGTTTATGTTTTTGTACCGATTATACACAAATGTTTATTTATCATCGTCATTTTCCACTCGTATGACCGGAAGAATTTAAGCGGGATTATTTTTGAGGTTATCGCAGAATTGATAGCGTCTAGTGGGTCATTTTATTAAACGCATTAATTATTTTTTCATTTATTCTATCAAATTTTTAGTAAATGGAATTATGTTTGCTGCAGAAGCGTAAGGCCATTGCTGCCAATGCACAGAATCCAAGCAGTAGGTTCTTAATCTTAATGAACAACTTTGTTTGTGGTTACAAAGTTAATTTTACAGTCATCCTAGTAAGATTTGCTGCACGAGCCTAAGGCTGCTGCTGCCAACACGCGTATTTTAGTTATTGTTCTTCCTTAGAAGATTATTCAAGTAAATAGGCAATAATATTGACATCCAAGAAGCTTGATTTATTAAAAACTGTCACGTTTGCTACATTAGCCTTAGGCTATTGCTACTAATCAAAGATTCTATCCATTTTTTTTTATAATAGATTGTAAAATTGAATTATCTACTGTTTTTACTTTACCAGGTTCATTTTGTAGTTGACAAACTAAGGTTTGCTGCTTGAGCCTAAGGCTGTTGCTGCCAACAACTGGAAACCAATAGATGTATTATTCAGTTTAATGAATGATTTTTGTTCGATTACAGGGTTAATTTTACAGTAATCCTAGTAAGATTTGCTGCACAAGCCCAAGGCTGCTGCTGCCAATACGCGTATTTTAGTTATTGTTCCTTCTTAGAAGATTATTCAAGTAAATAGGCAATACTATTGACATTCAAGAATTTTGATTTATTAAAAACTGTCACGTTTGCTACATTAGCCTTAGGCTATTAATACTAATCAAAGATTTTATCCATTTTTTTTTTATAATAGATCGTAAAATTGGTTCATTTATTGTATTTACATCACCAGGTTCATTTTGTAGTCGACAAAGTAATATTTGCTTCATGAGCCTTAGGCTATTGCTACCAATAAAAAAATTTTATTCGATTTTCGTGAATAAAATTCATTTTTAAGACAATTAACTAATAAATAAAAAAAATTTGAAAATAAAAAAAAAATCCTGTAATATAAGAAAAAGTTTTTTTTCAAATTTTGATATTTGAATTTTGTTTAAACTACTTCATTTTACATAAATTTTCATGTTTTCATGATTAATTAGAATCAGGCTCTTTTTCTGACATATTGAATTCTATATTTTTAAAAAAGCACCTCTAAAAATAGTATTATTTTAAGGCAACAAAAATTGTCAATTTTAATATTTACCTACTGGCTAAATATTTACCTACGGTTGTTATTGTGTGAATAAGTGAATATACACTGAAGATTAAAGCGGAAGAGAGAGGGTCGGATTAACTTCTTAGAAACAAGAGTAACCAGTATATGTCACGTTCTTTGAAGCGAACTCATGTTATTGCATTGCACCGTGTATTAAATATGTTTTATAATATATGTATACATATATATATTACTGATGTATGATGTTTTATGTTTGATGTTTGATGTTTCATATGTACGTTACTTGTCGATGGCGTCATCAGCCAGCTTAGGCTGTTGTACTTAACATTTATGAAAACAATAAATACCTTACATGCAATGCATTTTTAATTCAACATACGGGTGCATTTGTGACTTTATACACTTCAAGTTTTTTTAAAAAATACATGATTTAAATTTTTTGCCGGCGTTCAAAAAAATTTTGAAATAAATTTTTCATGGAATAAAAATAATTTTAATTGCAATATTTTAATCCACGGATTTAACCCTTAACGGCCACATGGGGTGACTAGTCACCCCAGGCTTAAAAAAAGTGGAATTAGAGGCCTTAACCCTTTAAAATAAATACAATAAACACCATCTGCCGGTGACAGACATGTGTGAGATGTGACTTCACTACATAGAGAGTCAAAGAAATGCATGGTGGCGTTGCAGGCGTTCGTTTTATCGGCCTGGGGTAACTAGTTACCCCAGTGTGGCCGTAACCGCAGTTCAGTCACAAAATTTTTTTTATTTTTATCAGCTTATTTCAGTGTCAATTGATAAAATAAAGGTAAGTTTTTTATTTTTTAGCAACAAAAAATTTTTTTTCATCTTAGTTGTTATAAAATCTAATCTATTTATGTAAAATATGAATTGTTTACCGAATAAATCTTGAGTACGTTCATTGCATGAAAACACGTGGAGTCTAGGTTATGAAAATATGATATACATATATATATATATATATATATATATATATATATATATATATATATATATATATATATATATATATATATATATATTTATATAAATATAAAAATTTTAATTAATTTTTCATTTCCTTCAGATGTACAATTTGCGGTCGAGAACTCAGCGGAACGAGTTACTGGATGAAACTATTGACAGAGATTCTGATTGTGAACAACAATCTAACACGGATTCGAACAGGATGTATCGGACGTGAGTGATTCTCAAATCGATTATTCCAACGAAGAAGACGAGCAAGATGCAGTTGTAAATGCACGGGCTTCGGAATCTCGTAAACGCAAAACAAGTACAGATCTCAATGAATCTTCTTCTAAATCTCGTCGAGGTGGTCGCCCATCGACTAAATTATATGGCAAAAATAAATTTGCCTGGGAAACGAAGTCGGCTGAACGTAGATCAGATCGTCTAACTGCAAATGAAGTTCCGTATGAAGCAAGCTTGGCAGATGATGCGGTAAATCTAGATTCTCTAGAGGATTTTGGGATCTTTTTGTTCAATCAAGAAATTATTGAAATAATTGTCAATAACACGAATGAGAAAATCGAGGAGGTGTGTGCTCCCCTGGTTGTTGAAGGTCGAGTCCAGACCTACCACCATCACACTAACGCTCTTGAAATTAGAGCTTACATCGGTGTCTTATATTATGCTGGTTTATGGAAGGCTTCCCATGTAGATAACAACATGCTCTGGGATAAAAAAAACGGAATCTACTTCTACAAAAGTGTCTTTCCTCGAATGCGGTTTGAGTTTCTTCAGTCTTGTCTGCGTTTCGATACCAAAGAAAATAGAGATCCCGATGACCGATTTTCACCAGTCAGAAATATTTGGTCCATTTTCATCAGTAACTGCACTAAGTATTATCATCCTAGTAGTAAATGTACTGTCGACGAACAATTACTTGGATTCAGGGGCCGGTGTGTATTTCGGATGTACATCAAATCAAAACCGGACAAGTACGGGCTAAAATTGATAACTCTCAACGACGCTTCGACTGCCTATCTGATTCACGCTATTCCGTATCTAGGTAAAAACGCAACCATTTCTAATCCTCAGAAATTACCCAGTGGAGAGTACTTTTTTGAAGCCGTAACGGCTCCAATTCACGGCACCAATCGCTCGGTGACGTGCGATAATTGGTTCACCACCGTGCCTTTGTTGACTAGAATGTTAGATGAACCTTTCAAAATGTTTCTGACTGGAACTATCAGGAAGAATAAACGGGAGATTCCTCTGGAGATGAAGATAGCGTCGAAGAATCCTCCTGAAACAAAGTTTTGTCATACTAAAAACATAACTTTGCTTTCCTATACACCGAAGAAGAACAAAATTGTCTTGGTTGCTTCGACTTATCTCCATACCCGAGATATAACGGGCGGCAAGCCGAATATCATTCTCCATTATAATGATACAAAAGGAGGGACTGATACTTTTGATCAGCTGTGCCACTCCTATACAGTCGCTCGGAAAACAAACAGGTGGCCGATGCGGATTTTTTTCGGGATGCTTGATCAAGCAGCAGTGAATGCACGAATTCTGTGGAAACTCAAAGTCGGCGGTGCTCGGGAATCTACTACTGCCATCATAGTGCTGAAAAAATTAATTGCTCATCTTACCTTCCCTATGCTACGACAGAGATTGGAGGAACCATGTCTGCGGAAAGAACTGCGAATAGTTATCAATGGCATCCTTGGAGTTGATAACGAGCCAAACACAAACAACCTGGAAAAAGTTACATTTGACATAGCACGAAGGTGCGTAGTCTGTAACCGGAAAAAAGATAAAAAATCGCGTATCGGATGTTCGGCTTGTAATAGACCGGTTTGCGAGGAACATCGGTTCTCTTTATGTACGGAGTGTGCTGGTCAGTAAATATGACTCACATGTTGTATTTTATTTTTCATTTAACATAAAAACAATATTTTTTTACGTCATTATTCATAAATATGTATTTTTAATGCAATAAAACGCAAAATAAGTCAATTTCATGATTTGTAATTTTTTTCAATTTTCCTTCCAGTAATTTTGCAAAATAACTATACTTTTTAAAGAATTGGTGGATACTGTTATTTTTTCTTGGTAGTGGTATATATTGTGCGAACAACCCTGAGTTTTAGTCTTTAATATTACAAAATGGCGGAGTAGTGAATTTTTTTGTAAAAAAAGCCATTTTTCCAGAATTTTGACCTATATGGCCAGCTTTTAGAACGCCATCTATAATTTAACCAAGTTAAACCATTAGAAATATTGAAGAACTCGTCAAGGAACATGACACAATTAGTTAAAAGTCTCAAAACATTTACAAATCTTGTTTGGCCGGGTTTTTCAGCGTGGGGTAATGAGTTACCCCATGTGGCCGTTATGTGGCCTGGGTGAGGTGTGGCCGTTAAGGGTTAATGTCCAGAAAGACAAGATGAGTTAGTGTCTGAAGGTAAAAAAAAAAGCAGCCGAGCAAATTAAAAAGTGAAATAAAAAATAAATAAAAGAAATAAAGAAAGACAAGTTGGAGAATAATTTTAGCCAAGTCACCTTGATGATGATCCACCTCTACTCTTCTTAATATTCTCACAGTAGGTATGATGATAGCTGGCTGCTGAGTTGATGTTGTTGCTTCTGCATCTTCTCCCTCATCACCACCGCCACCAGTTGCATTAAATTTCGCAGTAAGATGAACCTCTGGCTGATGTTATGTACCCAGCACGAAGCAAATTACCACCTCGGGCGTCTGGACTCAAGACTGGCAAATTAAACAGTCGAGGTCGCCTCCGACTTTATACCCGTGGCCTCAGTCTAAGTCTTGATCTTGGTCTTGGTCGTTAAATAAAATAATTCGATTGCTAAATTCATTTGTCAATGTAAGGACTAAAATAACTTTGTGCCAAATAATTGATATTGAATATAAAGAGACAATACTTTTTTAGAGAGAAAGTTATTTATTTTCAAGTACCGACATTCGTCGACGGAATCCTCGACTTGTTTGCTGGCGCGGTGTGCATTTTTTTCGGGTATTGAATGAAAAACCCATCACTCAGCGACGAACTTGAACCCGTAAAAAAATTCAACGGTACAACTAAAATTCAAGTTTTTAGCTTCTGAATTATAAAGATAAAAAATACGCCCAAGTACCAGATGTCAGTTGCGTTGTAAAAAGTATTTACTCGAGCAATTGTCGTGATCAATAAAATAAATTTATTTAAGCCATTTTACGGTGTCCTGAGAATTTTTTTTTATTCGACATAATAAAGAGATGTCTCGATAAAACTTTACAAGAAATTACCGACGAAAAATAACATAATTTAAATTTTTGAGAGAAACAATTTTTTGTTGGGGTGTGCATATATTTTAAAACGGCCATATTTCAAATTTTTGTCAAAGTATGTCATATGTCATTGAAAATAAATAAATCGTAAATAAAAAGTCATTAATTATTCAAAATAACTATTTTATTGAGGGTGTGCATGTGCACACCACATTCACACCCTACCTAAAATACGTTTAAAGCGTAATAATAAATTATTGCTATCGATAAAGTGATTTTATCAACAGAACTTTTATGCTTTAAGAAAAGTTTTCGTAAAAATTCATATATTTGAGGTGTGCATAGATTTTAAAACGGCCATATTTCCGATTATTATTGAAATATTTCGTTAAAAATGAGTAAATCACAAATAAAAAGCCATTAATTTTTCAAAATCATTTTTTTATTGAGGGTGTGCATGTGGTGTGCACATGCACACCCCACCTAAAATACATTTAAAACATAACAAGTTATTACTATCGAGATAATGATTTTATCAAAAAAATCCTTAAGGTGTAAGAAACTTTTTCGTAAAAATTCATTTATTTGAGGTGTGCATAAATTTAAAAACGGTCATTATTTCAAATTTTTATTAGAAGATTTTACTAAAAATAAATAAAAAGTCGTTAATGATAGAAATTATTTTTTATGGAGGTGTGCATTTGCACACCATAATGCACACCCTACCTAAAATAAATTTAAAACATACCAAAAAATAATTTTTCTCGACAAAATGCTTTATTAAAAAGTAATCTTATGATTTAACTAATTTTTTTGTAAAAATTTAGTTTTTTGGGGTGTGCATGAATTTAAAAACTTCAATATTTAAATTTACCATCACAAAATTGAATTCAAAACTGATAAATAAAAATTTTAAAGACCCGACACTCGAAACACATTTTCACCCTCGGGTGTGAATGCACACCATTATGCACACCTCACATTAAAATGATAAAATAAAAAATCGAATATTCGAACCGATGGTGTAATAAAATTCGCAATAAAATAAAAAATAAAATGCCCGCATGAAAAAAATCATTTGATCAACCCTAAGGCACACCACGATTTCCTACCCGATTAAAATAAAACCATTACAAATGTATATACATAAACTTATATATTTATAAATAAAATAAAAAATAATTTGATCAGAGAAAAAAGTACCACGAGCGATTTATTACACCTTTCAGACGCGCTTGGGGTGGACAGAGGCATCGGTCTCTGCCGCCGAAGATATCTTATCTGAGAGACACCGCTTCAAGTATACTTACCTCTTTGCCATGAGGTTTTGATACTACTTTGCGATAAGCTGACTACAGGTACCATACACATGCACACACATGCGCACACAAAAATAAAAACACCCCCGCTAGAATTTATTTTACTCTACAACGTAAACTTATTAGCGTATGTAAGCTAAGTAATTTTTTGTCCCGCGTAATGAGGGCTCTGTCTCATTACCTCGAACAGCTTTATCGCGCGGCATTTTAATTACAGAGCCATGTAAATTTTTTTTTGCTGGTAAATATTTTAAGATAAATTACCAGATTTTTTATAAAAATTTTTTATCCAAATCCCGACCTCTAATTGAAAAATTTTATCGTGCCCATTTTACCTCGGGCTTATTTTGGTATTCATTAAAATCATCAGAAATATCAATAAGCTATTTAATTATGATTGTGATTTAGAGTAAAAGTAACAAGAGTGGGCGACCTAGATTGAGAATCGTTTGCGTCAGGCTCTTGTTGGAAGAGCCATTTGGATTGTGGGTTTTCGAAGAAGAGCCATAAAGTCTCGGTCGCAGATTTATGCGTAGTAACCATCGCAGTAACATCCAGCGGCTGGAGTCGTAGAAAGTACGGAACTTAATACAAATGGGTAAGAAAATAAGAGAAGATTTTGCAGCAAGACTCAAGAGCTCTCGGAAAGGGTCCGAGGTCCTCGACAATCCAGCAATCGAATAATAAAATCCAGCAAAACCCATCAAATCTTATTTTCTTAACCGCCGTTCCGTCATATTTGGGCTGTACCAAAGTGCTCTGTAGGTGCTGATGAGTAACCCGAACGATACTTATGGATAGTTACCCAGCGGCATCGTAAATTATTGCCCACGCTGAGGAATATCACTTTTTACTGCCACTTGCGCTCTAAACTATTTTTATTCTTACTTATGTTAAAACGTTTAAAACCTATCGTATTGGGAAATATATTTTTTACTATCTACAAATACAAGATTTATTATCAGTATTAAAATATTTTTTTTTACAATAAATCTAAAAATATTCAACCAAAATCGTAAGACGGCTCAACTTCCAAGAAGACTTAAAGTCTAGATGCTGTAACTCGGGCCCTAATTCTCGTATCGAATTGAAAAAAATTCCAAATCACAGCTTCGAGCCTCTACTTTCTGATGCTTTTAGTCCCCTTGGTCCGAAAAATTTATTCCCGAAACTACAGGCCCCATAACTGAAAAAAACAAAATTTCGAAAGTGCGCATTTTTAGTTTTTGGGCCACTAGACCTGAAAAAAATTTTCGAAGCTCAAATCTGTGAACGGAATTTGAAAGATGAGACTCTTGGCTATAGAAAAGACAGGTTAGTGAGCTCTGTCCGAACATTAGTTAGTGAGTTATGGCCATTTTAGTGAAGGCAGTTTGAACTGATATTAAAAATTAGTGTCGAGGCAGGCTCAAAATTCATTATCAAATTTTTTGCAGCTTCTCTATCACAAAAAATGGCTATCCAAGCATCTCAATTTGCTCGGAGAAGATATATATAATTAAATAAAAAATATCAAGTACAACATGTGGTATAAGTCATAAAAGTATGAAAAACCCTGAGAAAATTTTTTGCAAGACTAATAAAACTAAAAATAGTACAGGTTGTAGTGTTTGGAATGATTAGAGCGTAAGGAAAATAAGAAGATAACTTAGTTACCGGACGCCGGTTGAGCGAAGTAGCATATGAGCATATCAGAAGGTCGCGGCATTATAGACGTGAGAAGCTCCGAGTTCCCACAGGTGTCGTAGAAAACTGGGAGGTTCCATGACCTTGCCAGAGAGGCCATTTGTGTCAATGATCCGCGTCTTAATGAAGACTCACTTGATTTGATAAATTTCTACACTGCCGTAATCCAAAAAAGACAGGGGAGAAAAAACAGAGAAACTAATCCCAGTAATCTGCGGCAACATCCTACCGTACGATGGCATGAGCCACGAAAACATGGGGAAAATAAAGCAAGAAGATAACAAAGCCCGGTACAAATGCACCAGTACAACGAATACATTGAGCATCGGTATCTGTAATGCGATCACTTTGGCACTGTATGGCGATAGCATCATTAACCCGGCGTGCCTCCCGGTTGACTGGGACTCGAGAGCGGTGAATAAGATCTTGTTACGCGATACCTGACCCAGCATGAGTAGGACCAGCACGAGATCCATGCTACATACTCGTACTCGTTTTCTATCATCGGCGAGCCTATCGAGCTCGCTTTCTCTGACGCTCTGGCTCTCATGTGGCTGGCTGGTTCACTGGGTTCCTATCCTGGTCATCCTGGCACACAATACTCGGCTAATTAAACCAACCGACCGGTGGAACGCCACCAAAGATACAACTTACCGATTACTTTGTTTTCGTAGTGGGCTCCGTCCCCCACAATCTGCCTAAATTAATTGGAACCCGACAAAATAAAACAGATCATTCTGCCCTCCTGGGGATTCGTTTCCATCCCCACTGATTCGGCTGCATTGGATGTCATTCGATTCCGGGTGAATTACGATCAACATGTAGGTCATAGACTTGCCATCGTTGGAAAAATGCTAATGGATGCTAATTTTTCAATTACGATCACTAATAACGCGGCTGAGTATCATCTGGTTGAAGAAAATGGACAAAAAGCCGCTTTGGATTACAGTAGACTGCTACTTGGCTGGATTACAATCATAAATGTCAGGCAATCAGTGGATTTCTGCTAAATAACAACGTGAGGATTCCAGTTTTGTAGGGAATAAAATCACACGGTTAACTGTCGGGCATTTGCTGCTGAGAGTCATTTAATTGGCTGCATTTACTTACGTATTTTCTTGCGTGTATGTGTGTCATTAAACCACACGAGTGAGCGTCACCTGAATTTTTTTACTCCTGCTGACAGAGGATAGAAGCGACCAGGAATTTCTAACTCGGTCTAGATGACGATGGCTCCAGGGCATTGGTGATGAAAACCAACAGATTGTCCAGACGTTTACGCATTTGATAGCCGAGTGTCCTTTATAACTTTTTGCTGACAGTGGTCGCTTTGCTGCAGAATTGTATTTAACCCGAGGCGTGGCTGCCCGACGACCTCGTTGTCATTGCGAATCCTGGGAATCGTCGCCTAATATTTGAAGTCTGGTTTTGTTTAAAAATAACATGAAATGGCTAACGACATTTAGACTACTCGGATGGAAGGATTATAGTATAATTTCGGTATAAATTTTTTTTGTTCTAATAAATTAAGTGTTTGTAGGAGCAGCCAAAACACGTTGATGACAAGTCGCTTAATTTGTGGGCAAATAAAAGAGTGTTTTGATTATACGTCTTTCTTTTTTAAATGGTTAATTTTTATCATGCAAGGATGGTTGTAAATAAAAATAGGTGTGGTTACAAACGCGTTCCACGAAAGAACCGAGACAGGTGTGCCGGTTCTTTCGAAAGACTGAGATTTAAAATATTAAGAACCAACCAACTGTCACACTTCAATCTATTGGTGTGTTTTTAAGTATCCTTAAATATTGGATACTTTATTACGATTTGGCTTTTAGGTTATCTCGTATTTTACGAGCTGAGCAACCCAAAGATGCTTCTCTGCCAGACGTATAGATAATCCAGTATTAAATAGCCAATAGTCCTTCTCTTAATGTAACCGGGGATAAATCATATTGAAGCATAATCTTGAAGAAGATGGTGGAAGGCCTGTTCGAATCAGGGATCCAGCTTGGACACTAATTTTGCGGAGCCAGCATCAGTGAGGATCGAGGCATTGTAATAGTAATTTAAAGCTCTTGGCTGGTGGAAACCTTATCGGCAGGCATCCGGATCAGCGATAAGGCTTTAAAAATCGCTCCGAGCACTCACACGATATTACGTCGAACGTAAGCCAGGAATCGAATCTCTGATACTGAGGAACCCAATGGTAAAAGTACAGAAGACTGAGTACGCCAGGAATATACATCAGCATCCGGAGGTCACGAAGCGAGAAGTTTCGGAGAAGCCGATGACCATACATGGTCATCTCACGCTCCTCGTGGCGCTTCGAGAGACTCGCAAGACTGCCGCCGCGTGACTGCACACCCAGCAAAAACGAAAAAAGAACATATATATTCAGGATAAAATATAGTGTAGCCACATCTCGGTCCGAGTCTTCATCAGATTGGCGTGTCGATGCCATTCCGAAAAAAACTTTCACCGTTCACTTAATCACTCGCTTATTGTCTCAATACTTGGGTTCAGATCCAGCCACGCTCAGTTCAGTGCACATCCACAGAATCTCAGTATCATCCGTAAAAATATTGAGAACAAGATGGATGCACTTTACACTTGTAAGCGTACTTTGCACTTATCTGGGAGTACGTAGCTCTTGACACGCAACCAGACAGCTTGGAAGCTGAGCTGCCTTGAACTCTGGCTCGAAAACAAAACAACAAAAATAATCGTTGGCTGATCACGCGTGAAAACGTCCATGTCGATGGTTCGTTAAGTATACGAGATATTTCAAGCCAACCTTAGCCTTTGATCTCCATGTTTCAGCATATTTTATTCCTCATTCTACAACGTTTAATCTTTTCGAATCCTCCGGAGCTCATGCACATCAATAAAATATACCAACTTTGTTTAGGATTTCGCTTTTCCAACGAAGTATCGTTTCCCTTGTTCCCAAGAGAACTAGATAGAGAAAGGTCCAAAGCTGCTTGTATACATATATATATGTGTATATATAAGCATATATATTTATAAATAAGCACGTAAACATGCGCGTGTATGATAAAACCTTGGAGGTCGATCAGCGAGAGGTACGGAGGTGCAGAGTTCCCACACTTGGAACGAAAGTCTCCGGCTGGACCGGCAGGTCAGATCGACATGCGCCTCAGGCACCGATCAACCACCACCACCTGACGCTCGATAGATATCCGTTGCAACTACTGTGAGCCTGACAATCACCAACAAGCTACGCAATTAAAATTACAACGTTACTTGACTATGTCAGTTTGCGAATAGTCTTTATCATAACTATGTCACTTTATAGGTATTCCTAAAAGTAAACTGCCAGGAAATCTAGCAGTTGGATTATCTGGATGCAAAAGTGTTGCATTAAATTACACGGACAATGTATATATGTAAATAATTATAATATAAATAGAAGTGTTTGAACCCATGGGAAAATGTTTAACGTAGATGTACATAAGATTACGCGAGTGTATTTCTGTGTTGTGTAGTAGAGAGCCAGTCGAGGCGCGTGGCTGGAATGCGGCATGACCGTGGTTACTGTCGCTGGTACTCGCGAGTCTGATATACACGGATGATCATAGAATACAGTAACCAGAAAGTTGTAGTAGTAGCAGTTGTAGTAGGGTATGCTGGCATAAGAAGGTGAACGTGGACGCGAACGTGCTTACAGTCTAATACTAAGTATAAACTATAAGTCTTTGAGCTGCCTTAGCGAGTTAGATTGCAATTGGCCGTGGCTGCAACCGGACGCGTCTCGGTAGTTCATGAGTGGGGGGATGTTACAAGTGCCTACTGTACATTGAGTTATTTCTACATCTCTTAAAAGTTATTCCGGCTCCCACGGGTTATTCCGAAGCTAACCATTCCCTTTGATCCTCCGTTCAATCAATACAACATAATACACTTTATT
This sequence comes from Microplitis manilae, assembly GCA_030273425.1. Taxonomy (NCBI): domain Eukaryota; kingdom Metazoa; phylum Arthropoda; class Insecta; order Hymenoptera; family Braconidae; genus Microplitis; species Microplitis manilae. The sequence goes on from CP092727.1 coordinate 26,352,252, forward strand.
GAGTGTAGAAGGAAAAATGTTGAATCGATAGTTAATTCAAGGCTGATTATAGATTTAGATGTAGACGTAGATGCTGATGTTGATCTAGTGGGACTGAGTAAATAGATTTTTAAAAAAGGCGATATGTGGAGACTGACATAGTGGGACCACATCAAATCTTAAGTATATAGTTTTAGAGATAAGACCACCTGCGAGATGTAATACAGATAAAAATCTCACCACACGATTCATCCTGACCTTTTTCAATATAAGTCTGCTGTTGTAGATTATAAGAGAGTGTATATACTAGCCCATGTTAACCGTGAACGTGGGTCATATATATATGTTGTTGTTGTTGGGCTTATTTATAAACAGTACCAGCGACCACAATGGTTATTGTTTCAGCACGGTATGCGAGTTGTTGCTGCGGTTGTTGTTCATGTTGTGTGAGCCGCCTATTTATGACACATTATACAAAAGCGCGCGCTCGATAAGCGTATTGCATTTCTTGCCATTGTTGTGTGATGCCAACAATGATATCCGAGGTGCAGTGTTCCTGTAACCGGCTGAGAAATTCTAAATTACATTTTTTCATCGCTTATAATTTGAATATAAAAAAAGAAAAAGAATAATATTTAGTTCAGTGAGAACAGATTTGACGACAAAGACATTTCCTTGGGAGGAAAGAGCTCTGAAAAAGCGGAAGACGAAACGCCGAGTCCCACGATAAAAAGAGCGGTGAGATCGTAGTAGTTTCCACGTGGGTTCCCGGACGTATGTGGTCGCTCGTCCGTTTCGCGTGGGCAGTTCTCGAGTCTTTTTTCTCATCCTCCTCACCCTCGCGACTCTGTCCTCGTTTTATTTTTTATATTCATTCGAGCTGCAGTCTTTTGTTATATATGTGTTTCTTGTGACGAGAATCTCGGGTCTCGTGTCTTTTTTTGTTGCACAGTCCCTGGATGGCATCACCACGCGCGTGGCCGTGGGAGTTTAAGTCCTTTCACGGATCTTCGAGGATGCTTTACGAGGCTCGTAGCATATGCGACCTTGTCCCTTGACTTTAAAGGTCAACACTCAGTATTCTTCAGTTATTAGATTTTATCTCACTCATCTCAAGACCAGCTCTCATCTCATACATTTCTTCCTCAACAATTCCCAGTCACTCTCCTCCATTAGAATTGAGCAAACAGATTTTATTGTTGCTGCACTATGTCACTCTAAAAGTATTGCTTATCTCCACGTCACTCTATACCCACTTACAATCAATTTTCCTGCTCAGTCATCACTTTCCTACGAAAATTGACGAAAAAAAAAATTTGTTGTAACACTATGTCACTCTGTACATATCCCAATTTTTTTTTTTTCGTTTCGACGTCAATAAATCATTAATCTCAATGGTGATTAAAACATATGTTTCAATTACGCACGCACTTTTATCTTTTATCTTATACAAACTTAAAAAACGTGAATGTACATAAATAATAATTTATTTCCTCACGTGCCATGTTAATCATGTTCTAAATATTTTTTCAACCACTTCAAGTGTTTAAATAAACACTGAGAATTTTTTAATATTTTCAGAGATAACACACCACAGTATAGTATACATATATAAATGTATGTACATATAAATATGTGTGTGCATAATTAATATAAATATTGATAGGTCGCGTAGCCTGAAGTTACGACAGCATTTTATCGGAAAAGATTTATTGTTGCATATGTAATGAACACTTGGCAATTTGGTCGAACGTGCTTTAATTACTTCAAGTGCAGGCTGTATTTAAAACTCAATATGTATGTATGTGTGTGTGTGTGAGTGCTGGTATGTATTAAAATCTTGCTCTGATTGCACGCGCCTAAAGGCGGAGAAAGTATACTAAAGTTTAAAACGATCCCCTTGATGACAGACTCCAGGACAATTTCAAGCGTGATTGCGCACGTGTCGCACGCGTCTCATTTTATAATAAATATAACCCATATATATGTATATACACATACATTTTTAATTCATTATTATTTTAAATCGACGGTCAAATTTATTTTTTACCGATTCATATATTTATAGTACGCTTTTGCACATTATATATTTATCCCTCAAGGGTATGAATTTTAAAGTGAAAGCGACAATTACATGGATAATTTCATACCCCGGATGATTATTGGAAAAGAAACTTTTTTTATTATCATCACAGCTGTTGTCTCATGTTTATAAATATACCGATTTATTGGTCGCGTGTCGATATTTTTTTATATCTGTAGTTCATACGTAAATTCATACTTTCTTGCAACCACGTTATTAGTGTCAATCTTATTAGCTGACGTATGTCATATTTTTTAAGACCTTGTTTGTTAAATTCTTTTCTCATATACTTACACTTTTTTCAATATATGTCACAAAGGAACGAAAGAATTCTTCAAAAAATCATTTCATTTTTAACTTTTTCTTTCTACAGATTTTTTAACATATGCACATATTTTATACAATAATCAATGCATAGTATTTTTTATCAGTAACAAAAGAATCTCTCTTTAAAGCCTCAAACTTTCCTTACTTCAAAATTTCACTCTTTTCTAATAATCAGTTTCTTGACATAGCGTCCACATGTGTTTCTATTCGATATTGACATAATTATATATATTTTTTGACAGTTTTCCAATCATACTTTGACATACAAACATAAAAAACCCTGAATTTTTACTACAACTGCTTAAATTGTCCGATTTCATTATTTTTCGGAAAATATTTTTTTTACTTAACAAAGAAAACTTTTTTGTTTTACATCTTCTACACATTATTAAATTTTTTCTGTCTTCTATATACTCTAAATTGTCAGAAAATATCAACAAATATGTTAAGCTTCCAATAATTTTATTTGCAAATCACAATTTTAAAATTTTTCGAGAATAGCTTACTACTGAAAAAAAATTTTTTCACCTTCAAACCCATTTTAGGCCATTGCTGGTCAATTGTTCGACTGAAATCGACTATTACGTATGAACAGAGTGTAGAAAAAAAAAAAAAAAAAAACATTTTTTTACCTAACAAAGAAAACTTTTTTATTTTACATCTTCTACACAGTATTAAATTTTTTCTGCCCTCTATATACTCTAAATAGTCAGAAAATATCAACAAATATGTTAAACTTCCAATAATTTTATTTGCAAATCACAATTTAAAAATTTTTCGAGAATAGCTTACTAGTGAAAAAAAAATTTTTCGCCTTCAAACCTATTTTAGGCTATTCCTGGTCAATTATTTGACTGAAATCGACTATTACGCATGAACAAAGTGTAGAAAAATGAAAAAAAATTTTTTTACATTGTTAGACAAAAAAAAAATTCGGAATCGCTTAATATATTAAATGAAAAAAAAATTTTTTAAATTGAAGAACAGAAGGAAGTAGTTCGATACGAAATTGTCTGTAATTGTGTACAATCATATTCCGTTTGTCATAAGTGAGTCATTTGGCGATTAAATATCGTATAGTGGGTAGGCAGCGTCATCTTTACTTTCAGTGGCACATTACGTGAGTCACGTCTGCGTGGGTTAAGAATTCTCGATCACAAATACTAATACACTTTTTATTATAATTCCTGGCTGTCATATTTTTCCTCTTTTTTTACTTGAGCCATTTAACCGATTACCCTTAAGTAGGTCGATCGGTTAATCATTTGTGAAAAACGTTCACCCAAACTCGATAACGTTCAGTAGCAATATTGACGCACACAAAACCGATGAAATAAAGTGGCTGCCGCCCTAAGGCGCCACATTTAACGTTGCATATTTATAAATTAAAAAATATGTACGTTAAATGTCGTATACAAGCTCACATATTCAAAACATCGCCCGAGGCTTAGAATTTATACCGCAAAAACTTTAACGCGTTATTATTTTTGTTGAATTTAATTGCGCGCGCGGGCAATACCCGTGAGAAGGTAGAATTTTTTTACCTTCCCTGCTTCATATTTATAATAAAAATTCGGATAAAACTTATGACTTACGATCAGCGTGAATTATGGCCGATCAACTGTTTTGACGTCATGGCCAAAATAATATTTCATTTATGCATTTTCTCTCGTACGATCGTGAGAACAGAAGCATACTGCGGTCAATGCGTTCTTTTTTCATCAACATTTTTTATTATCGCTAACGGAAAAAAAAAATCGATGACAAAGATTCCAAGAAAAGACCGTAGACCTCGACACTTCCTCTTGCGGTGAGGACAAGGAAATGGAAATGAATTAAATAATGTGGGTGTTGCCACCTACACTAGCCTAAAATAATAAGGCTAGCACGGAAGAGTACATAAGTGATTCACTTTAAATGAGTATCCCTGAAAAAGACTTAACATCGCTAACCATTTTTTTATTCCGCATACCGTCAGGTAGTAAGGACGTAACAGGATAGCGTGACATCTAGGGCTCATTATCGACTCGAGTCACGTATTGACGGATAAAACGTGTTGCAAACACCTTGCCAATCAGTTTATATATTTTTTAACCAAAATAACTCGGTACATACAAATAGTTAGCAAGTGACCCTGATTCCTGACTTTTTATTCAAATTCACTGTAACGATCGCGAAAAATTTATTCGTCAATTAAAAGCACGGAGAGGATTTGATCAATGGTTTTTATGAACCCAGACCCGTGGGATCCATCTACATGCTGGGAATATCGGGATGGTAATCTAGAGCTGAGATAAATCAGGTTGATGTAGGGTAAGCTCCTGGTTGACTGGTTGATGTAGATGAGAATTAGATTCTGGATGATCCAATTTCGAGAGTGTCTTTATATGTCATAGGCATGCTCGCCACGCCTAATTGTAGACCCCGATGCAATTACCCGGTGCTTATGGTCAATTTAAGTGATTGAGACGCGGTATAATTTTAGCAGGAGCTACCGCAGCCGGTTTGATTGCTGAAAGTAATCTGATCAGCGTCGTTAATTCATGTCTACTAAGCTCGATGCTGGGTTTCTCATACGCTCTACAGTTACTCGGGACGTCAATTATTCCATTAAGTACGCTAGGTCACGAGCATCCCACGACACCAGATGCGTATCAAAAGTTATTATTTTTTATGCAATGGAAAACTCTAGATGCTATGATCACTGGATTTTCGATGCTGCTGGTGGGAAACAAAAAGTTCTATTCGAAGCATGTGTAGAGCCGTATAGAGTTTGCAGGTGTCGCAATCTTAAAAGGAAGGATTTATTAAGCAGCCGGAATAGTGTACTGTAGTAGAAGGAATGATGTATTTTCAAATCGATTTCATTTTCTTCAGCACGTACTGAGCGGTCTTACATTGCCCGAGTTAGCAGTTACTACCCTCTTGAGAAAGCACATCGTCCAGATGAGAGAGACCGTTGAAAGGAAACTGGCAAGTGGAAGCTGGTTCCCATGCTCTGCTCTGCTCGCTGCTGACGGTACCTGCTCACAAAGGCAGTCCAGCCGAGGCTTCATCTCATTGGTATTCCGGGTGAGTGTCATTAAAAGGAGGCTCTGTTCTATTTTACGAGCGGTTGTATATGATACTAAATCCAGACAAATTGCTCTTTCGGGAGCTTTTTGTTTCACTAAATGCTATTTGATAACGAAGGCCCGAGACTGACTTTTAGAAAAGCAATGCCACCAATTCCGCAATTAGTCGATTCGGTCAGTTGTCTTACTGATGAATGCCAGGTAATTAACAGTCGTGATCGGGGATTGCAAAGAAAGTGATAGACTAATTGGATTCAATAGGAACTGGTATAAAAGCTAATCCGAGTTTTCCCAGAGGAAAATCCACGGAACAAAGAAAGGAATTGATACAAAAGTTTAAACATGGTATCAGCATCAGCAATGTCTTAATTATCATATTACCATATAAACAGGTCTACAGGTTTACCAAGATTGCCTTATAGAGATTCTTGCTGACAGTACTGGAAAGATGGTAACTGATCGCTTACAACTGGATCACGATATCGGTAACGCAGTGCATCATCCAGCATGTTGGAAAATGCTTTAAAAAAAACTCTTGGGCAGAAAAAATGAATGTACGATCTGATCTTGAAATACCATAACGAGCCAGCATAAGAGGTCTATATTTTACCGAGTACTTTGTTCGTCATACCGTCACGGTATTTTTGAAGCCGGAGTATTTAAGTTATCTCTGTAAATGGCTGTACAACCCAGGACGTGTAAATGCTAAATTGAGTTGAGGCTGTCCAATAAATTGCGGATTGGCTAAAAAAATACCGAGGCTCTGATCGGCCGAGTTTTTAGCCATCAATAGCTGGCAGAATTTTTAGTATAGAGTAAACTCGATCGGCGATGGAAGAGGAACAAGCGTATCATTCAGTCAGCTGGCAATCGGTCTTGGAAGTTTGAATATGAAATCCAAGGGCGTGCTAAAAAATCCATTTCGCTGTAAAAAACCTCGACTGTATCATATTCCACGCTACTGGTATACACTTCGGGTATTTGATATCTTAAAAGTTGTTTACGCAAACCCACCTGTCATCAGGGCACGTTCCTTGATCCTTTTTACGAAAACAAGTTGCTAGGATTGAGGACGTGGCTCTAATATAAATTATTTTTTAAGCGGGAGATCGTACCAGTAAATAAGAAATAACGAGTTGGCGTGATTTTTTGGCTTAAGTAAATGAGCTGGGGAATCCGGGCGCCCGAATAATCGAGCGTATTCCCAAGCACAGCTGGACGTATTTCAGCGAGATTCGGCTGGTTATTTTTAAATTCTCCCACACTTATAGAGTAAATGGGGTCTTCGGTTATATCCTTGTCCTTGTTATCCATGAAAAATCTGGCGCACCCGCGCACACCCAGCAACACAGACTTGCACACTTCCACACACGGTTACAATAAACTACTTAGAAGACGGGGTAAAGATAAAATGGCATTAAAAGACCTGAAAAAAATGTTTAAAAGTAGCTCAGCGCAAAAAGGTGGGCCATCAGCGGCAGTAGAACCAGAGTGGAGATGTGGTAAAAGAATAAAAGAACGACGAGGGTGGAAGGATAAAAGAGAGGAATAAAGAAAAAGGATTTCACGACTACCGTAGACTGCTACTGTGCCCAGTTTTGATAGCGTTGCGCCGAACAACACGTTGCCCAATTAAGGCCCGAGCAACGAGCTTGCCAGGCAATCTATTAAATCCGTGTGTGACTTACACCAGATTCCCAGGCTTGGTCTTATTTACCTCCTAACCGTCATCTAGACGGACGGGAGTTGTCGTTTAGGTGAGGATCGTTAAGATGCCAGGTTGATTTACTTCAGAGAAGACTTGGTCTGCTTGGAGTCTTGATGACACCAGAAAGCTGATGCTGATAACCGAAATCTCGTTGCCTCGTGGGGATAGAGGCTCAAATCTGGTTTTTAATTAAAATTCTTAATCCGGTATCAGGATCTAGGAGCAGCTGATGCTTTAGTATGCATGAGTGATGATGGTAATGATTATGATGTGAATCGTGTCCTAAATTGAATTTCTCGTGGCTCGATCTTGGAGGATTATGAGGGACTATTAGGAAGTAATGAGAATCCTTGATAGTTTACAGTCTAAACAGCAGCTTTGCCAGCTTAAGCAGTGCAGTAGTGATTTTTGTTATCTTAAATTCACATTCCAGCCACTCCCATCGTTCTCATTGATGTCCTACGGCTGTTTCATCGCCTTGAAGTATCTAAATGCACCCTTTCATAAATCGTTTATATTATAGCAAATGATTGGCATTTTCGCTGGGGTTTTAGCCAACAACACAGTGAACTGGTATCGACGAATTGCTAAGATAAATTATTAATTTCGATCACGGGCGCAAGTACAATGAGTTTTGTTTAAAAAAAGTACCAGGTGATTCGCTCGTCGAATGAGCACCGAACCCCCGGTCGAAATCTTTAAGTGCTTGAGGATCTGAGAGCGAGTTCGCGCGCAAGATTGTACCAGTTTTTCGTCTGGCTATTGATATCTTTTAAGTTGTGTGGCTTTAAGTATTCCCCCTCTGTTGGCAAAGAGGTTCTATATGCATGAGCAACCAGGCTGTTTCGTGGTCGCACGCCCGCCGTGCCCATAAAACGAATCACCAACGTGCTTAAGCTGTGGTAGTAGTCAAGCGAAACAAACTCTGAGAGAGCATTCTCTTCTCCCATATGCCTTGGAGCACTTTATGCGGGTTTTTTATCTACACTTAAAATTGTTGAATCCTATTCCGCAGTGATGCTGCTTGAAACAAAAGACAAAAACTATGGATGAGACAGGCTGCCTTCAATATCATTTTTTTACTCGAATATTTTGTTATGTTTATTACTGAATGGTATTAGTCCGTAAAAAAAAATATTATTCTGGTTATTTTGAAAGTATGGGAAGAGAAATATAGAGTATAAATGGCGTGCAAATCATATATATATATATATGCTTTATAGGTGGTTTATATATGAATCATATATAGACAAATATGATTTATACGTAGATCATGTATGAAGAATATGTATATTAAGCATACCTGAACATATATGAAACATATGAATCAGATATGAAAGGTGGTTCATATATGGCCCTATATGAAACATGTAGGGATTATATGTGGGCCATGTATGAAACATATGACTCATATATGAACATATATGATCCATATGATTCATATATGAACATATATGATCCATATGATTCATATATGAACATATACGATCCATATGATTCATATATGAACATATACGATCTATATGATTCGTATATGAACATATATGGATCATATGTAGGTCATATATGAAACATATGATTCATATATGAACATATATGATTCATATATGATTTTTATCATAGGCGGTTCATATATGAACGTGTATAGATCATATATGAGTCATATATGGACATGTATGAAGCATACATGCCATATATGAAGCATATGTGGATCTATGGATCATATATGATTCAGATATGTAGCATACATAAAAAAAAACTATGGATGAGGCAAGTTAGCTTCGATATAATTTTTTTTTACTCGAATATTTAGTCATGTTTATTGCCTGATGGTATTGGTCCATAAAAAAAAGAAATGTATTATATTCTGGTTATTTTAAAAGTATGTGAAAAGAAATAGAGTGGAGGATAAATGGCGTGCAGATCTTGGTAACCGATGTGAAGTGATCTGAAATCACGTTCGACACCTTTCTGGCCTCATTAACACCACACGCGTTAATTATGTTCCACAAGAGCGGTCCTAATTGCCGGCAGAGCTACGCCGTATTTCGTTAAATAAATAACTTGGACAAACTTTTGTTTCTTGGAGATGTCTTTCGTGTTAGCAGCCTTTTTAACCAAACGAGATATCATCTAGCGTATGTTCGGACCGACTTGCTAACCAGCCTAATCGACGCTCATTGCCAACACGAAGAACATTCCCGATCGCTCTACCAAACTTATTTAGTCAACAAAATTATCAATCAATTTACTGGGTCCCAATAATTTTTCGCCGCTGACAGGCCTCGGGCGAATGAAATCCAGTGCCAGGAATCATTTCAACGGCATTTGAATCCTTTGAATTTTTCGCACGAACGCTCTTTAATGGATCCATTTAGCCGGGTTATTTGCGAGTAATATAACTTAGACTACATGATTTAATGCACTGCAAAAAGGTAAAAGAGTAAACGGACCGAGCAAAAGTAACAACAGTAACAATAAATAATAATAATAAAAAAAAAAAAATTAGAGGGTGTGTACGAATTTTTGCTTTGCGGAACATTTACTTGGCTGTTCGTCCACACCTGTCTTACAAGCTCTTAAGTGTAGTTATCGCTCGGTGCTTGCTCATAAATCCTCTATTACCGGACATAATGACCCTTGAATAGGTTATGTTTTCTCGCGCCCAAAGAATTTCAAGTTTATGTACATAATTTTTTTTTACTTCAAGAACTTTTCCACCTCGAGTTACTGAGAATATATATAACATATATATAAGTCTGAATATTTAAATACAATAAAATAAAATATTAATTTGTATTTGCATTTGCATTGAATTAGGATTTTATGGTGCAGCATTCATGGGTTTTTTATTCGCAGAGTAAAAAAAATAATGGTACAATAAAATGAGAAGATAAAGCGTTTTAATACCGAGGAAATAGTGATGCCACAGGGATTTAGTTAGTAATATAGCGTATTTCTCGGGTATATAGCCTGTAAAGTGTGTAACAGAGGGAAATTTGCATTTACGACACTGGGTCGCGTAGGTGGCGTAACACCTTCTAGCGCCGTAAAAAGTATAGTGGTGAAAAATTTAAAACCGCAATTCTCGATTCACATTTCCGCGGCTGACGGCGATGACGCTCGAGACTCGAATTAAAGACTTGAGGTGAAGCTGTAAAAGTGAACGATATGGGGAATATTTTTCTAACCAACCTTTCCAACGGTTTTAGGGCGTCGTTACAGTAAACTCAGCTTGAGACATTCATTTTCTATCCCTATGATGCTGTTTCAGGGGTTGAAGTTGCGATTATTCGATTTTTTTAGAAAAAGGGTCATTTGGGCGCCATGGGCCCTCAATACGGAAAAAGTTTTATTGCAATAAATCCGAAGCTCTTGACACTAGACTAAAAAGTTATTGGACTTTTTTTTAGGAAATTTGATGCTCTACAAAAAAGCTCCTGAGGTACTAACCGATAAATTCGTAACTTTCAGAGTTACAGGCATTTAAAGAAAAAAAAAAATACTGAGATTTGAAATTTTTAAATGAAGAATACTGAAAATTTTCTTTCAACAAAAAAAAAAATGTAGGGACAAAAACCGTCAAATTATGACTAAGTACCTCCGAGCTTCCGGGCATGGATATTAAAATGAAATTTATTTTTATTTTCAAAGAAGATAATAAGGTATTTAATGCAAAGCAGATAAGAGGAGTAATAAAAAGATGATTGAGTAACGTCTAGATATTTGTTCTCTTTTTATCGTGAGGTGAGAGTTGTTTAGCATCTGAATAAGTAGCCAGAGAATTGCCCAAGGTGTTAGGCGCTAATTTTTACGTTTGAAAATATTATTAAAACAGAGATGGGTAAAATTACACGATAAAGTGATGGCTAGAGTAATATCACATTAACTGTCTACTCCAAAATCTCAGTGGTTTGAATTGCAAAGTTAAATTGTGAATAAAAAAGAACATGACTATATTATGATTAGCTTTTATAAGTAAGAAGTGAGTGAATGAGCGAGTGAATGAGTGTGAGAAAAATAAGTAGTCGCCACTTAAAGCCTATTGTTCAACCAGTTGTGTTTTAAAAGAGTAAGTTGGTTAGTTTATGATATCGCGTGCCTCAACACATCATTCATCGTATATATTACCGGCAAATTAGTTGCTAACTGCAGCTAAAAAGTTAAATCAACTGGTTAATAACCTACTCAACTCTTTTGTTGTATGTATATTTATTTATTTACTTTTATTTTATTTTACTACTCCATTGTGTAAGTTTATTAATATTCTATTCAGACATTATTAATAACGAACTACTATACTTTTTATCAGACCTGCGAGTGATTTTTTTTTTAAATGTGGATCTAGCCCATATTGCCCCAATATGAAAATTTTTTAAGGTTCAGTAATTTTTATTGGAAATAAATCATATAAGACTTATCATTTGTGGATCACATATGAAGTATATATGGACATTTATGGAGAATATATGAGCATATCTCGAACATATATGACATATATAGGCGTATATGATGCATATACGCCTATATATGGGCATATATGATCCATATACGAGCATATATGCCATATATGGCCTATATGACATATATGGTCATATATCATCCACATGTGACATATGGTTCACATATGCCATATATATCACTTTTGATCTATATATGATTCCTATATGATCCATATATGACATATGGGTCACATATGCCATATATGTCACTTATGATCCGTATGACATGTAATAGACATATGAGTATATATGCCATATATGGCCTATATGACATATATGGTCATATATGACCCCTATATGACATATATGATCCACATATGAAATATATGGGCATATATGTCACTTATGATCCGTATGACATGTAATAGACATATGAGTATATATGCCGTATATGGTCTATATGTTCATGTATATGACCTGCATATGGACCATATACGCCACATATGGACATGTAGGTCCCATATATGAGTATATAGGATTCATATACAAGCATATATGGGACACATGGAACATATGTATATGAATCATATATGGACACATATAGAACATATATGATGCATTTTTTATGGATATTTATTACAACAATGTAGTAAATTAATTAAATAAATGTCTTTCTGTAAAAATTTTTATTTATATAATTAAAATAAATCTATCGACTCTTTGTGACATCAACGATAACCTTTTCTGGTTTCGTCGTAGCCGTGACATATTTTAATTTCTATTCTTACTTATCGTATGACATTAATCATCCACCCATGCGATCAAAATCACATAAACATAAAAAATTAGAGTATTTTAAGATTATAAATAGATCAACAAGTTACATAGCAGCTCTTCTCAGCTCACTCTACGGTTACTACTCCAGTTAATAATTATTTCGTGAATATAAGCAAGATGTCAAAGTCGATATTTATTATTTTCATAATTATTGGACTCGCTAGTGTAACTCTAGCCACGAAAGTTACATTCAAAGACGGTTGTCTATATGCTTGGGTATGTATATATATATATATATATATATATAAATATATATATATATATATATATATATATATATATATTAATTTTTATCAATACTAAAAACATTTTAAAATCACGAAATTATCATTTTTTAATAATTTTTGTTTCAGTGCCATGGAATAGCAGGATATAAATGCTGCTCAGGGTTTGCATGTTCTTCATACTTCTCTCAAGGAGAATGTCTGTACAATGGACCGGAATGTTATCCCGGATAATTAAACTACTAAAGTATATTACGAGTTAACAATTTTTTAAAAATTCCAAATTTTTTCGAGATTTTAATTTTAAAAATGTCTTTTCATAATAAATTAAAAATTAATTATAAAATCAATTAATTAGAATTAAGATGTTCGTTGCGATAAAATATCTCAATAAAAATAAAATAATATAATTATTTTCTTTTTATTTTTTCACTAATGTGACAAGAAACTCGTGAGATTATTTAATAAGATTCTTTTTATCCACCGAAAATTTCCAAGAATTTAAAAACTGATCGTTTTTTAAAATTTAGTGTCAATGAATAATTGATATTAAAAAATAATTAAAATTCCTGGTTATTTTAATGAGCCTGGAAAGCCTTAATTAACAGATTTTTCTCGACGAGTTTTCGTTAATGATGTATATAGGATCGAGATACTGGCTCACGTGGGTGATTTTGTAGCAGCTGCAAAGCGAAACCCTTGAGGCTTTAAAACCAAACTCTATATATGTAACAACAGGTATATTAATATTTTTTAGGTATATATGTTGGTATTATGAGCATAGTAATGATGTCGTATTAAGGCTGCAATTTATATTTCACTGCCGCTTTATGCAGACAAATTATTTTTAATAATTATTTTATATTGTGACATTTATTTATTACTTTTTTCTCTTAATTTTCAAACGTAATTGCTGTGATTGATAAGACTAATTATCGGTATGATAAATGAATTAATTATTTATTAATTAGAAATTCTATATAGTTTTTAAGTAGGAACTTTTTTTTTTTAATTGGCGATATCTAAGTGGGCTTTCGAGATAAATAGACGTTGTAGGTGGTTATTGGAAAGGAAATTCAATTTCCTACAACTTTTGTATCATTAAAAAAGTCTCTAAAATGATTAGTTTAGAAGATATGACCATTTAAAGTCTATTGATAAAATTTCAAATTGTTGTAAAAATTAATTAATTGTTTAAATTGCTGTAACTTTTAAACGGTTGATTTTATGGAAATTTTTATTGATATCAAATTTATAGAGAATTTAATTTCCTACAACTTTGGTATCATTAAAAAAGTCCCTAAAATGGATAATTTAGAAGATACAGACATTTAAAGTAAAAAACTTCAGATTATCTTAGTAATTTCAAAATTGTTTAAAAAATATTAACAAAATTAACTCCAAAAAAGTGGTAAAAAAACTCCTCAAGTACCCCAAGTTACCCCAATAAATTTTCTAATGCACGCAGAACGAATAGAGTTCAATAAACCCACGGCTCGAAGGCCAAATGTTCGATCCCAGCTCAGGATTTTTTTTTCTAAAAAAAAATATAAAATTTTTAAATAAATGTCAACATTTTCGCTATCACAGTAAAGCTTCCATACCTCACACTGACCTAACCCCAACACAGAACGTCTAGACCATAAGGCAGGTGTCTTAAGCCCTAAATTCCCAAGTAAATCGTATCCCGATTCCGAAAACAGTAATTTATAAATAAACGATCAACACCTCAGGTAATTCCCCGTATCGCCTAATGCTCGCTAATGCCACTTTCCCCTTCTAATTTATTTACTCTCACATCCGAGCATTAGAAAGAATAAAATATAATTTAACCCTCTTATAATCAGCCTCCAATCATCACATCCTCGGTTCCCAATTATCGTCCTCATCATTATTATCATTTATAACCTCTTGTACAAGAGTATTTTTATCATAATTATTCGGTATCTCCATTGAGTTTCGAGTGAAATAAAAAATAAAATGGCTAAACCAGATGACCGAGACGAAGGGCGTGTTAATTGAGTCAGGTGATTTGGTTGTCGGGCGTGTAAATTAATGATATGATATCACATATGATATCATACCAGCATGTACTCAGCCATTAGCTCATATCTTTAGCATTAATTTACTCCCGATACTCGTGTTATAAATAATATTTTATTAGCCATTTATACTTAAATTTTACACCGGATTTATAATGCCTGATCTACTATTAAATATTTTTAAAAGCAATATTTTGGTGAGGATTCACTTCTTTTTGCTTGAATTAAAACGCCCAATTAGTCGGCTGTTGGAGGCATTTAGTTTGGTCTTATCGTGTGACCAGACGGCCATTATTGTTATTATCGGGTTATTACTTTGGCTAAAGAGATGCAGGGAATGAGAAATAGTGTCGCTACACCCTGAAGTCATTAGCAATGCACATGATCCGAATCATCGTGGTCATTTGCATTGTCGTCCTGCATCTCTATTTTTTTTTTCAATTCTGAGTTACGGGTTGGAAAAAATGTGGGGTAAATTGGTCAGTCTTAAAGTAAAGTCGCTCAAATTTTTTTTGTCGGATTTTATTGACAACTGCGAAAAATGATTTTGATTTTTTTTTTTAATTTTGAAAATTTACTGGAAATTTTTTCTACAGTGAAAATTTGAATTTTCATAGTATAAATTATGAGAATTTTTTAATTTATTTTAGAAAAAAAAAATATCATGGACTGGAATCGAACCCTAGACCTCTGGTCACTGGCTCGACGGACCTCTGGTTAAATTTCTGGTTAAAATAAAATTTTTTTAATGATTTTGGAAAAGTTAAAAAAAAAACCATACACGGAAAAAAATAAATAGGCGCTGCAACAGGACGCCGTCCTGTTGGTTCGACAGGACTTTGTCCTGCTAATGAAACAGGATTTTCCTGTTGCAGCAACAGGACACATCCTGTGGGTGCAACAGGATAAAATCCTGTTGCAGCAACAGGATTTTCATGTTGTAGCAACAGGACACATCCTGTGGGAGCAACAGGACAAAATCCTGTTGCAACAACAGGATTTTATCCTGTGGGAGCAACAGGACAAAATCCTGTTGCAGCGACAGGATATTTCCTGTGGAAGCAACAGGATTTTATCCTGTTGTGGCAACAGGACTTTTCCTGTTGTAGCAACAGGACTTTCCTGTTGTAGCAACAGGACTTTCCTGTGGAATCAACAGGACTTTTCCTGTGAAATCAACAGGACATTTCCTGTGGAATTAATAGGATGAGAAACTAGTTTTATGCACCAATTGTTTTTGTCCCTAGGATAAAATTTCGAAGTTGGAAAATAAATTAAAATTTACATAAAAAAAAATCTCTGGTTTTATAGGGGTGGGAGGGGTAAAACGGGGTACTTAAGGAAATACTAAGTTTTCGAGGACTCAAATACGCTAATTTTTTTTTTTTTAATGATATTTAAAGTAAATAGAAAAAATTGTCAGTTACCGTTAAAAAAAAATAAAATTTTTTATTTTTGCGGGGAAAATGGGGTACCTCTTAAAAAAGATAAAAAAAAATTTCTGGATTTTAAATGAATTTGATAAAGTTAAGCTTTTTTGCAAGTAATTAACATAAAGAAAAATTACATTTTACATGACTATTGTATACAAAAGAACAAAAAAAAACAAATTTTTAATAGTTTTTATCATAAAACAGAAGTCATTAATATTTTTCGACTGCGGTCGATTTTTTAAAAAGTTTTACAAAAAAAATTTTAAATAACGCTCAATTATATTTACAAAAGTGATTTTGGAATGTTTAAAAACCATTTAAAATATAAATTTTTTTTAAATTATTATTTTGGGGTACCCCGTTTTGCCTTCCCCTCTCTCCTATATATATATATATATATATATATATATATATATATATATATATTTTTTAATGATGCCAAAGAAGTACAACTTCTCACGCGCGTACATAAGTACACGCAGCCATTTTTTTTTAAGCTGATGAAAAAATTTTTTTGAAAATTTCAATTTTTTTTAGTCTTGATTTTTTCAAAATTTGGATTTTTTTCATATTGAAATTGATATAAAAATAATTTTAACTAAATAGAAATTGATTTTAATCTCAAAACTCCGTATGTACATGAAACCAGTTTCTTATCTTGTTGATTCCACAGGAAATGTCCTGTTGATTCCACAGGAAAGTCCTGTTGCTACAACAGGAAAAGTCCTGTTGCCACAACAGGATAAAATCCTGTTGCTTCCACAGGAAAAATCCTGTCGCTGCAACAGGATTTTGTCCTGTTGCTCCCACAGGATAAAATCCTGTTGTTGCAACAGGATTTTGTCCTGTTGCTCCCACAGGATGTGTCCTGTTGCTACAACATGAAAATCCTGTTGCTGCAACAGGATTCTGTCCTGTTGCTCCCACAGGATGTGTCCTGTTGCTGCAACAGGAAAATCCTGTTTCATTAGCAGGATAAAATCCTGTCGAACCAACAGGACGGCGTCCTGTTGCAGCACCTATTTATTTTTTTCCGTGTAGACTGGAATCGAACCATCGACCTTCGGTTACTAGTTCAATTTTTACCTCTGCTTAAATCGATGATTAAAAAGTCGAATTTTTATATAAATCAGGTAAATTTGAGTAAAATAAAAAATCACGGGGTAAATTGGTCAGAAAATAAATGAGATAAATATTAAAAACAATTTATCTTTTTAAAAAATCATTATACGAGATAAAGATCATTGAAAGATAAAAATTATGTATGAGTTAAAATTATGTAGATAATGGATTTGTTGTAGTGAGTAGGTCATATTAAATCCCGACTTAGTAATCCTAGTCGTTTTGACTCAAGAATAATATATTTTGACGTTAAATATGATACCGATCGGGATGTAGATAGACTTTAAGATGAAGAAGGAGAATAAATTCGTATATTATGTATAATTTTAAAATAACCCACGGCCATAGCCAATAATATTATAAAGTTACGAGCCAACGAGATCTTAAGTATCATACACTTTCTTATCACTTATTTGTCCTCCTCATCAGTTGCCCATCAATCCCGATAAATTTATCATATCCTTTATGACGACAATAAATATGAAAAAAAAGAGAAAAAAATCCACTGCCTCTTTTCAGCGTAACAAGAGTAACTGCTACTTCTTTACATCAAAGTACGCAATAACGTGTAATATACATGCGTTAAATGATAATAAACATTGAAATAAATTGTTTTGATTTTCGTAAACTGATAAGGGAAATATTATTTTAAATGAATGGTAATGTTGTTATCAAGGGACAAGATTTTTGCCTTATTTTTGAAATGAATAGTTTAAGTTTTTGATATTCCGGCGAAAATATGGGTCTTATCAAAAAAGTCTTTAAACAAAAGTTGTAGGAAATTTAATTTTCCAAAAAAAATGTCTCTTTTGATTTTCGTATACGACCAATATTTTCGGCGTGATTCAAAAATGAAGATTAATAATGAATGATTCAAAACTTGGTTAATTATGAAAATGTTAATTTTAAAATTACGGCTGTTTTATTAGTCCTAAGAGAAAATTATAAGAGACATTTTTTTTGGAAAATTAAATTTTCAACAACTTTTGTTTGAAAACTTTTTTAATAAAACCAATATTTTCACCGTAATTCAAAAATTAAGATTCATAATGAACGATTCAAAATTTGGTTAATTATGAAAATGTTAATTTTGAAATTACGACTGTTTTATTAGTCCTAAGAAAAAATTATAAGAGACATTTTTTTTGGAAAATTAAATTTCCAACAACTTTTGTTTGAAAACTTTTTTAATAAAACCAATATTTTCACCGTAATTCAAAAATTAAGATTCATAATGAATGATTCAAAATTTGGTTAATTATAAAAATGTTTAAATGTTAAGGGGTAGTTTGGACCAGGTCAAATAATTCCTGGCAATTATGGCCGTAACCTAAATTTCAAAAATATTTAAGCCAGGAAGTGTGGAGTACATGAAAATTTTCATTGTTATAAATGAAGCGCAAAAGGCCACGCGCAAAGCACAATGGGGGTAAAAAAGTAAAAAGAGTAAAGAAACTGACGTGCACCCCGTGGTGGGTCTTGTGAATACCGCAGAAGCATTTTCTTATCTTGTATATAAGATCTACGAGAACTAGAGACTAGAGGTTCCAAAGACTCTAGTGACGGTACGCTTCGATGCTACTAAAGACCCTATACCCTCTTTCAAAACATATATATGTGTAAATATATATCTCAAGTCCGATCGCTGATGACCCAGAGATACCTACGTTTTCTTTCACCGCAAAATCTTGCTTTGTATCAAGTATATATAATATATAGATATACTAGAGGATTATAAACAGCTGGGATAGGAAATTCACTATTTTTTTTTCTGTTATTATTTATTATGGATTTAATTTACAATGCATTTAAAAAGTGTCATGCTTTTGAAACCAGAGGAGATGTAGGTCGATATGTTTATCAAAATTATATTTATTTATTTTCTCAAGGTATCAAATAATTATTTTATTAAAGTGATTGTTTGTCGATCTCTATCGCGAAATTTATTTTATTTAATTTCGAATGTGATCAAATTTTTTTTTTTTGGTTTTGAAATTTTTGCTTAAACTTTTCGGTGCTTCCGTATTTTAGAGTTTCCTGTAAGAAAAATTATCACAACGGCAGTGCTACTTGAGTTTTTGAGGACTTTGTGATAGCTTATTAAAGTAATTCATAAGTCGGTAAATGAATTTCAATACTATTTTTTATCAATTATTTATTATTTTCCATCGGGTTTTCCATTCATTACATATCATACTTGTAGTAACTTAGATAATTTTTAAAAATAATTCTATTTCAAGCTGAGACTATTTGCGGTCTGTCGAAATGTATCAGGGGGAACATGTAAATTCGTCATAATAATTCATCGTGCACTTTAACCCACTGCAACATGACATCCCTGTACACTGAAATGTAATATATATATAATATATAATATATATATATATAACTATAAAAATGTATACATTATAGATACATGTATGTTTTTGCAACACCAGGAAACCATGAGGGCGTATAAAAAAATGTTTTTTTTGCTAAGCGATGCATTTATTATCTAAAAGTATAAAAACAAAAATTTTGTTTTTGTTTTTACGCCCTTGTGGCTCCTAGGGTTGGCAGCCACAATAAAATAAACTGATTGAATTAAAAACAGAAATTGTATGATAATTATAACTTACAGGCTGCCCAGAATCTGCACAAGCATTTGCTCCAATAGCAAACAATGCAACCAAAACTATTAAAATAATGAGCTTTGACATCTTTGATAAATTTTTTTTCTGTATCACAATCACTGTAAAAATTAATATAAAAATAAGAAAAATAGAGTTTCTGGCTGCGGCGAAATCAGTTAATGCTGACTAATGATCAATGATCACTGGCTTAAGATGATAATTTATATTAT
The DNA here is from genome assembly GCA_030273425.1 of Microplitis manilae. Lineage (NCBI taxonomy): Eukaryota > Metazoa > Arthropoda > Insecta > Hymenoptera > Braconidae > Microplitis > Microplitis manilae. The sequence continues at coordinate 26,372,365 of CP092727.1, forward strand.
TCTATTCTAGTTACATTTGAACTTACTGATTAAATAGAATACACTGATAACAATATATTGTTTTCAATAGAAAATTTTTTCATGTCAAAGATTAAAATTTAATCTTTATTTTAATTTAAATTACATCACTCAAGGAAATGGTTTTGAGGTCATTAGTGACTGGGATCTAGTTTGTGAGTTAAAATTTATTTGAATGTTAATACTCCGAATTTCCGTAAATGTACATAAACAAAAATTCACATAAATTATGGATTCTCATAGTCAAAAAAAGTTTCTTATTCGCCTTTTAAATTTCCCGCTAAAAAAATTAAAAATTTTCAAAAAAAGGGAAGGCATTGTACCTAATTTCGGGTCGGTCCGTTTTGCCCACCCATCTTCGATATTTTATATAACTAATTTATATAGCTGTTAAATATTAATTAAAATAATTGCAAGGCGATATAATCAAATTTTAAATATCCAAATAATTATAGAGGTCGAGGGTTCGAACCCCGGGTGCTGCTGAAGAATAAATTATTTAATAAAAAAAACCCAAAAATTAGAGAAACATAAATTTTATATTTTCATATGCATACAATAATATTTATCTCAATTATTGATAAAATTAATGTAATTAAATCTCAACATTCTTTGACACCCCATTGACAGATATCTCCGCACCTCAATCTGTTGAAGTAGTCGGGGCGACAATCTTGACTGCAGCAGTCAGCATCTGACGTGCACTATAATATAAAATATATCATTTGAAATGAGATTGCAATTAGATAATACAATAATTTACTGACCTCGCCGCCATGGTTAATGCATGCGTCGATTCCGACGGCCACCAAAACGATCATAAATATTAAAATACTAACTTTTGACATTTTTTTAAATTTTATCAGCGAGCTTGAGTTGCTTTGTCATCAAAAATTGAACTATGTATTAAATCTGCGAGTCTTAAAGATGCCACTTATATAATCACAACATTTTTTTTTCACTTCCGCACTTGAACTTGCTGACGACTTGTCGGAAAATTACAGCGCGCATTGAATGATAACTTTGGTCTGTCGTTATGAAATACATTTTCTCGAGATTAAATTTTTATTTTATTTTGACCTAAAGCCGTGACCCAGCCTTTATCTGCGACCCTCACCCCTGATAAGAAACATAAAATTCAGGGAGACGGACCGAAGACACAATCTTATTAAAATTTAAACATTTTGTATTGATATTATTTTTTTATTTCATTGTGTCAGCTATGCTACAATTTTTGTCATAGTATTTAGTAATAATAATTATTATTATTATTATTATTATTATTATTTTTAACAAAGTAATAATTCATTTGTCTATTGAATTTCTACCAAGATAATTATATAGATCTTTACATTGTAAACGGCCCATACACTAAAAAAAATATATAAAAATATATATATATATATATATATATATATATGAAGAAAAAGTCCTGATGCGAATTCAAACCACTTTACTGTTATTTGTGGCTTCGAATTAATTATCACTTGATATTTAGACGAAACATCAATAATCAAAACTTCAAATTATTATTATCATATACTTACGGGAACTGCATGCTTCCCGCAAGCCTTTACTTCAATAACCAGAAATACCATCAGCAATATAAGAATAGTTAGCTTGGACATTTTTATATAATTTAATCTGCGTGAAGATCTGAATCCTTGATGTGGATAAATATATGAATTAGTATAAAAATTAATACACGGAAAGAAAATTCTATCAAAATTTAGGATGTTAATATCGTACTGGACTAGACTTTTATGAGCGTCAATTTCAAAATATCTTATTTCAAAATTTACTATGGGTTATATTTTGTTACTATTTAACATCGTAATTTTAACAAAGACTTTTAGGATTAAAAATTACTTCAAAAATTACAATTTAACATCGTAAAAAAAATAAATTAAAATTACAATTCAAAAACTATATTTATTCGTATATTTATCTTTCTATGTACTTTTTAATAAAATAAATATTACAGTGCTGCCTCTGTTGTAATACGATGTAAGCTATAAAAATTACGATGTTGTATCGTAATTTTTGAATATTAACTGCGTCCTCCGCAAGAGGCGCTCTCATGACTTATGAATGTTCATTCAAATCGTTTATATGGACCTTAAAAACTATCTAAAGTAGGCTCTTCGGTGGCCGAGTGGTCCAAGATGTCGGACACCGCACTCGAAGGACTTGGGTTCGAGCCCAACGTCCGAACGATTATCATTTTCTTCTTTTATTTAAAATTTCTCTACAAATTTTCCGATATTGACATCGTAATTTATATTAAAGAGCTTAAGACTTGGTATTATTTGTCTGAAGTATTATTTCTTAAATGAAATTTCTAACGCTACATCGTAAAAATTATGATTTTTAAAGTCTAGTCTACCACTACAATAATCAATAGGACAAATTACGATATTGTTATTGTGAATTTAATTAGAATTTTTTTTAAGTGTATTAAAGTATTAAAAATTTTTCCATTTCATTTTAAATTTTCCTTAAAATCTCGAATATGTTCTTTTAGAAAAAAAGCACTTAAGGTCACTATAAAATACCCAACCCGCCGGCGGTGTCATTTTAACATCACTTCAGATGTTAAAATTTAACACTGAAAATTGTAACAACCACCGTTTGGACTTACCCCCGTTTTTTCCAGTGTATACCCAATAAATAACTCAATATTTACTTACCTATATAATATAAGTTTAACCTGTACTACACATAAATATAATTTATTGCACTAAAGTATAATTGCCATAACAGCTAATTAACAAAATAATTGCTTGCGATACGAAAAGTGATAACACTCACGTTTTTAAAAAAAATATAAAGTAATATTATACTTATCAAGTCGGTTTTTTTCGACTGGAATATATCACTAACAGAAAATACTTTTAAATTTGTCATAGCTCGTTAAAACTATATACTTGTATGAAGCTTTCACATCAATTGTGAATACTATTTCTGAGGATACATTTTTTGATTGATTTTATAAAATAAAATAAATATATGTAATCGTAAAATTTTCGTAAATACATGTCATTTATTTTGAGAAATTTTGAACACTAAATTTGACATAGAAACTACACTAATTATTTGGTTTTTAAATTGAATATTATCATTGCAATCGTAATTATCATCGGAAAAAGTTAATCCGAGGCTATGATTAGTCATCGTCATCATATACGGTCAGTGTTCTTCCACATTCAAGTCTGCCGAAGGTATTTTGTCTGCAATGATAAGGTCCACAGCAATTACCGCCTGCGGAACACTGCAATACAAATAAGACATTATTATTGATATACCAATAACTAAATAACTAATAATTATAATAGTAATAAGTGACAGGGGAAGGGTGGGTGAAATTTTTCTTTGACTTCGATATAAAGCGCTTGGACTAAATTTACGACTGCCGTAGAAAAAGAATTTCTCCCGGGTGGGTAAAACGGACCACTCCCAAAAGAAGTAATTTTTTTTTTTATTTAAAAAAAATTTTTACACCTGATCTAAGATTTACCAAAATCACCGCAAACCATAGAATATTTTTGAAAAATGCCGACAGTTGGCCTAAAACGCCGAAATTTTATCATCCTTAATAAATAAACCGTCAATTAGTCTAATTTTGATCTTTTTGAGGCTACTTTCAGTCGAGAAAAAATTTTATATTTATTTTTATTCAAATATTTTCTACCCGGGGTTCCTCTACCCATACTGTGAGGAAATAAAAAAAAAATTTATTGAGTATAACAAATTTATATAAAATTTATCTGTAGTTAAAAAGACACTATGTAATTTTTTTTGACAAGTATATTGAGTCCATGGAAAAATTCCTTAAGTAAAATTTTGCGACACTCAAATTTGTATAAGGCAAATACTAAAAGTCGTAAATTACGATTTTAAAAAAGTCATGGGAAAAATAAAATTTTTAGGGCCTGCTTTGCCTATCGGTCCCATTTCACCCGCCCTTTTTTAAGTGGGTCAAAAATTTAAGATGATTTAACTTATAAAAATACTTACATCTCCTCCATGCGCTATACAAGCGTTAACTTCGGCTCCAATAGCCAACAATGCGACCAATAAAATCAAAATAGTAAACTTTGACATTTTAATTATTTATTGGGATGAATGTAACAATAACATTGGTTTTGTGTTTACTGATGATGAATTCTTCGGGTAAGGGTATTTATATCTAGTCTTAGCCATGAACATTTTAACCCGATAGCTCAATAACAAAATTTTATCGCATATCTATACATAAGAGTCACTCGATCTTGTAAACAACAACACTTATTAATTACAATAGCAAACAATGTTGATACTTGATAAGTATAAACAAACTTTTTTAAATTTTAAAATATATGTATCAAGTTATAATTCATATAATTCAAAATTATTCACTCTCTTGTAAACATAATACAAGTAATTTTTCTCTGCCGATCGTTGAAGATAATTAATTACCGTCAATAATTAATTCATTTTTTCGAAAACTATTGCCATCTGTCAGACGAATCGATTAAAATATCGACGAGCGATTTCTGTTTTCGGTATCGCAAAAGATCAGAGGCCAGAAAAAAACCGGCGACTGATGGGCGATCAAAGACACGGGTTCGAATAAATATATATTTTTAAAAAACCCGACTTTCATTGATTGATATTCACACAAAGTTATTTCAAAGTCCTACAAACGCTGCTAAGAAACAGAAATAACCGTATATAGTTTTCTAAAACTCGGTCAGATTTTATTTATTAGAGTTTGTTTCTTATTTACAAACTACTTAGTATTCAAGAGCCGATGGGCTGCACCTATCGCTCGGCATCTCGGTAAAATATTGCGCTTTCGCTGACGGCTCAATCTACCCAGAAATTACGGCGGCTGTGTGTTGGCGACAAAATAAAAACAAATATGTGTGTGAGTTTTTTTTTTTTTAAATCTTCGGTTTACATTGAGGTTACAGTCACATGAAAGACAACCCAGTGCAGTAATGCTCCGCGTCACGCAACTAATTTGTCTTGTTACGTCTGGTTGAGGACCACGCATTAAAGATTCTGGTGTGCATTTATTTTATAAATAAATAATCGCTTAATTATATTTTCTTTTTTACATGAATATTTTTTCACACCTCATTAATACGTGATGACATCCTTTTATGCACTCGATATGCTAATTACAACGTTTTAATTCAATAATTATATTACATGCACACCATGGTGTGCATTCAATTATTAAATTATCTGTATCATGTTATTGAAGACTATAAGTGATGGTAATAATTTAACATTACCTGTCTTTAAATCTAATTTTATTAATTTTCTGAATGACAAAATTTTTCATGCACACCATGGTGTGCATTAAGTTACTTAATTATCTGTATCTTGACACTGTGGCTCATAAATAGCCGTAATAATTTTATATCACTGGACTTTATATTGAATTTCATTAATTATCTAAATAAAAAAAAAATCCTGCACACCATGGTGTGCATTAAATTATTTAATTATCTGTATCTTGTCACTGTGACTCATAAATGGTTGTGATAATTTAATATCATTGGGCTTTATAGTGAATTTCATTAATTATCTTAATAAAAGATTTTTCCTGCACACCATGGTGTGCATTGAATTATTAAATTATCTGTATCTTATTGCTGTGGGTCATAAATGGTCATCATAATTAAATATCACTGGACTTTATATTGAATTTTGTTAATTATCTGAATAAAAAAATGTGCCTGCACACCATGGTGTGCATTAAATTACTAAATTATCTGTAGCTCATCGCGATGAGTCATAAATGGCCGCAATAATTAAATATTCTTTGTCTTCAGTTGTAATTTAACCAATTTCTCCAATAAAAAATTATTCATGCACACCATGGTGTGTATAAACTAATTAAATTTTATATATCAAATAAGTAAAAATTAATTCGTCATAGCAGGGTCATAATTTGTCTTTTCGTACACTCCAATTAATAAGCTTGAACGAAAAATTTTTATGCACACCGTGGTGTGCATAAATTTAATAACTCTTTTTCTTTACTGATTACTTCAAATTAAATTTTAAAAAATTGCATAATAAGTATGTGAAACTCTTAGAGTCCACTTAGAGTCTTTTTATTGTAATTTAATAAAATTTTTTTACTGACGGACGAAAAAAAACTTAATATGAAATTTGATCTAAAAAAATTCCACAATAGCTCATAAATAATAAAAAGCATTAAATTACGATAATCCGGTCCAATTATATTAAAAATTTATAGTCACAAAAAGAGTGCTTAGATACTCGTAATACGGTGTGTAGTGGTGTGCATAAATTAACGCTAAGCGTCAACTTAAAAATTAGCATTGCTTTTTAAATTTAAATTTAATGGACACAAGCAATTTTATAAATATTTTTTATTTATATCTAAAATCTACTCGAGCGAACGTCATCCTAAATAACTCATGCCGTAGATTTTCATATTCACGAATAATGTATTTGATCCTGAGTATTCTATCCGGCTGGAAGGACCCGGATCCTCAGATCTTAACCTTCAAGGATATCGGTCTTTGGTCTTGGGCGGCTATAGACCTGCTCAAAGACTAAAGAATCGCCGCCTCCTATTATAAATTTAATACTTACCTTTTTTTGTTATTAATTTATATTTTCAGTTGGTTTGAGACGACGTCTATTACTACAGAATATAAATCCCTAAACGCTACTAGCCTTTGTTCCTCATTCTTCATAAAATTTAATATTATAATATATTCAAAATTAGCTATTAAAAAAAAATTTAACTCTGACTAAAAAAGTCCTCTATCATTTTTTTTTTTATCAAATCCGTCTACTTTTACCTACTATTAGAAATCACGTACTAATTTGATCTAAAGTAGGTGATATTATTTCGATTCACTTGACTAGACGATATTATTAGCATAAATTATGTTACGTCGTGAGAATAGGGCAAGTTATTTATAAATTGATATAATTCAACGTTTTTCAGCTGCCGCATTTTTTATAAATTACCGACTTTTTGAATAAGTTGTGCATCAAAGAGCTCGATTGCTAATGACATATATTTCGAGGTAAAGTGTTAAAATTGGCTGGTAAATTAAATCTAAACTAGCCCGGGTCGATTTGGAGTATTATTTTTTTAATGCACACCATGGTGTGCACAAAATTAAAACCTACGATTCTCGGCGACTGATTGTCGTACAGAAACCAAAAAAAAATCATTTTAAAGCTTAAAGTATCAGCTTCGAGACTCTTTCATTAAAAAGCAGCTGAAAAATTTTTTTGAACCCGTTTTTTAAAAAATAAACTCGAAAATGAATTTTAAGATAAATGAAAAGTTTACTTGCGGTCAGAAATGATACGAAAAAAATTTTTTTTCGTATATTTTGATAATTTTATCTGAAAGCTTATTCTTTGAGCTTCAATTCCTTTTTTTTAAATATTTTTTACGTTAAATTGTTTCTGTTCTATGGAATGATAAAGCAAAGAGGACAATAATGGTGTGCATCATTAATTTATTTTAAAAATAAAAAAAAAGCAGTAGTTTGTAAAATATTTTGTTTGTTCCCACGAGTACTATTCTGCATGACTAAACATCAGACATATTTTAAAAATAAAACCCTTTATATTAATACTTTATATTCCATCAATCAATATCCGTCTTTAGAATGCACACTCTATTATTATTATTATTATTATTTTTGTAACAGCATGACTCGATGACTTGCAATCACTACCCTCCGAGCATATAAAAAAATTTAGCGAGGAAATTATAATGATAGCATTTCATATATATTTAGACACAATAAACGTCAACAGAAAATTTACCTCATTTTTTTAATCTCTTATATTAAATGCACACCCTTTTTTCAACACGTCACAAAGCTGAAATTTTTTTTATCACCTGCGAGTGTATAAATTATCGTTACATATTTTTGCGCGGTCATTATGCATATGCATGAGCAATAATTAATGGTAAGTGTGAATATAATAATAAAAATAGTGATATTCGGATTTTATTGAATTTTTTGGGGAGGTGGGGAAAGGGGGGGAGTTTTAAAAATAAACTTTTGTGTAATATTAAAATTCATAAGCTATTTTTTACGCTCGGTGAATTTAATTCAATGCAGAATAATTTTATAAAGCAAGAGAGAATTGATAATTGTATTATTCTGCATATATATTTATTTCAATGAAAAATAAATATAAACCCAGTCATCACGTGACTGCTCGAGGATAGCTATTGAATTTATTCAATAACTATTTAAAATAATTTTTCATCGTTTCTGTCGAAAAAATCATCTCGCATGAAAAAATCATATATGGTAAACATATATTAAAAAATATATGTTACAGATATAAATATATATGTGACAGTACATGAAATCTTATAAACTTAGGTATATAATTAATCATATTAAAACTTACTATATTATATATAAGAAAATATATATCGTTTTTGGCCACTTATATGGTCCCATATTGATCATATATTTTTCCATACATATTTATCATACATTGTATTTTCATGCGGGTTCTTATTAATTTATAATAAAAAAAAAAATAATGTAATTCATAAAGTCACGATCGTAGAAAAGTTGATAGTTGTCGGAAGCGTTCTATCGATCACGAAGAGTAATATCAAATGAAGTGATATCCACAAGGTACACGAAGGTGTAAGAAAATCGTTTTAATCTTCTTCCTCATGCCTTACTCATACATTTATATATATAGTACATTATAGCACTATAAGTATTTAAGTTGTAATAGCACACATAAGCAGTACACGGAGCGTGCTGATACATAGACAAGCCTATCCCAGTGTTTAACACGGGTCGATGCATCGATTAACCTGCATTACTTCCAGGTATTTTACCCATCTCTTATTTTAAATTCTTCAGCAACAAAAGAATTTTTTTTTCTTCCTTTGTAATAGAAATTAAATAATCACTCGTTTTTAAATTTTCGCGGCTTTTTCAAAAAAGTCGCCCCTCAAATTTTTCACAAATTTTTTCTGAGTCATATCGCCAAGGGCTCATATGATTTTTTATCAGTGATACACGAAATTACGAATTTTTGAATTTTTTATTTAAATTTTGGATATTGCTGATAAGAAAAATTCGAAGAAGCTCTTACTCTTTGACAAGAAAAAGTTCCTGTAAAATTTGAGCAAAATTAGACATTTTTGCAAAAAATATGGAAATAAATTTCAGGCTGATTAACAAATTTATTTTGTTTAAAATTTGGTCTTGTAGATGAAAAAATTTTATATATATTTGGGTAGTTGGTTGGTAGAATTTAAAGAAAGAAAAAAAAATAGCTGATTCAAATGCAGCTATTTGGGGTCTAGGTTCTTCCTAGATTTTGTTTTATTATAAAAACTCATCTCTACGCTTTTAATGCTAATAGACCAAAGATACACGATTTACAGGATTACTAGGTCGTTAAGATTTAAAAACAAAAGAGAGATGATACAATAGGACGGGCAAATTTAACCTTGTCATTTATTAAATTTACATATTTCACGGAACTCATCTTTTAACCGAAATTCTATAGATTAGCAGAACAGGATGCGCAGAAGCAAGAGACCACAAAAAAATTCTTTTTACGAATCTGCAGAATGGCAAAACTACAATCGAGGTAATTTGGGTCACTCAAAATTTTTGAAACCAATCAGGCCGAAAAGAAAAAAATTTCATTTACAAAAAAATACACAAATGATCGCTAGGTGGCGTTACTACACGTGTAATTGAGGTTATCTCAAGTTGGAGTCTACATTTTGTTACTCCTACATGTAATAACCTCAGCTACGCTACTGTTGTTACAACTAAAATTTTTTTCAAATTTTCGCTCTGAAAATTGAAAATTTTCAAAAAAAATGCAAGTGATTGGTTTTAGTTAGATTTTCGAAATTCAAATTTTCAACAGACCTCGAGGTTTTCAGATCCTAGAAAGTTTTCTCATAATGCAATAGAGCCTCCGAATTCAAAAATGGCGGGAAATTTTTTTGTTGGTCCAAAAAGTCAATTTTTTAAATTTTTTCTCAATAAAATCATTTCGTATAAATTTTTAAAGAGGATTATTGTAATATGAAGTTAAATGTGGAAGAGATCTCGAATTTTTCAGACCCTAGGAAGCTTTCTAAAAATGCAATAGAGCCTCCGAATTCAAAAATGGCGGGAAATTTTTTTGTTGGCCCAAAAACTCAATTTTTCAAATTTTTCTTCAATAATATCATTTTGTATAAATTTTCAATGAGGATAATTGTAATATGAAGTGAAATGTGAGAGGTATAGTAGATATGGGGCAATTTGGGCCGTCATTAAACTAGTAATTAACGGATGTTAACTGTTGGATTTGGATACAAATTAAGACGGTGATGTGAAAAAATTCAAATCTAGTAGACTGATAATTAATTGATAATAAATCATACTTTAGAAGGCGCAAACACAAAATTGCTATTGAATAAACTAGCTATCAATCAAACGATTAACATCTAAAATAATATATTTATTTATTTAGTTAATTCTAACAATAAAAATGAATCGTTGGCTAATTTTTTTGGCTTATGCTAATTATTCTTAGTGTCAAGAGCTAAAAAAAAAAAAAAAGAGTTTTTTATTTTTCAAGGGATTGTATAGTAATAGACTAATAGTAAAAAAAAAAAGTGTGGACCCTGAGGCCTAAGGGGTGTTCTAAGTCATAGCACACGTGTCATGTCCTTTTTTATTCATATTTTTTTTATGAAGGTATATGGATTTTATAGTACGCTGGGCCACCTGCTATACCTGCCCGCGATGATGAGTTTTTGCTTTCATTTTTTTTATTCATATCCCGAACAAAGCACGCCGGTTTAATTGAACGGCTAATGTGCGTTGACATACAACATCGAACGCTTTTTTTGGCTAAGGTATGTCAAAAAAATTAATTAACATTAAAAAAATCAACCCCAGTGCCCTAAACTTTCGGTGATTTTCGAGCTCGAAGCCCGCTTGAAATTTGATTTTTTTAGCGGGAAATTTAAAACTTGTCTATCAGGAAAAAAATTTTAAAAACTTCCGAAGCCTAAAATGGCGCGAAATATTCATAATTTTGAAATTTTCTTCGATTTGAAGGGTTGAATGGACACGTTGGATCCTAAATTATTAAAAACTGTCCCTACTTTCTATTAATATTTTCTAAAAAAAAATTCCCGAAATCGTAACCGAATAAATTGAAAAATTGGTGTCATTATTCTGAAATATCAAAACAATATTTTTAAAAATCCCATAAATATATAAAATAAATACCGACCCCCTATCCGAGCGCTAATTTGGTTATAAATCAAAAATCCCTTTGATAGATTTAATAGTTTGTCTATTAAATATGAGCACATTAGCTTAAATATCCCGATCATAGATAATTCCTCTAGCTCTTCTCAAGGAAATAATGATAATAACAAACATAAAATGAGATCTGTACACTAGATCCCCAAAAAATCCACTAATGAGACAGATAATCGATCTTATTATTATATAATTCCAAACATTTTGTCCAATAAATTTATAAATTATACGATAAATGTTTTATTATTATTTATTCTGGTTTTTCGTAGAATCGTGGGCAGTTTTGTCTAGTGCTGGCATATGTGAGACATTAAGTTTCGTGAATAGAACAGCCAAAACGATAATCGTAGATATTGTAGCGTGATACCTCTATTTTAGAAAATAACTATCAAATCAACTTGTACCTCATGTTATTATTTTTTTTTCACCTTAATTAGGGATAGACAGGGCTAGAAGTCGAGGGAATGATTCTGCCGCTACCAACACTAGAAAAAAAAAAAAAATAGTGCTCGCAATTTAGTAAAAAAATATTTCGCTAGAATTTCATAAAACTTAACCGGCTATTCTGCAACAGCTGAGGTCAAAATGACAGTGTTCACGTGTAGTTTTAAGCCCACAAAAGATACTTGCTTTTTTATTTTCAGAAGATAAAAAATAATAGAAAGGCTCTAGCTCTAGATCCTGGGTTCAGTGAGCAGTTCCCAGTTTTGAGACGGTCCGTTATATTTTTATTACGTGTCTCTTAGAGCTGAGGCTTTTGGTTAGTCTACTAATGAGAAATAGGGAGTTTACTTTTTTCTTAAATGTTACAGATTACAGGACCGGCGAATTGTTTTTTTTTTTTTTTAATTTTTTATTTAAAAGCTACGGGTTGAAATGTTGCAAGACATTTGGAGGCTGCTATTATTGCAAGGTGCAAAGTTAATTTTTTTTTTGTTTTCAAAAAATTTTGAGTTAATTAACGATAGTTATTTAAGCGCGCGAATTTTTTTAATATTCAAAAATGCTGTCAATGGATCGCATAAGAAGGATCGACTCCCCAAGCGCGAAATTTGAATTTTGATTTTTTCAAATTTTTGAAAATTCGAATAAAAATACTATTATTATGAGAAAGTATTTCAAAAATTGTTAAAAAAATTTACTCAATTTTGGGGCAATATGGGACACTAAATTTAAAAAAAAAAATTCGGTTTATTTTGCAATTAATGAAAATTTTTAAGAGCTATAAAATGTTTGGGGGAAAATGAGGTTAAGAAATAAAAAGAATTTCATATTAAAATTTGCCCAATATATGAAATCAAAATATGACAGCAATTAAAACTAGAGAAAATTCTTTTTTTAGCCCGAAAATGCAATGACTTAATTAATTTAAAATATTCTTTAAGTCTTCAGTAGTGAAAATAAATAAAAAATTCAAATATACTACCGTAAGGTTGACACTAGTCTACGTAACTATCGATATGAGCAATTATAATAATTAAATATAATTATCCAGATAAATAAAAAAAAGTTTTTCAGTGCAAAGCAGTAGAAGTTGGATTATCAAAATAATATACATCCGCCGTTTCTAACAAAATTTGTAAGTAAAAATATAAATATCAAATTTATTTTATTTAAATTAATAATTTTCAGTTCGTCAATTAAATAAATTCAATTCAAGATGGCCAAGTTTATTATTTTAATGCTGATATCTCTGTTAGTCGTAAAGATTTGCGCTCAAGACTGTTTAAAGACCGGGGCAGCTGTGAGTTAAATAATTAAAGTAATATTTTCTTTATGATAATTTATATATTTATAAATTTTTGCGACTTTAGTGCAATAAAGATGACGAGTGTTGCATTAAAATATGCTCAGAGTTTCACGGGGACTACAGTTGTTTGGCAACAGATGAAGAAATTGAAAAAGTCAAGGAAGAAATGGCGGCAAAGCTTCAATCTTCTTGATTATAAATTATAAAATATATGATTAATAATTTTAAATTATTAATTATCTACTTTGAATCATAAATAAATACAATTTATAATACAATAATCATAAATAATTTTTATTTTTTATCACAACTTAATTCCCGTTAAAGTCTACATCTTATGGCAGTAAACTTTTAAATCGCGAGTGTTGGTAGCGCTGACCTTTGGCTTGTGGTGCCAATTCGTACACAGAAACAAAAGAATTTCTTGGCAGAAAAAATTTTAATCCACACCAAAAAAATTTAATTTGCCCCAATGAATTTTTTCCATTATTTACTGAAAAAAAAATTTGAAATTAGAATTTATATATCAGCTATGGCTTATTACACAGAAAAGTTCAGTATATATTTTTATAGAGAGTCAAATGCTCTAAAAAAAAAACCTCTCATCATTTTTGGATAAGTCCATCTGTTCAAAAAATGTTAGCTAAAATTATTTTTATAAATTTTAAATAAATATAAATTTATATGTAATAGTGAATATGCATTTTGTCCTTTGGGGAAAAAAATTCAGCAAATTACTACAATGTTGTCAAGGACGTTTATATAATATTTATCGATAAGAACAATTAAAATAATTAAACATAACTAGCTTGATAAACAACCACTTGAATTTCAAATAAAAAGGCGAACTTCAAATACAGAGAAGTATAAATTCACTGCATACTACGGGGAGACATCGATTTCTTACAACAAAATTCGTAAGTAAAAATATGAATACTAAAATATAAATAGTAAACTTATTTTACATAAATTAATTACCGGCAGTTTCATTTGATTAATCGAATAAAGAAATTGAAAGATGTCCAAGTTTATTATTTTAATGCTGGTGTCCATGTTGGTCATAAATATTTGGGCTCAAGACTGTTTAGAAACTGGACAAGATGTAATTTGAATACTTTCACTGAATAATATTATGATTAAATTATTATTTATGAATAAATACTTTTTTTTTTACTTTAGTGCAACGACGATAAGGAATGTTGCAGTAACAAGTGCGAAGAGTTTGAAAAGGAAATGAGTTGTTACCCAACAGAAGAAGAAATAGAACAACTGAGGGAACACTTCCGTTCTACGGGTTAAGCGACGCCGTTACAAATCATTCAGTTCTGTCTAATGACAATTCATTAAAAATTATACAATGTGTAATTAATTGTTTATGATTCATTTGATGATAAAATAAATAATTTCTTGTCATTAGCCTCCAAAAATATTATTTTAATTATTCAATTTTATCTATTTCCGGTAGCTAACCAACAATTTTATTCTACAAACATGTAGCAATTGCTGAAATCTTGTATGTTGGTAGCATTCGCCTATGGCTTGTGATGCCAACCCATACTCGATTTCATAATTTAAATTTGCCGCTAAAAGACTTTGTCAGAAGCAAGATACGGGACGAAACTAACCTCCAAAATATGTTTTAAAAATTCTGTTACGACACAAAACACATTATGGGGCAACTTGGGCCACTTTTAACATTTATAAAAAAAAATTGTAATTTTATTAACGTCTTGATTTTCAATGAAGGTTTTAAAAATACAAAGTAAATATTCGAGTAAAAAAAATAGTTTAAGCAATCCACAAGGTCCTCACGAGCATTCACATATCAACTCAGTATGGACAATTAAAATAATTAATTTTAATGAGCTAGATAAATAACTAGTTTATGTATTTAAATATAAGTCTAAAATTACAATTGTTATTTAAAAAAAAAAAAAAAAAATAGTGAGAGAGAGAGAGAGAGGAGTAGATTTGTATCATCTCAATTTAAAACAGGAAACCTAGCCCTTCGTGAGTATCTATAATTTAGGTAGTCACTCATCATAATAATACCTATGAATAAAGTTGTTGAGAAAAATAATAACGAAAATAGAATAGAGAAAAGAAAAATAATAAAGGATCATCCGTTTAAAATTAACAAGGATTTAATTCAATGTTGAAAATAAAAGATTAGTCTATTAAAATTAATGGACTCTGTCTCCAAGTTAAATATCTTAATTGGAAATCTAAATTCTGTTTAGAAAAAAAAAAATAAATGTGTGAAAATAAATTTTAAACGCGGCTGTTGAATTTTAAATAAGAAATGAAAAAGGGATAAAGCAAAGGGGTAATTAGAGGCAGCAAGAATTTTAAAAAAAATTTGAAAAATTAAAAATATTTTTTGAGGTCTTTTTGCCCCGTTGAATTTTTACTTATTGAATTTATTATCTTTAAATATTTATTATTTAAATAAAAAAAATCGACGATGATGAAGCTTAAGTTTGAGTTCTAAATGAAGATAAAGGTGAAGTTAACATGCGAAGAGAGGAATAAAAGAAACAAGAAGTCGGTGGGAGAGAATGAAAAAGCGTAGAGTGTGGATGTGTTGAGAAACTTTTTAAGTCCGCCTGCGGGTGCGGGTGTCATTGTTGATATACAACTCAGTAAGTACGCGATAAGTAGGGCCTATAAATCTCTGATTCAGACGTTTATCCAAGGCGTTTTGCGACCTGGCCAGTACAAATCTCATCACCGTCTGTTAATAAGTGCTAAGCATTTGTCCAAAAAATTTGAACTTGAACATCAAAAATATAAATAAATAAATATTCAAAAAGTAGAGAATTAAAGAGAAAAAATAAGGTCTCAAAAATTCATTTACGATCACTAGAAGCTAAAAAAAAATTTTTGAATTTTCGATTCATGGATTTTTACCAAAAAAATCAAATTTACTGATATTGATTAAGACTTTTTTACTTTCGGAGCATAAATTTTTTTTTTAGCAATACTGATACAATCTACATTAAAGTAGACACTCGAAGGAGCAAAACGACCACAAGTGGATTGTTCTACGACCACGAGAAGCCAAGGAATTTTTTTTTAAAAAATCCCAAGCGATTTAGCGAAAAAAGTCTTTACCACCTAATAGCTCCTATCAACGTATTTAAGCCTTGACTTATGACCAACGGATGTGATGCCGGTAATATAACGTTAGCGTAATTTTCGGCTGATAATAACAGCATCCGAGCCGAGGCTTAGCACCTCCGAGTAATAAAACCAACTAAAAAAATTTAATTTCCCTCGTACACAAATCGGTCGGCTTTTAAAAACCCACCAGCCATTTCCATCCCAAAGGTCAAGATTCACCCATTACATTAATATATCTCCATTTTATTCTCAATATATTTTGTTCAGCCTCAGCTTATGGCCGCGGCACGGCGATCGTAAGGTAAGTGCAGTAAAAATAAAAAGTAAAAATAAATATTAATGAGCCGATGGTAAATGAAAACAAAATACTAGCAGCATCCAATGGAATGGAATAAAGAGCATATGGAGATATATTCCATGAATCACGGCCGGGATTTTATCTTGATAAAAACTTTAGCAATTACACCCACTCCTACATGCATATAAATATATATATGTGCGTATATGATCTTGCAGAAGTGGTGTGCTGTAGTTGGCAGCGCTGAGCGTATGCAATAATTCAACATCGTTAATCCTGTCGGCACATTAGTAATTCTTAAACTTTTTATGACCCCTACAACCGAGCAACTTGGTAATATCTCTCCTCATTAATTGCAATCAACTTAAATTCCGTATGAAAATATTTTTATACATATATATATATATATACTAACATTTGTACACTTTATTTTTTTTTTAATTCGTTTTAAGATATTAATTAAAGGCTTCAACAAATCTTGAAATGCTGATCAAAGAGGGGGAAATGGACCTGCCATAATTTTTGTGCAATTTAAATGATTTAAGAATAAGAAACCCTTGCAGAGTGTTTGAGATTGTGGTTTAGTTAATCGGCCCATTTTGCCCCAAATTTTAAGATTTTTATTTTTGAATTGGGACCGAATACACGATAAGGGGCTAGAAAGAAGTAAAACAAGAGAGAAACACTTTTTCTTAAAGGGCCCATTTTGTCCCCCCCCCCCTCCCAGTGTAAGGAAGGGTAAAACGGGTTACTGAAGAAAACACGCTTATGAGAACTTGCAGTTCAAAAATAATTTAATTTTTTCGGGCTAAATAGGTAGCTTCTAAAAAAGGAAATTTAAAATTTTCTTGGCGGGAAATTCAAAAAAAATTTTTGAATATTAAATAAATTTGATTAAATGAAATTTTTCTACGTAATTAACATAATGAAAAATTGCATTTTATGTAATTATAATATATATTATATACACTGTAAAAAATCACCGGGGTAAGTCCAAGCGGTGTAGGTGTTAAAATCAGCGGTGTTAAATTTCAACACCGAAAGCGGTGTAAAAATAACGCCGCCGCCGGTGTAAATAATCTAAACCGGTGTTAAAACAAATTCTCCGGTGTTAAAATGACGCCGCCGCCGGTGTAGATATTCTTTACCGATGTTAAAATATTTTACTTTGTGAATATTTTTACTTACTCGATCACTATACTTGTTAATAGATCATATTTTTTATTAATTTTCATAAAAAACTGACATTTTTTGTGTTTTATAATCTTTAAAGTTGATTCTCCAAGCAGACGCAGTTTACCCCGCTTCTACACCGGTTACCCTGCTTTTACACCGATATTACTCCACTTTTACACCGGTTACCTCGCTTTTACACCGGTTCTACTCCGTTTTTACACCGGTCACCCCACTTTAACACCGGTATTTTTAACACCGGTGAATTACTCCTCCTACACCGGTGTAATTTCACTTTTACACCGGGCGGAGTTAAAATGAGTCCATTTTTAACACCGCTCTTTTTACAGTGTACAGAGGAAGTTCAACTACTCAATTTTCTCCATTTTCCGAAAATTTATCAAGTGTTTTTACGCCTATTTAAAATTTTTTAGCTCAATGTCACTATTTTATAACTAAATTCTTTCGAAAAATTTTTCTAAGCCGTCTCACTATTACAAAATTTAAAATAAAAAATAAAAAACGAAAGTATCTGACTAAATATACGTATGAAAATAATTCGGGCGTAAAGTACACACGATACACTGAAAAGTGTCAAGTGTCCTAGGACACTTTGTAAGAAACTAGTTGCAGTACAAAGGATACAGTGTGTGTGTAGTATAAAATTATCGAGATCGAGACACACGAGACACTGCATTGCGACCCCCTCTGGCTTCCTCGCGGTATTTCTTTTCTCCTCGGTATCGCAATATCCTCTACTACTCCTTATAACCAGTACTGCCCAGTGTATACTTATTTATCGTGCCTCTTCTTCGCTCTTCTCCCTCGGGGCAATCAACTGGACACCTACCATATCCTCGACAGCTGCAAATCGTCACTTGCGCACGTGCGAATTCTTTCCTTCATTTTTTTTTTCTACCATATACTCTTGTTTTTTTAACAACAAAAACTATATTTACATGAACGTACTATCAAAGTAATTACTTTTTTTTTTACTTGTCATAATTATAGTTTAGCTCATTACACCTTTTAAAAATAATTTTTACGACCAGTAAAATTTTCAGAACGCGAGGTCGTCGGTTCGAATCCCGCTCATGGTATTTTGGTACCAAAATTCAAATTTAGTTTTTTTTAAGCCATCAATAAATTTTCCATGGAAGTAAATTAGACCGTGGGGTAAATTGGGCCACCAAAAGTTATAAAAATTTATTTTGGTAATTTTTTTTTTTTTTTTTTTTTGAAAGAAATTTCATATATTATTTGTTTAAAATATCACGTGTATGTAAATAATAACTCACATGCTCTAATTTTACGTAACATAATAGCCAACAGAGTCATTGCTCGTATACTTGTATATATTTATATATCTTACAATTCATACCTTTATATTATCACTTTAAAAAAAAAAAAAAAAAAAAAAAAAAAAAATTTAAATAATATTGCAGTACTGGTAAGTGGGTAACATGTAACATTGAATCGATGCCCGTAATGTCCTAAGGCTTAAGTAATTTTCGTGGGCGTATTGGTAGAGAATATTTTTTTTTTTTTTTGTAAATATTCGTGTGTGTGCTCTGGTAAATGAATGGCTTGAAATTATTGGCAATTTCCTTACTCCTCAATGTTGAAAGTTGAAAAAAAAAAAAATGGTAAAAATAATATACTAGTTATGTATTTTTTTTAACAATACATTTTTATGCACTCATTTTCTCGTCTACACTTAAAGCTTCCCTACGGATACTTTTCGACGTAGCCCGTATTTGTAAGCACTTGAGGCTAAGCTACATATGAGAAGATAATTCTTGGCGTTTACTACGGCCCAAATGCAGGTGGAGGGTTTAAATTATGATAAGAAATTATGGCGATTGTGACAAATCATTTTTTTTTTTTTTTTTTTTTTTAATTTTTCAAGTAACGGAGTAAAGGAGAAAAAATAAAATCAACTTCGGGTCACGGAAAAAAATTCTAATTAAATTTACGATAATAATATCGTAATTTGTCCTATTGATTATTGTAGTGGTGGACTAGACAAAATAATCACAACTTTGTAAGACAAAGAAAATATATATACATATATATATATTATATATTAGTAATATTTTTAATTATTTACAATAATATTCAGCCAACTGATCCAACATTTGGATATTTAATAGGTTCGCATTTTTCGTTATGATATTTTTGAAAAAACCCACAGGGTCCACAACTTTCAATATTCTTAACCACAAAAATGATAATAAATATGAGTAAAAAAATTATTTTTTTCTCCATAATTTTTCCGTTTTTTCTAAAAAAAAAATTTTTTTGTAAGACAACGAATTTCTTAATTTGAAAATAAATTTAAAGTCAAACCTTCGGTAAATTTATGCTCAATTTTCCTTAACGTCAGTTAATTGCGTTGCACACTAAAGTAGGCGATGAAAGGTAATTAAAAAAAAAATGACGATAAGTTTTATCAATTACATTGATAA
Source organism: Microplitis manilae (assembly GCA_030273425.1). Lineage (NCBI taxonomy): Eukaryota > Metazoa > Arthropoda > Insecta > Hymenoptera > Braconidae > Microplitis > Microplitis manilae. The sequence goes on from CP092727.1 coordinate 26,392,510, forward strand.
TAGTTATCAGAGCCTTGAGCTAGTATTTATTAAACTCACTAACTTCCGCGTACTGTTTAACTCGAGCACGAAATGTGAATGGATATTTTTAAAAACCCGCTGGTTAAAAATAAAAATCTAAAAGAATTCTTAGGTTTAAAAATATAGCGGCTGTGGTTCTTGAGTTTGAATTTACTGGCGCATCAAATGCTCAAAATAGTCAATGAAATGACCACTACAAAGTCACTTGAAGAATAATATCCCCGTGCTCAACGGGAAGTATTTTTCCCCCGCCCTTGAATTTACTCAGTATTGACCATTGACCATTCATGAACTATGAATGAGCTGCCTTCTACTCTCTCAATAGTCAATACTTTTCACTCTATACAACTTTTATACGAGAATACTTATCCACAATAAAAAAAGAAAAAAAAAAAAATAAGAATGAAAATACTTTAGAATGCACAAAGTGTTTTTTGAGCAACCGGAAACGCTGTTTTATTGGACACTGAAACCGATCCGATTTTAAAATTTTTTTTAGCTGTCACGAGTGCAAAATTAGTCACAGACAGATGTCTTAAAAAATATTAAATTTTTTTTTATAAACTACCAAGTATTTAAATATATAATTTTTACAAGAAATCCAAATTACCCCAAAAAATTGAAAAAAAATATTTGAGCTTGAAATTTTCTTAAAGTAAAAAAAATGAAATGTCATGGGTAAAAAAAATTCATTCGAAAAAAGTTCCGTATGTGGAACTTCTAAACATGATCATGTCTCGAGACAGAATAGAACTTTTTTGGAACGTTAGTAATTTTGATGGTAAAAAAAAGTTTTTATGAGCAAATTTAGAGTCAAAAAAGGAACGGAACTTTTTTGGAATTTTTTATGGGCATTCCAAAAAAGTTCTAGGATCACCACTTTTGACTTTTTATGGACTAAAAAAGACGTTTCAAAAACATTCCAATAAAGTTCCAAAATCACGACTTTTGACTTTTTTATACTCAAAAAGACATTTCGAAAAAATTCCAAAATCACTACTTTTGCATCTTTTGTAAAATGAAGATGTTTTAGAAGCATGCCAAAATAGTTCAAAAATCACTATTTTTTAATTTTTTATAGAACTCAAAATATCTTCCAAAAAAATTCCAAAATCACCACTTTTGACTTTTTTATTGACTAAAATAGACGTTTTTTGAAATAGAAGATTTTTGAACCTTCCAAAATCACTACTTTTGCTTTTTTTGTAAAATAAAGACGTTTTAGAAACATGCCTAAATAGTTCAAAAATCACTACTTTTGAATTTTTTATAGAACTAAAAAAAATTCCAAGAACGTCCGTTTATAACTTTAAATTTGCTCATAATACCTTTCTTTTCCATCAAAATTACTAACATTCCAAAAAAGTTCCATTCGAAGTTCTAACTTGTCATGTTTAGAAGTTCCACATACGGAACTTTTTTGGAATTATTTTGTAAAGAATTTTTTTATACGAGAAATAAATACTTAGACATTCAATATTATTCAATATTTAAAAAAAATATATATATATGTATACATATAGATATATGTATGTAAGAAATGAAAGGCAAAGATTATTTCCCGTGTAGGTTTAGAGCCGTTAAAAAACAAATATTTTGAGAATACATTATAATAAAATAAATTATTGTATGTTGGTAGTGTTTCTCGTCCGTGAGACATTGAAGAAGTAGCAATTAACCTATAACCCGGGGTACGTCAGCCAGTGACGCTTCCCTTGATTCTTAATACCGATGCTCTTTTATAATATTTCACCTCTTACTCTCATCTCCACATTCGTTATATTACTACCAGTAGGTGTTGGGGCACACACTATCCCATTTACATATATATATAAATATATAAATATATAACTTTTGAACAGTGAAAAGAATCGATTTATCTTGCACAGTCAGCTGATGGCCCCCAGCCTGCACTTAAATATTTTTTAACTTTATTTTTAATTATCCATTATTCTTATTCTTATTTTGGACACCATTTTCACGTGGGCGGGTCGTTAACTTAAATTTAAAACCATCAAACTCTCGGCTTTGATTGAAACCCATACAATTTACATTTATCAAAAGCCCTTATTTTAAATGTTAATATAATTTAACTTTTTTTTTTAAAGACAAGAAATAAAACAGTTAAGTTGTGGAGCTTTTTGTAATGATTCGAATTACAAGATGACGATAGTTGAGCCCGTCACATAAGAGATTTAATGTGACAGATGTCACTAAGAATTACCACGTTCACTTTAACTGCCAGAGTTACTTTACACTGGACATTGGTCGCTTGATTCTCGACAGAGTCGCATCATTGCGACGAGCGACTTTTGATTTTTCTAATTGTCCCCACACTTATCGACTTACTAAATGGACTGATAAAAAATCTGCACGACAATCACACATGTTTTATGTCTCTCTATTCGAGATCTGTACACTTTTTACTTTACAGCAATTAGTCCAACTAGATTGGAGACCAATTGTGGTTTTTTTTTTACTGCATTAAAAAGTTGGAAAAATAGATTTTTTTTTTAAATTTAATATTGGCGGTAAAAATTCATTTTATTACAAGTTTGTAGCTGGTAATAAAATGAGTAATTAATTTAATGAGGAAGATAATGATCTGAATATTTAAATGAGAAAAATATAATTATGTGTCGCGGAATTTATATGAAGTAAAACGGAGTAATTAATGTGATAATTATTATTTTAAGTGATTATTGACGTGAAATATATATATATATATATATATATGTATATATAAGTTTATAGTTATTATATGATATTTTTTATAAAAAAATTAATTATCCTGAGGATAGCAGACAATTAACAATTTTTGAATTTTTTTTTTAACAGATCAACTACCAAAAAAAAAAAAAACTAAAAATATGCACTTGTAGAAAATTTAATAAGCTACAAGTGCAATTTTTTTAAATATTTTTTTTTTTATAATTTATCATTTTTAAAAGAATTAAAAAATTATTAGACAAGGCTGACTTATAATTATGAAGTTCGCGGACAATTAATAATTTTGAATTTTTTTTTTAACAGATCAACTACCAAAAAAAAAAAAAACTAAAAATATGCACATGTAGAAAATTTAATAAGCTACAAGTGCAATTTTTTTAAATATTTTTTTTTTTATAATTTATCGTTTTAAAAATAATCCATGAAAAAAAAAATTTTTATTATCTATAACTAACATTTAAAAAAAAATTACGATTGTCTTATTATCAGTCTACATACACACAAATATAATTTCACTGACCTACGTGCAGTATTATCTAATACAAAAATTAAAGTTGCAGGAAAACCTGAACCGATTAGCAATGTCTAATTAAAAAATTAAAATAATTATTACGACAGTAATTATCACCCTATCAATAATTTCGTACATGACAAAATAAATATACACTGCAATTATTCATAAAAAAAAAAATAATAAATTATTCAATAAAAAAATCCCATGAGTACTTGAATAAAATTTACCCTCATCGAAAAACTATAAAAAGTATATTTTTTTACCCATTTCCAGTCGATTAATTTTTAGTATCCATTTATAAGTATAAAAGTACTTATAAAATATTAAAAAATATATTTCAATTTTTTTTCACAGTAAAGAAAAATTTCCATTGTCAAACACGTCCATTATAAGAGTGACATATATAAATATATAATTTATAATTCCAACAAATGACAATTTTAAAGAGGACATATTGGCTAGTTATTGTATAAAAACTAAAACTTGAGTACACTCGAATTCGGGCGTAGGCGTTTTGGAGGTCTATGGTCTATTGTATGGTTTTTTGTTAAAATTCTCCTCATATTGACTACCGAGAATCTATAATATATAACATGTTAAAAAATTTCTTTAACGTTTAGTATAAGTGACTTTGTGTATAATATAATAAAGAGTAAATACAATGAAAGGTCTGGCTAGTGGTTGTATTTGTACGAGTTCATTGATGCAGTTCATTTATGTGACAGTCTGCACATCTGCACTATCCAAGACTAGATTCTTGTCCTTTACCTGTTGTCAGTTACTAGCTAACTATTTTTATTATACAGAAGCTCTTTTAACGCTCGTCCATTTTATACTTCTTATGTATTTCAATGCTATTATACGCTAAGTAATTGTTAAACTTCTTTTATTTTTTTTTAAAGTTACCGACTGTGTTACGGTTAAAAGGTTGCATGGATTTTTATTGCCCGAGTTTTTATGCATCGGTACTATTTTCGGTCGGGTGTAGGTGAGAAACTCTGCGGGATATTTATAATAATAATAGTAATAATGTTTTTTTTTTTTTAAATATATGAGGTAATGATGATCATAATTTTAATTAACTTTCAAATTAATTTATCCATAAAAAATAAATATCAATATGTCAAGTAAATTAATAAATATCAGGTCTAATATAAAGATAAGAGTCTTTTTTTTCCTTATGCATCGCCCGATAAAATTGAGAGGTAACATTACAAAATTTTTCCTTACTGCAATTAGACATGCACATCTAGTTAGGTCTTTCCTTGTAGATAAAAAAAAATATGATGCTAAAAGTAGTAGTGTTCATGATTATACAAAGTATATAAAGACCGAAGATAATACATTTTTATAACAATTCCAAGTAATAGATTATCTGACTTCGAAAGCTTACTGGTGAGTAAAACAGGTATATAATTATTTATTTATAAGAAAAAAATTCAATTCGAACAAATAATTTTTTTTTCAGATAAGAATTGAATCAACATGATTAAATTATTCCTATTGGTTTTGATTGTTGCACTGACTATCAATTCAATCGCCGCTACTTTTCCCTGGGCTTGTAGAAAAAATGATCAATCGGTATGAATTTTTATTTTTCATAAATATCGAAATTTCAATATTTACTTATTTATCTTTCAGTGCAATTTAATACTTGGCTTTAAATGCTGTGAAGGCCTGCAATGCTCATCGAAAATTTTTCCAGGAATATGTTTTTAATCGAAATATGATTCTATTCGAATTATTATATGAAATGTATTTATAAATTCAAATTGTTGATAATTCGATCAAATAAAAAATACCATTAAAAATTTTTTTGTTCTTATTTATAAAGTTAATTAATCAAATTTATTTTTGAAAATTTAATTTTTTTACCCCATGCAAGTCTCACTATTTTCGACAGTATTACAATATAAAGGCGCCTGCATTAAAATACCTTATATGATAAATATATATGGAAAAATATATGATCAATATGAGAGCATATAAGTGGCCAAAAACGATATATATTTTCTTATATATAATATAGTAAGTTTTAATATAATTAATTATATACGTAAGTTTATAAGTCAATACATGTATTATATATATTTATAATCATATATGTAAACTTATAAGTTAGCACATATATGTATTACATATATTGATAATTATACATGTAAATTTGTAAGCTAGCACACATATACATTCTGAACACAATGTTTGAATCTTATAACAGAGAGAGAAAGACAGAAAAGAATAGATTTTATTTATTCTTACATATATCAGGCTTATATGGTTCTATATATCGAAAAATATATAAAAATTTATAAAGTTGAATACCGGGTACATATATCGTGGCATATAATGATGAATTATATATGTATTCTTATTTGTTTCCATATATAAATAACATTTATGTTTGAATATATTGAAATTATAAGTTTTCACTCCTTCAAAAGTTGAAGTTGAGCCAAAACGGCTCAAATAACTTTTGAAAGAGTGAATATAGCAAAAAATGTTAAGAGACCTTTTTTGTAGAGCATTAAATTTCCTTCAAAAATATGTGGCTTGACTAGAAAAAATTTCGATATTTCTAGTAGTTACAAAAGTCCAAAATAGAAACAAAGAATTTTAAAAACAAATCAATGCTTAAGGCACGGTTACAAGGAAACGGCTCGTTTTACGTCAATTTACTAAGAGAGATTTTTTGTAGGGAATTCAATTTCCTTTGAGAAAACACATTGCTCAAATTTTTCCGGTAGATCATTTACGAGTTTTGGATAAAAAATGAAATTTCTGTCAAAAAACGAACAGTCATAATGATACACTTTTCAATATCAATATTAAGGGCTCAAACTTGCACAATAATTTTTTTCAGTCATTAGGAATAATATTTTCACAGTATCGATAATAAAATAATCGATTTTTTTGGCCCAGTCTAATATATACAAGTACGCACTTGTTTGTCTAATTTCGGTAGTGGCTGATAAGTAAAAAAATATAATTTTTAAAAATAAATTAGAAGTCAGGCATACCGGGGCACAACAGACCCCCTAAGTCTCTGAATATCGAGACATATCGAGAATATTTTTACATGTCGAACAAATCGAAATTTTGCCTAAAAATTTTTTGTTGCCGAATTTTTGAGGGGGTCCGTAGTGCCCCAGTCCCCCTGATTAAAAAAAGCAATAACTCAAGTCAAGGCCTTGACCATATCAAATTAAATAACCAATCAATTATATCATGTCGATATAGAAGACGAAATTTTCCTTATACCCTTAAATAATTGTTTCATGTCACTGGTTTTCCTCATCGCATATCGAAAAAGTTTAACAATTATTTTAGTTTCTTCCTCCATCGCAATTTTCACGAGCATCGAATAGCAAAAGTTTCCTTGCAGATAGCAAATATGACGTTACAATAATTATGAGCTGATAAATCGGTAATTAATATACATAAGTATATAAGTTTAGTAATTCTGAGTACAAAGTCAGTGCACTACTAAGTAGAGTTTAAATTCAAATATTTAAAATGTGAGTAAATAAATAATTTATATTTACAATAATAATAACTATTAGTTTATTTAAATATTTAGTCAACAGTCAACGGTTCAACATGATCATCAAACTGTTCTTGTTGGCTTTGATTGCTGCATTGGCCATCGATGCAATTGAAGCTATTTTATGGTTGGGGTGCAAGGGCCAGAATGAATTTGTAATATTAATTTTTATTTAATTATTTACTTTTGCCCCATCTTTTGCAATCAAAAGAATTTTTTTTTTACTATAATTTATGTCTCATATTACGAAGAGTAATTTTTTCCAAGTTTCCTGTCTTACCCCTGTTTTTTCTACTGTTAGTTAATCAAATAAAATTTATTTATTAATTACTTAATTATGTTATAGTGTCTCATACCTATTGGTTCTGTTTGCTGTGCTCCATTTCACTGCACTAGCAGATTTTTACCAGGAAAGTGTCTTTAAAAATTTTAAAATCTATCACTCGAATGTTAAATATTTCCTAATATGAAATGATCCTGAATAAATAAAAATATCCATCATACAAAAAAAAATTATTTAATTTAAAATTCAAATTTTCTGTAAATCATAAGAAGAATAAAAGATGGGATAAGTTTTTTTTTTTTTATAAATGTAATAAAAAATAATGAAAAATAACTAGTGACAGCGTCGTCATTAACGCTCATTTACAGTCACACTATCGTATGCAACGAGGAGTCACGTTAGCCACGGGGAGCCGAAATTCGGGTAAAAAAAATTCTAATTTTTTATCTAGCCTCGTTTGTTGTATTTATTTTAAAAATATATAATTTATTCATCTTAACAACGGGAATGATAAATCGTTAAACGGGATTCAACCCTCTGAGGCGTTAAATCCAAACCACGAACATCAGGTGGTCAAAAAAATTTTGCGTCTATAAACCACTACCCTGTCTATTAAAAAAAAAAAAAACCGTACCAGGTTATTATTATTTTTTATTTAATTCCTAAGATTTCATCCCCATAAAAAAACCCATAAGAAATTTGATTTATTTATTAATATTATTATTATCTATATTCGCGTTAGAGACGACTTCCGACCCCCCATTGATTTTTACAAACTCGTTTTAGTTGAGTTTAGATTTTTAAAAATTTATTATTTTATTGACAAAGGAGTCATCGAAAAAATTAATTTTTTATTTTGACACTCAAAAAATAATATTTACAAGGCCCATTTTACCCCACTACAAATTTTTGTGAGCAAATGATATTTTTATTTCCATGGAAAATAATTTAAATTGAAATTTTATAACCTAGCCAATAATAAAGGGAATATTAAAGTGTCTAGACGTTGTCTCGTCAATCAGAAACGTCCGACGCTTTATCCAATTGACCATACGGTAATATAAATACATAACAAGTGTAAAATGTCGGCACCCGACTCTATCGTTAATAATACTAACGGAAATGCATAATATTACCCATCAACTAAACCCTTATGGTTATTATATAACCCCTGTAACAAAGACACTAAGATTTCCTGTCTCAGAGGCTGGTTGATTATAAGAGAAAGTAAAAAAATTATAAGAGAGATATAAAAATTGATGACAAGTGAATACCTAAAACATAATAAAAATAATAATAATGAGGATGCTGAGGTTTGAGCTTAAAAGAATAAGGTTGGAGGTGTAGCGACCGCATCGACCGCGAGGATACCAAGTACAGTAAGAGAGATACTGTAAAAAAAATAAAAATAACAGTAGAAGGAGGTATAATCTACGTTTCCATCTCGTGGCGCGCGCGTGTCCGTCGAGATTCCCATCCGTGGGGCCAGAGAAGGGCCGAGCGGACTCACTGAGACGAGGCCACCTGCCGACTGACTGAGAAGTGGGGATAAGTCCGTGAGTCCCGAGGCGATCTTGCCCCCACTCGCGCTCACTAGGGACCTTACCCCGGCCGCTCGCCTCTCGCGCGCTCACCAGGGGCCTCATCCCCACCACTCCCCACTCTACAGTCGAGTCCGAGGGTCTCGTCGTGTCTCAAGACTCCCGGATCCTCGAGTGTACTTCGCTCCCACAAAATAATTTTTTCTGGTTACTTTAAAAAATATTTTCGAGACTTTTATTATTAAAAATTGGATTTCCGAGTTGTGAGCTCGAGGGTCTTGTAAGGGGAGGGAATGTCTCGTTTTGAGGCTTAAGATGATGAACGTGCAGCTTTAAAAAATGCATCACGAACCCCCGGCAGGGTGACCTCAGGGCAGCCGCAGTAAATCGCTGCAGTTCGACGATCTGAGAAAATAAAACTCAAGACCCGTAAATTACGTACTTGGTATATTGTATATTGTGTGTAGTACTTAACTCATGCAAAAGGAGGCATTCGGGTCCCGCAAGGGTCAGTGAGGATAATGACGAATGCGGGAGAGTATCATCATCTTGGTTTATACTTTCTGAATATGAACCATCAGCTGCCGTTACGTTTTTGAAATTATTATTTTTTTTCTTATATATTTATTTGTTATTCAATTTTGGTAATAATAATAATATAAATTATTATTGATGAATTTTCTCACGGTTAATACTGATAAATAGCTCAAGGGTTGGACCCCTTATTCCAGTACTCTGTGGTGAAGATCGAGGAGTTGTTTATTTCGGATTCATCAAGACCACTTTCATTTTCGGCGCAGCATGACGTCACGCATTCATCAGATGTCATTATAAATTTACATAGACCAATCAGTCAATGCCTGGGTCTTAAGTATTTTTTTATACCTCTATTGTATTGTGTTTATTTATTTTATTTTTTAAATTTGCATTTTTAAGATGCAAATACCAGTCTTACAGAAATAAAAAAAAAATTATTTTTTGCGGCAATCGGGAAGTCTTTGTTATGTTACGCTTCACTTGCGTGTAATTGCGTAGCTGATTTTTAGATAACTGTAGAAGCAGTTGAGAGCAAAAACATTTAAAGACTTTTATTCTATAAAAAATTTTGCAACAAAGATGAGCCTCAAGCTAAAAATCCATGCATCCGCTTTTTTTTCCGAGACCGGCAGGAATCGCATAATTTTAATTAAATTTATGTGGTCCATTTTACCCTATTTCTTGTTAAAATATATTCTAAATAAACTATTCGCCCAGTCCATTTTGACCCATGTGATTTTTTTTTTTTAATTAAATTTTTGATGTTAGCTATAACTCAGATAAAAAAAAACTTAAAAATTACAAATCTTTTTACACCATCAGAACAATTTTTCTTTTTTACAACCAGATCTAGATAAAATTAAGAAAAAAAAAATATAAAGAAACAATATGTGTAGAGTTTTTTAACTATCTCGAAATCAAAATAGTTTTGTTTATATATTATATATTTTTCATCTACACCACGGGAGTTATTATAAATCCCGAGCTCATATCTCAGTTTGTACGTCGTGTGTCGACTTGTGTATATATTTCACATCTCGATAAGATCGTGGCTTAAAAGTTGACGCAGGTCAAGATACTTCTTAAAGAATTTTACCCGGATATTTTTTAGTAACCGATCTTTTACTGTGCACTTACTAATAAAATAACTAATGTAACGAAATAAAATAATAAAAAACCATTTATCTTGGTTTCAAATCTATCAATTTGGTATTTACGAACCAGAGGTCCTTTATAATTAATCAATAGAAAATATTTTAACATTTCCCATCATAATAATCTATAAACAATCTATCAATCTTGAAATGGTCGAAAATATATGACCATTTTACCCCGCCCAATAAAGTATATCCAAGTTTATAAGCTTCAACGAAATTAAAATTAGAAAAAAAAAATTTTTTTCTCAAAAAAAAATTCTGTACGAGAAACTTTTTGTAGGATAATTCAAAAACTACTTGACCAAATTACCCAAAAATTGCATGGGCTATAAGGCTCAATGACATCTTGAAATCCCCGCAAAAATTATTTCAAAAAGTTGATTCATTTCCGAGATACAGACAATCGTTCGACTCGTACGTCCGTACAGATCGACTTTGACCGGCTGTAAAATATCGAAATTTTGAAAAATCGTCTAATTTGACCCGTAGATCTTCAAGTACATCTAATACTCTAGCAAATAAAAAATCCCAGCTGGCCCATCTTGCCCCAATCAATTCCAAAATTAAGAAAACAAAATTTCGAGCCGTTTTGGGGGACGTAAAAATGCGAAATAAATTTATTAGAGAAACTTTTGAACTTCAGAAAGACATTTTAGATTTTTTTTATTGGCAAAAAGTGAAAAAAATAAAAGTTTGATGTTGGTAAATTGTAGTTTATAAAAAAAATATTTTATTAATGCTTTTAAAATTGTTGGCGCGGTAGCAGAAGCGAATAAGCATGTCCGGGTCAATTGCATCCTTTATCTCGAATGTATACTCGGTTATTTCTTCCCGATTCCTCGAGCCGGTTGTAAGACGAAAAAATTCGGTTCGCTATCGACGCGGCATCTTAAACTCCCGAGGTTTTATGATAATATAACTGAAATATTTATTTATTTAAACTTTGAACAATAAAATACTGTTGGTATTTAAAATATGAAAAATAAAAAAATTTATAACGGTTACGTTAAAATTTGAATTTCAAATAATTTTATTGAAAATTTTGTGAATTTTAATCGGATCTTTGTTCGCGGACATCAGTCCCTGACAATCGGTGACATGCAAATAATTCCTGACCGAAAGAATAAGAGGATAAAAATGTCTAAAGACGCCAGACGAAGAGCAATTAATCACGTAACCAGTCGCGGGGAGCGCGCTCTTGCGGAGGCTTGGGTTAAACATATGTAAGAATCGCTAACATGTCTTCGGTTACCGCTACTGAATCGTGTGTACGCTCGACTGGTAATTTGTTATAGCTGACAGGACCTTCAAGTACCAATGTAAGTCTTCAATCCATTGTCAATGCACTTTTTTTTACGCTCCAAATAAATATGTATCTTTAAACTCTTGTAACTTTCTTTTCAAATCAAACGAGAAATTTATTTTAAACTTTCGAACAAAATTTTCAAAAATTTTCATTTTAAATTCTTCAATTCTAAAAAAGTTTCTTAGTTCAAAAAATGAAGAATTTTAAAATTTTGAAAAAAATCCAAATTCAAATTTTTGGTACAAAATTTCGAATTTATTTTTCTGGCAAAATTTAAAAAAATTCAAATTTTTTTTTAAACTGATTTATTTAGACCAAAATATTTAAAAATAAAAAAAATTTTAGGTCTAAATTAAAAATATTCAAAGTTTATAAAGGTCTTAAAAAAAAAAAATAGAAAACGATGGAAACAATACGAGTCCACAACTCAGATGAAACGGAGACAAAGCTAAACCCGGCAACGGTTGGGACCACGAGAAGATGATATCATATAATATTTTATGATCGTTTTGCTGCGGATACGTTTTTATGTCCCTCTCAAGCCCTTCACCACACTCTTATTATTTTTATTTTACCTCAACTTCTTACTCTTACTCTTCCACTACCTTAGCTTCAGAGAGCTTCTTTGTCACAGCCTCCATATTGCTATAGAAGCTTCTTTGTCTTTTTCGTATGGGATACCGCTACACGCCAGCAGGACTACGTGGACGACGTTTACCTCCAGGTCACGGAACGTGATATAAGACCACGCAGATGTCGTGATGAAATATCTTAAACTTACATGTACGTATATTGGATGCAGACCTTTATTTTTTTCAGCTAAAATCTCCCTGCGTATTTTCTTCAAATTATTTTGTTTTGTTTTATTTTATTAATAATAAAATGAATTCCGTCACGTGGATTGTTCCCACCGATCTGACGCGTGATTTCGATGATCAAAACAGCCTTCAAAGGACCTTCGCGACCACGTGTTTACTTGGAAATATTCACATGGATGTCACGTAATTAATTTCCTATGTCGATAACGTCGATGCTGAATTACATTATCATTTACTTTGTACTTCAGTTTTAGCTTTGTTTCATTCATTGTTACTATTAATTCATTTTTAGTGACAATAAAGTTCAAAAATCTTCATTTTTTTGTTTATGAGATTATACTGCCTAAACTATTAGACTTGAGTAAAAAGTGGTAAGGACCTTTTTTGTAGAGAATTTTATTTGCTACAAAATTTTACTAAGTCATTTTTATCGTATCTTTAATAGTTTAGACGGAATTTTGATTTGAAGTTTCATAAAAAAAATAATCATATTTGATAAAAATTTGGAAATTAATATAAATGACGTGTAACGTCTGAAATATTGGGTTTATGAAAAAATTTATAAGGACATTTCTTATAGAAAATTTAATTTGCTACAAAATTTTATTGAGTCATTTTTGTCGTATCTTTGATAGTTTAATCGGAATTTTGATTTGAAGTTTCATAAAAAAAATAATCATATTTGATAAAAATTTGGAAATTAATATAAATGACGTGTAACGTCTGAAATATTGGGTTTATGAAAAAATTTATAAGGACATTTCTTATAGAAAATTTAATTTGCTACAAAATTTTATTGAGTCATTTTTGTCGTATCTTTGATAGTTTAATCGGAATTTTGATTTGAAGTTTCATAAAAAAAATAATCATATTTGATAAAAATTTGGAAATTAATATAAATGACGTGTAACGTCTGAAATATTGGGTTTATGAGAAAGTTTATAAAGACATTTTTTGTAGAAAATTCAATTTGCTACAAAATTTTACTGAGCAATTTTTATCGTATCTTTGATAGTTTAGTCGGAATTTTGATTTGAAGTTTCATAAAAAGTATAATCAAGTATTTTTGATAAAAATTTTGAAATTAATATAAATGACGTGTAACGTCTGAAATATTGGGTTTATGAAAAAATTCATGAGGACATTTTTTATAGAGAATTTAATTTGCTACAAAAATGTATCAGTGCACTTTTTTCATATTTTCAATATTTGAGCCACAATTAAAATTCAAAGTAAAATAAATAAAAATATTTAAAAAATGTAATTTTTATATAAAATCCACTTGTTATTTAAATAAATAAAAAAATATATGACATGATAATTTAAATCCGTTGATCAGGTGTCGGAGTCAGTGAATCGCACTAACGATCTCCAGGATCTCAAGCCAGATAATAATTTTATTTAAACTTACAACGGACACACAAAGGAACCCAGACTCTGAATAATGCCTATTAGACTTATTCACAAAAAGATCAACAGTTAGCTGCACGTGATGAGGCATTATCAGCCGCGGTACTTAGGAATGCATGCTCAAAAGTTTAAAATATCATACCGTACACCAATCCAACATATAACCAACACATGCATTATTACAAACTCTTGATTCGTCATCATCCGATTGTACTTGTAATACCTCAGTTTATTAATCTCCATCGATCATAAAAGGATTTATGGCGGTCATGAACTCAGGTATTTATTTATTATGAGAATTATTATTTCTTTTTATTTTTTTTTCCACTTCATTTTATTTTATTACATACAAGGTTAAATTACAGTTGCCCACGTTGGTTAGATGTTAAATTGATCAATGTCCAATTTTCTGTTGCGAAAACTCCCACGTGATGAGAAGTACATTCAGGATACAACAGATACAAGAGCACGTCGCGAGTAAGATGTTTGAGATAAGTGAAACAAGATTTAATCAACAGGCTCTATTTTTCTTATCTACTCACTACAATTTATTTATTTATAAAAAAAAAAATTTCTATCCAGACAGAAAAAAACGATTTTTTGACGCAAAAAATTTTGATAGAATAAATGTTTTCCTCATTTTAACTTGAAATAAAAATTTAATTAAAATTTTGAAAAATTTTATCCTTAATTACACAGTCGATAAAATTTTTTTACTGACCAATGGTCATTACTAGGGGCAGGATTTTTGGTTTGATTTAAAAATAACGATTTATAATTGATGGTGTCAAATTTTGGATACTGCGATGGAAATATTGGTCGTATAAAAAAATTTTTAAAACAAAAGTTGTTCAAATTTTAATTTTTAAAAAATAATGTCTCTTATAATTTTCTTCATAGGATTAATAAGAAAGCCGTAATTCCAAAATTAAGATTTTCATAATTGACAAAAATTTGAATCACTCATTATGAATCATAATTTTGGAATTACGGTGAAAATATTGGTTGTATAAAAAAAGTTTTTAAACAAAAGTTGTAGGTAATTTAATTTCCTAGAAAAAATGTCTCTTATGATTTTTTTATACAACTAATATTTTCCCCGTAATTTCAAAATTAACATTTTCATAATTAACAAAAATTTGAATCATTCATTATGAATCCTAATTTTGGAATTACGGTGAAAATATTGGTTGTATAAAAAAAGTTTTTAAACAAAAGTTGTAGGTAATTTAATTTCCTAGAAAAAATGTCTCTTATGATTTTTTTATACAACTAATATTTTCCCCGTAATTTCAAAATTAAGATTTTCATAATTAACAAAAATTTGAATCATTCATTATGAATCCTAATTTTGGAATTACGGTGAAAATATTGGTCGTATAAAAAAATTATAAGAGACATTTTTTCTAGAAAATTAAATTACCTACAACTTTTGTTCGAAAAATTTTTCTCCTAGACCAATATTTTCGCTGTTATATTAAACATTTGAACCATTCGTTTCAAAATTAAGGCAAAAATCTTGTTTCTAGTCATTACCTTAATTTTTCGTCAGTGATAGCTTAGAGAAAAGTCAAAATTACAATTTGTAAAAATTTCTTTTTAATAATAAAAAAAAAAAATCTCAAAATTAAGACGCAGCCATTTATATTTTTTTTTTTACAAATAATTATTAAATAAAATAGTATTTTTTAGCGCACTGGCCCAATCCAAAAAAACTATTGATATGACAATATTTTGAACAACATTGCTCTCGACCATAACACTAAAAATAAATATATAAATATATTTGATAATTTATGACAGATATTATTATTATTATTAGTAATTATTTATACATACTATGTCTCCAGTTTTACGACAAAAACCCCAAGAATATGTTTCATTTATCAAACATCCGATTATTATTAAAAAAATGAATATTTTAATAAATTTAATTACCGGAAATTTGGTCATTTTTTCCACGGACTGTAATTCAAAAAAAATTAAGTAAATTCTTTAGGATGATTTTGTAAGGAAAACTTTAGTAAAAAAAACTCACGTAGGCGCTAAAAATTATGAGATTTTAAGTCGTTGGTCTACGAACTTTGACTGAAACAATTTTCTAAATTCTTTAAGTCTTTGCCTAAACTATTTTTCGCAGGTATTAGTTTTCCAATAACTTGAGTAGAAGGGAGTGTCTACTTTGAGTAAAAAAAAGAAACAGAAATCAGGTAAAAAAATGGGGTTTTAAATTTAACTGTAGCTTCACTTTCTTTTTTAAATTTTACGACCTTGCCCGAAAAAGAAAATTTTTTTTTAAGGGGATTCTTTTACTTTAATTATCAATTATTTTATTAATTACGTAATCACATTTAATTGATCGTAATTAGGATAGTAATTTAACGAAAAATTTACGATGAGATAAAATAAAAAATTGTTTTTTTAAAAAAAAATTGATAAGTGAATCTATGTTTTACTATTTATAAAAATGATGATAAATTTAATTGGAATTATTATTTTAACTTTGAGTACCCAGTGATAAGGAATAAATTAAAGTCAAGTTAGTGCGACGTGTTATTTTACAAAAATTTTTGATCAGCTTACTCTTAATACGGTTAATATAAAATATCAAAAATTCAATTTTTGTAAAATAAATATGTCAGCAAATTCAAATTATTTGTCCGTATTATTTTCAATCGTCATTATGGCTATGGGATGTCTGATTGCAAGTGCGACCATAACTTGTGTAGAAATTGGAGGCCCAGTACGTATCATTTTGAATAGTTTATTAATAACTAGTAAAAAAAAATTCGTTCCAAAAAGATCCGCATGTGGATTTGGTAAATATGAGACAAATTAGAACATTGAATAAAACTTTTTTGGAACGTTAGTAATTTTGATGGAAAATAAAAAATTTTTATGAGCAAATTTCGAGTCAAAAAAAGACGTTTTTGAAATTTTTTTAGAACTAAAAGTAACGTTCATAAAAAATTCAAAAAAAATTTCAACAACGTCTATTTGAGATTTCAAATTTCTCATGTTTAGAAGTTGCATATGCGGAAATTTTTTGTAATATTTTTGGAACGAATTTTTCTATACAGGAATTATATATAATTTTGATTCAATTCATAAATTTATCATTTTTCTAGTGCATGGAATATTCTGAATGTTGTTCAAAAAATTGTGATGGCGGTCAAAATTTTTGGACAGACAATGTCTGTGCCTAATTTAAATAAAATTATCAATGAAAAAATTTCCATTTTTTTAAAAATATTTAAGTTTCAATTTTTTAAAAAAAAAATTTTGAAAACATGAAATTTTAAATAGACAGTGTAACAAACAAGACATTTACTCAGCTTTAAACTTCCGCCGAACATAAATCCAAAACTTTTAAAATCATCATATAGTATAATACGTTCTTATATACATATATATGTACATATATGTAAAGAAAACGTTACACGTGTCAGTAGCAATTGATGTTAGCCGCTCACATCAATGAAACTCTTTGACTTTCATAATATAACTAACGTCTGCCACTGTAACTACTGGTAATTCACAATTTAAAATTTAAAAATTAAAACTATACAGAGCTCTTGTATTACATTTAAAAACAACTCTTCAATAGACTAAAAAATTACAATTTTTAATGTATTAATAACTTGTACCACGAATTTTCACATATGGTATTCAAATAATGTCAACTTCACGCACGTCCAAATTTCCATAAATGAAATTTTAAAAACTCTAGTTTATTTTAAATAAACAATAAAATGTCCTTGTGTCTTTTTATCTGTTAGTATTTTTTTTCACGTCTCGTTCATGAATTTTTTACTCACTGTAAGTGAATGCGATTGAACACATTGATGAGTAATACTTGTGTCGATTTATAAGAATAAATAAATATAAAAAAAAAAAAATAATTTATGGCTGCATCTTTTATTCATTTTAAAGAAAGACAAAAGGGAAGGATACATTCACTGCATTTACGCAACTGAATTTATTTATAAGATTTCTTGTATTTTTATTTTGAGAAAAATTTTTATGATTTACTTTGGAGATTACGATGAAAAAAAATTTATATAATTTTTTTTAAAACCGGGAGTTTTATATAAAAGGTATTGAGTTTTTTTTAGAAGGAGTAAAGAAAGGATTGATATTGTGATCAAATTCCAGGATTTAGAAAAAAAATAAGACGTTTTTTGGTAAAAAAGTAATGCAGGTTAAGATGAATGGCGACGGGTTAAGACGCCGGGGGACCAGGAGGGTAAACATATAAAGAGATCATTGTGCTCTATGATTTTTATATCAAAAGCTTCGTCTTTGAGAAAAGTCTCATTGTGTGGATAAATTGGGGTGGGTGCACGCGATCCACTGGGTCGTTGATTTTTTATATTTATTTTTTTCGGCTTGCGTAGGAGTAAAAGGATACAAGCAAACGGGTTTTCGACTGGAAAATCGAATCATCTATACTGCAATATCTTTTTTTAATAAATATAAATAACAGATAAACCTTTTAAATTTTTGAATTTTTTTTCCCGCCATTCAAATTAATTTCGCATTAAATTTAAAAATACGAAAATTTTGAATTAAATTTATCTTACCCCCGAAAAAATGTTTTTATAAAATCTTATACCGGAAATGGCCTGATAAAATTTTTGAAAAATTTTACTAAGCCATTTTCAATATAAAATTTTTAAAAAATTTTTTTCCCGGGCAAATAAAAAAAAGTAAATTTTTTTTTTTTTAATCAAACGTTCTCATGTCACTTGAAATGAAAGCATATATACTTTATATATATAACATAATAAAAAAAATTCTATATTTCCACAATTCTTACAAACCAACAAAAGATTTGAATCGAATCCTTTTTATTTTAAACCTCGAATGGATTTATAAGGGGTTCAATTCAGTTCACTGGTTTTTATAAAAGACTGACCAACTTTCTCTGACAAGAAGAAAAAAAAACGTATTGATATAAAAAATAAAATTTTCTCACGCACGACTCAATAATTCTCGTAGGAAAAATATAGAAAATTAATAACAATCATAATTGGTAAAAGGAAAAAAAATTAATGACAACAAATTCATCAAATGAATTTACTTGTAAGTAATTAACCACCGTAATGACAAACTTGATCTATTAAACTCTTTTTATTGCAATAAAATATTAAGCCGACAGATGTAAGTAATTTAGCTCGAGATTACTAATAAAAATAATAATAATAATTTTATTTTATAATCTAGACTCTAATAAAATCTCTGTAAATGGAAATGTAAAGATGCTCAATAAAAAATTTTAATTATGCATGACAAAATAAATCCAATCGTTAAATTTTAAATGTGTCCCTGATATATAATCCCTCGTTAAAAATAAAAGTATGGAATTTTTTGAAAACTCGAGGTTGGAGATGATTTTCGACGAGGTGTGAAAAGTTAACAATTCCTGTAACGACAAATGGAGACGGAAGGAAATTCTACGTGATTGAAAATCAAGAATTTCGGTGGAAGTTTACGAAAATTTATAATTTTCATGGATTTCGAAATGAAATCGCCTTCGGAAATACTTGGAGTGAATTTTCCAGGTAATTTTCAGTGAAAAATAGCAAGTTTTACTGGAAAAATGAAATTCAAGGCAGGAAAACAATAAAAATCTGAAAAAATCAAAATTTCGGTGGAAAGTTACGAAAATGATAATTTTCATGGATTTAAGAATGAAATCGCCTTCGGGAATATTCGGAGTGAAATTTTCAAATAATTTTCAGTGAACCATGGCGAGTTTTACTGAAAAAATGAAATTCAAGGCTGAAAAAAATTCAAAATCTGAAATAATCAAGAATTTCGGTGGAAATTAACGAAAATTTATAATTTTCATGAATTTAAAAATGAAATCGCTCTTGAAAGTACTTGGAGAGAATTTTTCAAGTGATTTTCAGTGAAACACTGCGAGTTTTACTGAAAAAATGAAATTTCAGGTGTAAAAAAAATTATAAGTCAGAAAAATTCAAGAATTTCGTAAAAACTTTATGAAAATTTCCATTTTCGGCGGGTTTAAGAACAGCAAGTCTCTAAATAATACCACCCGCATATTTTCCGCCAGTTTTTACCTCAATAAGTCAATTCCAAAATTCAAGTTCTTGAAACGACTAACAGAGGCCTTAAAATTAAAAATTTCCTCGAATACAGCGAAACGTACCCTGAGGCAAAGTCCGACAATTTTCAACGAGTTATTAGTTTTCAGGCTCAAGAAATGACACCCAACTGTCAAAATAAATAATCGACCATCAAAATCTCTAAATATGACAAAAAAAAATGACTTTAACGTCATTCTTTGAATTTTTTATTTTTTTCTCAGATACGTGATCCCTTTCCTTTCCTTTCATATTTTGGCATTAAATTCACGGTATGCAAAATAGTTTTAACGCCACAAAAAACTATTAAATTTTTTTTACCCCCTTATAAAATACAGTTATTTGTTCAGATCATAAACAACCCTATGATACAATATAGAATCATCTAACGAATCGCTGATACATTTTATTAGTACATCGTTACGCAAGACATAACGAACAGAGGATATATAGTTTATATAAAAATGATAATAACCCGGTGTTAAAAGCACTAAGATCAGGTATAAAGAACAAACGATTTGCTACTTAGTACTTAAACGTATATACTTTTATTATTAAATTTTTTTAATAGTAAAAGACTAACTGTCGGTTTAAATACTTAAGCTTTTAGATCCTTGATCCTTTAAAGACTATTGAGGCACTTATATGCTGGGACATGCCATGGTGAGAATAACATTCATGGAGATTTATGTTATGTATTACTTTGTGTGAGATATTATATTTTAAAGCATATTTTTATGGCTGCGTTTTGTTACAAAGTTGTCGTTTTACGATCCTAAAACCTGGGGAGCTCTGTTACGTGGATTACATTTTCGTTTTTTATGGTTCATACCGGAGATTTTTTTTTTTTTATTTTTATAGATAGATTTTATTCTAATATTGACCCGTTGCTCTAGAGGTCAGAAGTTATTTTTATAATAATTATTTTAAATTATAAACAATTTTACAATTTATATCAAAAATTTTTGTGAGTACGGAAAAAAATGAAACTAAAGGAAAAAATCCTTTTTTGAATTTTTCACAGACCCCTCCCCCCCCCCCCCACCACCTGTTTTTTTTATTAATAAAAATAAAAATATTAAGAATTGGTAAAAAAAACTGAGTAATTGCTTCTAAAAATTTACTACAAAATTTTGTATGAAAATTTTTGAATTTTAGTGTGAGTTAAAAAAATATTTTGATTTTTTTGTATATTGAATTTAAAAAGTTTCGAGAATGAAAGATTGATGAGTTTTATTCGTAAATATTTAGTGCGACAAATCAATCCGATGTGCAGTAAATAACCTCGAGCATTAAAGGTGTTAACTTGTCAGCCGGTTGCTTTTAAATATTATAAAACAAAATTACACATGACACTCCAAGTATTTACTTGGCCTTTTTGGAGATACCGCTTTTTAAAGCGGAAATAAGGTCAAATTTGTTGCCGGCATTATGTGCGACGTTTAAATTATCCCGCAAAAAATTACCAGATACTCGTTAAGACTTTTATTTTTATTTCACACTTGTATTGTCTTCGGTTCAGACAAACCGTACGAACTTTTTTACTTTTACTCTGCGACTTTTCTTCATACTTTTTATTATATAATTGCTTATTCTCTACATGCACGGCGGTCTCTTTTAATTTATTTTTTTCTCCTTTTTAAAAAACCTCAATTTCATTTTTTTTTTTCATCAATTTAATTAAGTTGAGGTAAAATGGGTCGCAAAAAATTATTATTCAATTGAAAGCGGGGAAATTTTTATTTCTAACAAAATAAATTTTTAAATTTAATTGAAAATGGAATTTGATAGTGAATGGGGTAAAGTGAGCCGGTTAATATTAATATTATTTTTTAGTAACAATTTTCAAAATCAATGCGGAAATAGTTCACTAATTTGACCACAAAGCAGCACTGCCTTGAAAGTCAAACTAACGCCATCTATAGAAAAATTTCACAATCATCGTCTCACTACTTAATCTTAATTCACTTACCGTTGATAACACAATTATTATTGAATTTTTTACCACAAGTTCAAATTTTAATTTTTGAAAATTTTAACTCCTGTCACTCTTTTCAAAAAATTTCCTGGCTTATTTTTAAATTAATTAAAAAAATCAATGAATTGATTTACTCAGCCTATAAAAATTAATTTTCAAATTTTCCCGCCAGTTTTTAAAAAAAATTTAAATTTCATAATTTCATACCATAAATTAATGAGATTCATTTTTATAAGAAAATTGAAATTATTTAACTCTGTTTATAAAATCCGTTTTCAAATTTTCCCGCGTTTTTGAAAAATTTTTTTTGCGCAGAATTAAAATGAATGAATATAATAATTTAAAAAATTTCTTTTTGACTCACCGAACCAGCCATCACCTGCTTTACATTTCAGCCTCACATTAAAAAAAATCACTTTTAATCACAAATTAAGTCAACCACTACTTCACTGACAAAAAAAAAAAAAAATTAATTAAAACACAACACAAATTTAAATTACACATAATCACTATATAAAATCACTAACAGACACTTGAAAAATATCAACTCACTTCATCACCAACTACGACTACTTTGTCACCACAATCACAATAAATTGATCACACAAACTTTTAAACCACTGATTTTTAAAATTATTATCTCAAAATGATTGTCATACTTTATATTGATTATTTATTATATAATTAAGTCCAAACACTCATGGTAATTATATAAAACCAAATAAAAAACGGAACGAAATTTAGACGCGTACCCAAACTCAACACCCGCCGCCATTTTGATACTTTTCACTCGCGCGGTTTTTGAAATCTAGATGGCGACTGCGCAAGCGCGAAATATTTAAAAAATTTATGTACTAAATGAATGACAATTACCAATTAATTTAGCATCGTAATTATTTTAACTTTATTATCTGCTTCTCATTTTTGTCTCACATTAAAAAAAAAAAAAAAATTGTAGTCACAAAATAAGTCAATTGTTAAAAAAAAAAATTCAAACCACTTCATCATCACCAACTACAAACACTAAGTCACCATGATCCTGGAGTTAGTAGACAATTGACAATTTTCGATTTTTTTTTTTTGACAATTTAAGTACAAAAAATAAAAAAAATAAAAAAATGCACATGTAGAAAATTTAAAAAACTATAGACGCAATTTTTCGAAATTTTTGTTTTTTAAATTTGCCGCCTCGAAAAAAGTCAAAAAATGATTAATGTCGGCTAACTTCAGTATCATTGAATTACTGCAATCACAAATTAATTAAGACACGAGTAATTAAACCAATGATTTCATTAATTATTATCTCAAAATAATTATCACAACTTATATTAATTATTTATTACATAATTAAGTCCAAACATTCACTGTTAATTATATAAAACCGAATAAAAAACGGAACGAATTTTAGACGCGTACCCGAACTCAACGCCCGCCGCCATTTTGATGCTTTTCAACCGCGCGGTTTTGAAATAAAGTTGGCAACTGCGCACGCGCGAAATGATCAATAAAAGTATGCATTAAATTAATAACAATTTATGATCATAATTATTAGAAAAACCATTAATCAAAGTTGTCATGATGATTATAAATTATAATTAGCATAATTATTTTTAATTCAAATATTATTTTTAAAAAATTAATTTATTATTAACAAAGTCCGATTACGACGGTCGTTACTTATTCAACAGATGTGAACTCGCCCTGATGGCAAAACTTTTAGTCAAGTCATTCAAATTAACATCAACTTCAGTTTGTAACTATTGACATCAAGTTGTTGTCAACTTCCTTAGAAAGAGCGGCAATCTACTGCTGCACTTCAGAAAGTTGGCATCCAGTTGCCGCCAACTTATGGAAGTGTTAATTTTTGCGGCTAACTTGACAACGAGTTGCAGCATTAAATTATCATCAGCTCGGCCAACAAAGAACTGTCGCAAGTAATTGACGTCAACTTTCTGACAAGTCTCAGTTTTATCAGAGTAAAATAAGCTGCTCTTACTGAGTATCAGCAGATGAAAATAAAAATTTTTCCTTCGCAAATTATCATCCAATAGTAATATTTACATTTAACTTATCAATAAATTTTCATTGCTACCCTGATAGCCAAGTTGACGAGAAACTGACGAGAAACTTGCAGCCGCAACTGGACACTAAGTTGACCGCCAACAGTTGGTACCTCCAATAGTTAATAGACATTTTTTGAGAAAGTTGGTGGCTAAAGTTGGAAATTCGGGTGCCATCTTTTTGTCCTAACAACAAGTTCTTTCGAGTCGAGAAATATTTCGATTAAATATTATTCCCGGTATAGTTAAGAGTCAAATGATGTTAATAACGACTGTATTTATTTCTAGTAGATGTTTGAGACAGATTTGTAATCAGTCAGTTGTATTTAATGTTGTTTCCTTTAAATACAGATGGCTGATAATAGCAGTACGATAAGGTGACTTAGTAATGTAAAAAGATTTCCAATTATGAACAGTTGTACATCGAACTGATGTCATGTATTTGCATACAGAGATTAAGTCGGATATAAAATGTTACATTCGTATTTGTTGCTATCATGAACAATAGTCTTTAATCAATTAAAACAACGATAATTTGATGCATTAGTATTTTATACTCTTTTTAAAATGAGTCAAATTGATTGAAAGCAATTTACTTATAATGCAAGTTGAATTTTTGTCTAGCCTTATTTAAGTTAACAATAATTTCGAGTCAGCGATTGTATGTTGCCAACAAACTTGGCAGCATCGAAAGTTGTAGCAAGTAGAAGTTTATTCTCGTGCGATTCTGTGGTAGCAGTATATTATACCAAATAAACTGTATACTAGAGTATATAGTGGTACCAACTTCTATAATCTTTATATCTCTGAAGATAAAGTAGATTTCGAATGGTAACTATAACATCATACGAGGGTAGGGATCGGACTAAGAACAATTACATTCATATAAATTTTCTATTAAAACAGTTATTGATAAAAATAGAGACATTAAAATTTATAATTATCATCAAATATTGTTCTTCGATAGCGGTTTATAATATTTTCTTAATGATAGGTAATTTAATTAACATATTTTTTAATAATTTAAAATATTTTATTGTCATGATATAATTTTTATGTTACTTAAAAAATTTAATTATTTACGTAGAACTCAATAGAACACGTCGATTGCCGCCTTAAACGTCTCAATCGGTATATGCGGTCGAGAGATATCGTTTGGGCTTGCAGGCGAACCGTCGAAAGTAAAAATTTCAGAAGTATACCAACTTCAGAAACTCATAGTTACGAATGTACAAAATAAAGATGGTTCATAATTCAGAATGACGAATTATCAACTTATCAAAAACATCGATTTACTAATCTTCATATCAACACATACTCAGAATTTACAATATTCATTCTTTCGTACTAAAGAATTGACAATATTTAGAAGGACAATATTTCAGAAATCCAATACTTCCGAAATATTCAAACTACGAACGCCAATTTTTCAGAATTACATTTTATACGAAAGACCATTTTTAGTAAAATTTTCTAAGGTTTACTGACAGTCGATATTACAGACTTCCCCTATGAATTTACCATTATCATGTGAGTATTTTGGCAGATTGATTGTGTTTAAAAAATTTGTATAATTCGTTATGTATGATTATATATGAATTTAACGACTTTGATTTGTATTCAATAATTAAATTGAATTCATTTAATTAGGATAGTAGTGCTATTTTAGCCAGTGCATTATTTTTAGACCTTTCATATTTTATTTTAATTAATAAAGAAATATAAAAAAAAAAAAACGAATGGTACGTAGAAAAATGGTACGTTTACGTAAAAATACCATTTGTTTTTTTTTTTTATACTTCTCACTTGTTCCGTCCGCCTATCTTGTAGCTGACACTTTTCCCTACAATTCTCATCTATTCATAATTGATTTTTTCGCACACTGTCCCGACATTGGTGACCAATGTAGCTGAAATGATATTTGGGCTAAAATGCAGCTTCTTCAAAAGATCACCTTTAAACTGGATTAACTTTCGATCTACTCAAAATCTCACTTGTTCTGTCCGCCTATCTTGTAGCTGACACTATTCCTACAATTCTCATCTATTCATAATTGATTTTATCGCACACTGTCCCGACATTGGTGACCAATGTAGCTGAAATGATATTTGGGCTAAAATGCAGCTTCTTCAAAAGATCACCTTTAAACTAAAATAACTTTCGATCTACTCAAAATCTCACTTGTTCCGTCCGCCTATCTTGTAGCTGACACTTTTCCCTACAATTCTCATCTATTCATAATTGATTTTTTCGCACACTGTCCCGACATTGGTGACCAATGTAGCTGAAATGATATTTGGGCTGAAATGCAGCTCCTGTAGACGATCACATGTAAACTGGCATAACTTTCGATCTACTCAAAATCTCACTTGTTCTGTCCGCCTATCTTGTAGCTGACACTTTTCTCTACAACTCTCATCTATTCATGATTGATTTTTTCGCACACTGTCCCGACATTGGTGACCAATGTAGCTGAAATGATATTTGGGCTGAAATGCAGCTCCTGTAGATGATCACCTGCAAACTGGCATAACTTTCGATCTACTCAAAATCTCACTTGTTCCGTCCGCCTATCTTGTAGCTGACACTTTTCCCTACAATTCTTATCTATTCATAATTGATTTTTTCGCACACTGTCCCGACATTGGTGACCAATGTAGCTGAAATGATATTTGGGCTGAAATGCAGCTCCTGTAGACGATCACATGTAAACTGGCATAACTTTCGATCTACTCAAAATCTCACTTGTTCTGTCCGCCTATCTTGTAGCTGACACTATTCCTACAATTCTCATCTATTCATAATTGATTTTTTCGCACACTGTCCCGACATTGGTGACCAATGTAGCTGAAATGATATTTGGGCTGAAATGCAGCTCCTGTAGACGATCACCTGTAAACTGGCATAACTTTCGATCTACTCAAAATCTCACTTGTTCTGTCCGCCTATCTTGTAGCTGACACTTTTCTCTACAACTCTCATCTATTCATGATTGATTTTTTCGCACACTGTCCCGACATTGGTGACCAATGTAGCTGAAATGATATTTGGGCTGAAATGCAGCTCCTGTAGATGATCACCTGCAAACTGGCATAACTTTCGATCTACTCAAAATCTCACTTGTTCCGTCCGCCTATCTTGTAGCTGACACTTTTCCCTACAATTCTTATCTATTCATAATTGATTTTTTCGCACACTGTCCCGACATTGGTCCGACATTGGTGACCAATGTAGCTGAAATGATATTTGGGCTGAAATGCAGCTCCTGTAGACGATCACATGTAAACTGGCATAACTTTCGATCTACTCAAAATCTCACTTGTTCTGTCCGCCTATCTTGTAGCTGACACTATTCCTACAATTCTCATCTATTCATAATTGATTTTTTCGCAAACTGTCCCGACATTGGTGACCAATGTAGCTGAAATGATATTTGGGCTGAAATGCAGCTCCTGTAGACGATCACCTGTAAACTGGCATAACTTTCGATCTACTCAAAATCTCACTTGTTCCGACCGCCTATCTTGTAGCTGACACTTTTCCCTACAATTCTCATCTATTCATAATTGATTTTTTCGCACACTGTCCCGACATTGGTGACCAATGTAGCTGAAATGATATTTGGGCTGAAATGCAGCTCCTGTAGACGATCACATGTAAACTGGCATAACTTTCGATCTACTCAAAATCTCACTTGTTCTGTCCGCCTATCTTGTAGCTGACACTATTCCTACAATTCTCATCTATTCATAATTGATTTTATCGCACACTGTCCCGACATTGGTGACCAATGTAGCTGAAATGATATTTGGGCTAAAATGCAGCTTCTTCACAAGATCACCTTTAAACTAAAATAACTTTCGATCTACTCAAAATCTCACTTGTTCCGTCCGCCTATCTTGTAGCTGACACTTTTCCCTACAATTCTCATCTATTCATAATTGATTTTTTCGCACACTGTCCCGACATTGGTGACCAATGTAGCTGAAATGATATTTGGGCTAAAATGCAGCTTCTTCACAAGATCACCTTTAAACTAAAATAACTTTCGATCTACTCAAAATCTCACTTGTTCCGTCCGCCTATCTTGTAGCTGACACTTTTCCCTACAATTCTCATCTATTCATAATTGATTTCTTCGCACACTGTCCCGACATTGGTGACCAATGTAGCTGAAATGATATTTGGGCTAAAATGCAGCTTCTTCACAAGATCACCTTTAAACTAAAATAACTTTCGATCTACTCAAAATCTCACTTGTTCCGTCCGCCTATCTTGTAGCTGACACTTTTCCCTACAATTCTCATCTATTCATAATTGATTTTTTCGCACACTGTCCCGACATTGGTGACCAATGTAGCTGAAATGATATTTGGGCTGAAATGCAGCTCCTGTAGACGATCACATGTAAACTGGCATAACTTTCGATCTACTCAAAATCTCACTTGTTCTGTCCGCCTATCTTGTAGCTGACACTTTTCTCTACAACTCTCATCTATTCATGATTGATTTTTTCGCACACTGTCCCGACATTGGTGACCAATGTAGCTGAAATGATATTTGGGCTGAAATGCAGCTCCTGTAGATGATCACCTGCAAACTGGCATAACTTTCGATCTACTCAAAATCTCACTTGTTCTGTCCGCCTATCTTGTAGCTGACACTTTTCCCTACAATTCTTATCTATTCATAATTGATTTTTTCGCACACTGTCCCGACATTGGTGACCAATGTAGCTGAAATGATATTTGGGCTGAAATGCAGCTCCTGTAGACGATCACCTGTGAACTGGCATAACTTTCGATCTACTCAAAATCTCACTTGTTCCGTCCGCCTATCTTGTAGCTGACACTTTTCCCTACAATTCTTATCTATTCATAATTGATTTTTTCGCACACTGTCCCGACATTGGTGACCAATGTAGCTGAAATGATATTTGGGCTGAAATGCAGCTCCTGTAGACGATCACATGTAAACTGGCATAACTTTCGATCTACTCAAAATCTCACTTGTTCTGTCCGCCTATCTTGTAGCTGACACTATTCCTACAATTCTCATCTATTCATAATTGATTTTATCGCACACTGTCCCGACATTGGTGATCAATGTAGCTGAAATGATATTTGGGCTAAAATGCAGCTTCTTCACAAGATCACCTTTAAACTAAAATAACTTTCGATCTACTCAAAATCTCACTTGTTCCGTCCGCCTATCTTGTAGCTGACACTTTTCCCTACAATTCTTATCTATTCATAATTGATTTTTTCGCACACTGTCCCGACATTGGTGACCAATGTAGCTGAAATGATATTTGGGCTGAAATGCAGCTCCTGTAGACGATCACCTGTGAACTGGCATAACTTTCGATCTACTCAAAATCTCACTTGTTCCGACCGCCTATCTTGTAGCTGACACTTTTCCCTACAATTCTCATCTATTCATAATTGATTTTTTCGCACACTGTCCCGACATTGGTGACCAATGTAGCTGAAATGATATTTGGGCTGAAATGCAGCTCCTGTAGACGATCACATGTAAACTGGCATAACTTTCGATCTACTCAAAATCTCACTTGTTCTGTCCGCCTATCTTGTAGCTGACACTATTCCTACAATTCTCATCTATTCATAATTGATTTTATCGCACACTGTCCCGACATTGGTGATCAATGTAGCTGAAATGATATTTGGGCTAAAATGCAGCTTCTTCACAAGATCACCTTTAAACTAAAATAACTTTCGATCTACTCAAAATCTCACTTGTTCCGTCCGCCTATCTTGTAGCTGACACTTTTCCCTACAATTCTCATCTATTCATAATTGATTTTTTCGCACACTGTCCCGACATTGGTGACCAATGTAGCTGAAATGATATTTGGGCTGAAATGCAGCTCCTGTAGACGATCACCTGTGAACTGGCATAACTTTCGATCTACTCAAAATCTCACTTGTTCCGACCGCCTATCTTGTAGCTGACACTTTTCCCTACAATTCTCATCTATTCATAATTGATTTTTTCGCACACTGTCCCGACATTGGTGACCAATGTAGCTGAAATGATATTTGGGCTGAAATGCAGCTCCTGTAGACGATCACCTGTGAACTGGCATAACTTTCGATCTACTCAAAATCTCACTTGTTCCGTCCGCCTATCTTGTAGCTGACACTTTTCCCTACAATTCTCATCTATTCATAATTGATTTTTTCGCACACTGTCCCGACATTGGTGACCAATGTAGCTGAAATGATATTTGGGCTAAAATGCAGCTTCTTCACAAGATCACCTTTAAACTAAAATAACTTTCGATCTACTCAAAATCTCACTTGTTCCGTCCGCCTATCTTGTAGCTGACACTTTTCCCTACAATTCTCATCTATTCATAATTGATTTTTTCGCACACTGTCCCGACATTGGTGACCAATGTAGCTGAAATGATATTTGGGCTAAAATGCAGCTTCTTCACAAGATCACCTTTAAACTAAAATAACTTTCGATCTACTCAAAATCTCACTTGTTCCGTCCGCCTATCTTGTAGCTGACACTTTTCCCTACAATTCTCATCTATTCATAATTGATTTTTTCGCACACTGTCCCGACATTGGTGACCAATGTAGCTGAAATGATATTTGGGCTAAAATGCAGCTTCTTCACAAGATCACCTTTAAACTAAAATAACTTTCGATCTACTCAAAATCTCACTTGTTCCGTCCGCCTATCTTGTAGCTGACACTTTTCCCTACAATTCTCATCTATTCATAATTGATTTTTTCGCACACTGTCCCGACATTGGTGACCAATGTAGCTGAAATGATATTTGGGCTGAAATGCAGCTCCTGTAGACGATCACATGTAAACTGGCATAACTTTCGATCTACTCAAAATCTCACTTGTTCTGTCCGCCTATCTTGTAGCTGACACTTTTCTCTACAACTCTCATCTATTCATGATTGATTTTTTCGCACACTGTCCCGACATTGGTGACCAATGTAGCTGAAATGATATTTGGGCTGAAATGCAGCTCCTGTAGACGATCACATGTAAACTGGCATAACTTTCGATCTACTCAAAATCTCACTTGTTCTGTCCGCCTATCTTGTAGCTGACACTTTTCCCTACAATTCTTATCTATTCATAATTGATTTTTTCGCACACTGTCCCGACATTGGTGACCAATGTAGCTGAAATGATATTTGGGCTGAAATGCAGCTCCTGTAGACGATCACCTGTGAACTGGCATAACTTTCGATCTACTCAAAATCTCACTTGTTCCGTCCGCCTATCTTGTAGCTGACACTTTTCCCTACAATTCTTATCTATTCATAATTGATTTTTTCGCACACTGTCCCGACATTGGTGACCAATGTAGCTGAAATGATATTTGGGCTGAAATGCAGCTCCTGTAGACGATCACATGTAAACTGGCATAACTTTCGATCTACTCAAAATCTCACTTGTTCTGTCCGCCTATCTTGTAGCTGACACTATTCCTACAATTCTCATCTATTCATAATTGATTTTATCGCACACTGTCCCGACATTGGTGATCAATGTAGCTGAAATGATATTTGGGCTAAAATGCAGCTTCTTCACAAGATCACCTTTAAACTAAAATAACTTTCGATCTACTCAAAATCTCACTTGTTCCGTCCGCCTATCTTGTAGCTGACACTTTTCCCTACAATTCTTATCTATTCATAATTGATTTTTTCGCACACTGTCCCGACATTGGTGACCAATGTAGCTGAAATGATATTTGGGCTGAAATGCAGCTCCTGTAGATGATCACCTGCAAACTGGCATAACTTTCGATCTACTCAAAATCTCACTTGTTCTGTCCGCCTATCTTGTAGCTGACACTTTTCCCTACAATTCTCATCTATTCATAATTGATTTTTTCGCACACTGTCCCGACATTGGTGACCAATGTAGCTGAAATGATATTTGGGCTGAAATGCAGCTCCTGTAGACGATCACCTGTAAACTGGCATAACTTTCGATCTACTCAAAATCTCACTTGTTCCGTCCGCCTATCTTGTAGCTGACACTTTTCCCTACAATTCTCATCTATTCATAATTGATTTTTTCGCACACTGTCCCGACATTGGTGACCAATGTCGCTGAAATGATATTTGGGCTGAAATGCAGCTCCTGTAGACGATCACATGTAAACTGGCATAACTTTCGATCTACTCAAAATCTCACTTGTTCCGTCCGCCTATCTTGTAGCTGACACTTTTCCCTACAATTCTCATCTATTCATAATTGATTTTTTCGCACACTGTCCCGACATTGGTGACCAATGTCGCTGAAATGATATTTGGGCTGAAATGCAGCTCCTGTAGACGATCACATGTAAACTGGCATAACTTTCGATTCACTCAAAATCTCACTTGTTCTGTCCACCTATCTTGTAGCTGACACTTTTCTCTACAACTCTCATCTATTCATGATTGATTTTTTCGCACACTGTCCCGACATTGGTGACCAATGTAGCTGAAATGATATTTGGGCTGAAATGCAGCTCCTGTAGACGATCACATGTAAACTGGCATAACTTTCGATCTACTCAAAATCTCACTTGTTCTGTCCACCTATCTTGTAGCTGACACTTTTCTCTACAACTCTCATCTATTCATGATTGATTTTTTCGCACACTGTCCCGACATTGTCGACCAATGTTGCTAAAACGATATTTGGGCTAAAATGCAGCTTCTTCAAAAGATCACCTTTAAACTAAAATAACTTTCGATCTACTCAAAATCTCACTTGTTCTGTCCGCCTATCTTGTAGCTGACACTTTTCCCTGCAATTCTCATCTATTCATGATTGATTTTTTCGCACACTGTCCCGACATTGGTGACCAATGTAGCTGAAATGATATTT
This sequence comes from Microplitis manilae, assembly GCA_030273425.1. Taxonomy (NCBI): domain Eukaryota; kingdom Metazoa; phylum Arthropoda; class Insecta; order Hymenoptera; family Braconidae; genus Microplitis; species Microplitis manilae. The sequence goes on from CP092727.1 coordinate 26,425,399, forward strand.
GGGCTGAAATGCAGCTCCTGTAGACGATCACATGTAAACTGGCATAACTTTCGATCTACTCAAAATCTCACTTGTTCTGTCCACCTATCTTGTAGCTGACACTTTTCTCTACAACTCTCATCTATTCATGATTGATTTTTTCGCACACTGTCCCGACATTGTCGACCAATGTTGCTAAAACGATATTTGGGCTAAAATGCAGCTTCTTCAAAAGATCACCTTTAAACTAAAATAACTTTCGATCTACTCAAAATCTCACTTGTTCTGTCCGCCTATCTTGTAGCTGACACTTTTCCCTGCAATTCTCATCTATTCATGATTGATTTTTTCGCACACTGTCCCGACATTGGTGACCAATGTAGCTGAAATGATATTTGGGCTGAAATGCAGCTCCTGTAGATGATCACATGTAAACTGGCATAACTTTCGATCTACTCAAAATCTCACTTGTTCTGTCCGCCTATCTTGTAGCTGACACTTTTCCCTACAATTCTCATCTATTCATAATTGATTTTTTCGCACACTGTCCCGACATTGGTGACCAATGTTGCTAAAACGATATTTGGGCTAAAATGCAGCTTCTTCAAAAGATCACCTTTAAACTAAAATAACTTTCGATCTACTCAAAATCTCACTTGTTCTGTCCGCCTATCTTGTAGCTGACACTTTTCCCTACAATTCTCATCTATTCATAATTGATTTTTTCGCACACTGTCCCGACATTGGTGACCAATGTAGCTGAAATGATATTTAGGCTGAAATGCAGCTCCTGTAGACGATCACCTGTAAACTGGCATAACTTTCGATCTACTCAAAATCTCACTTGTTCCGTCCGCCTATCTTGTAGCTGACACTTTTCCCTACAATTCTCATCTATTCATAATTGATTTTTTCGCACACTGTCCCGACATTGGTGACCAATGTTGCTAAAACGATATTTGGGCTAAAATGCAGCTTCGTCAAAAGATCACCTTTAAACTAAAATAACTTTCGATCTACTCAAAATCTCACTTGTTCCGTCCGCCTATCTTGTAGCTGACACTTTTCCCTACAATTCTCATCTATTCATAATTGATTTTTTCGCACACTGTCCCGACATTGGTGACCAATGTAGCTGAAATGATATTTGGGCTAAAATGCAGCTTCTTCAAAAGATCACCTTTAAACTAAAATAACTTTCGATCTACTCAAAATCTCACTTGTTCCGTCCGCCTATCTTGTAGCTGACACTTTTCCCTACAATTCTCATCTATTCATAATTGATTTTTTCGCACACTGTCCCGACATTGGTGACCAATGTAGCTGAAATGATATTTGGGCTGAAATGCAGCTCCTGTAGACGATCACCTGTAAACTGGCATAACTTTCGATCTACTCAAAATCTCACTTGTTCTGTCCGCCTATCTTGTAGCTGACACTTTTCCCTACAATTCTCATCTATTCATAATTGATTTTGTCGCACACTGTCCCGACATTGGTGACCAATGTAGCTGAAATGATATTTGGGCTGAAATGCAGCTCCTGTAGACGATCACCAGTAAACTGGCATAACTTTCGATCTACTCAAAATCTCACTTGTTCTGTCCGCCTATCTTGTAGCTGACACTTTTCCCTACAATTCTCATCTATTCATAATTGATTTTTTCGCACACTGTCCCGACATTGGTGACCAATGTTGCTAAAACGATATTTGGGCTGAAATGCAGCTCCTGTAGACGATCACCAGTAAACTGGCATAACTTTCGATCTACTCAAAATCTCACTTGTTCTGTCCGCCTATCTTGTAGCTGACACTTTTCCCTACAATTCTCATCTATTCATAATTGATTTTTTCGCACACTGTCCCGACATTGGTGACCAATGTAGCTGAAATGATATTTGGGCTGAAATGCAGCTTCGTCAAACGATCACCTGTAAACTGGCATAACTTTCGATCTACTCAAAATCTCACTTGTTCCGTCCGCCTATCTTGTAGCTGACACTTTTCCCTAAAATTCTCATCTATTCATAATTGATTTTTTCGCACACTGTCCCGACATTGGTGACCAATGTAGCTGAAATGATATTTGGGCTGAAATGCAGCTCCTGTAGACAATCACCTGTAAACTGGCATAACTTTCGATCTACTCAAAATCTCACTTGTTCTGTCCGCCTTTCTTGTAGCTGACACTTTTCCCTGCAATTCTCATCTATTCATGATTGATTTTTTCGCACACTGTCCCGACATTGGTGACCAATGTAGCTGAAATGATATTTGGGCTGAAATGCAGCTCCTGTAGATGATCACCTGTAAACTGGCATAACTTTCGATCTACTCAAAATCTCACTTGTTCTGTCCGCCTATCTTGTAGCTGACACTTTTCCCTACAATTCTCATCTATTCATAATTGATTTTTTCGCACACTGTCCCGACATTGGTGACCAATGTAGCTGAAATGATATTTGGGCTGAAATGCAGCTCCTGTAGACGATCACCTTTAAACTAAAATAACTTTCGATCTACTCAAAATCTCACTTGTTCTGTCCGCCTATCTTGTAGCTGACACTTTTCCCTACAATTCTCATCTATTCATAATTGATTTTTTCGCACACTGTCCCGACATTGGTGACCAATGTAGCTGAAATGATATTTGGGCTGAAATGCAGCTCCTGTAGACGATCACCTGTAAACTGGCATAACTTTCGATCTACTCAAAATCTCACTTGTTCTGTCCGCCTATCTTGTAGCTGACACTTTTCCCTACAATTCTCATCTATTCATAATTGATTTTTTCGCACACTGTCCCGACATTGGTGACCAATGTAGCTGAAATGATATTTGGGCTGAAATGCAGCTCCTGTAGACGATCACCTGTAAACTGGCATAACTTTCGATCTACTCAAAATCTCACTTGTTCCGTCCGCCTATCTTGTAGCTGACACTTTTCCCTACAATTCTCATCTATTCATAATTGATTTTGTCGCACACTGTCCCGACATTGGTGACCAATGTAGCTGAAACCATATTTGGGCTAAAATGCAGCTTCTTCAAAAGATCACCTTTAAACTAAAATAACTTTCGATCTACTCAAAATCTCACTTGTTCTGTCCGCCTATCTTGTAGCTGACACTTTTCCCTACAATTCTCATCTATTCATAATTGATTTTTTCGCACACTGTCCCGACATTGGTGACCAATGTAGCTGAAATGATATTTGGGCTGAAATGCAGCTCCTGTAGACGATCACCTGTAAACTGGCATAACTTTCGATCTACTCAAAATCTCACTTGTTCCGTCCGCCTATCTTGTAGCTGACACTTTTCCCTACAATTCTCATCTATTCATAATTGATTTTTTCGCACACTGTCCCGACATTGGTGACCAATGTTGCTAAAACGATATTTGGGCTAAAATGCAGCTTCGTCAAAAGATCACCTTTAAACTAAAATAACTTTCGATCTACTCAAAATCTCACTTGTTCCGTCCGCCTATCTTGTAGCTGACACTTTTCCCTACAATTCTCATCTATTCATAATTGATTTTTTCGCACACTGTCCCGACATTGGTGACCAATGTAGCTGAAATGATATTTGGGCTGAAATGCAGCTCCTGTAGACGATCACCTGTAAACTGGCATAACTTTCGATCTACTCAAAATCTCACTTGTTCCGTCCGCCTATCTTGTAGCTGACACTTTTCCCTACAATTCTCATCTATTCATAATTGATTTTTTCGCACACTGTCCCGACATTGGTGACCAATGTTGCTAAAACGATATTTGGGCTAAAATGCAGCTTCTTCAAAAGATCACCTTTAAACTAAAATAACTTTCGATCTACTCAAAATCTCACTTGTTCTGTCCGCCTATCTTGTAGCTGACACTTTTCCCTACAATTCTCATCTATTCATAATTGATTTTTTCGCACACTGTCCCGACATTGGTGACCAATGTTGCTAAAACGATATTTGGGCTAAAATGCAGCTTCGTCAAAAGATCACCTTTAAACTAAAATAACTTTCGATCTACTCAAAATCTCACTTGTTCCGTCCGCCTATCTTGTAGCTGACACTTTTCCCTACAATTCTCATCTATTCATAATTGATTTTTTCGCACACTGTCCCGACATTGGTGACCAATGTAGCTGAAATGATATTTGGGCTAAAATGCAGCTTCTTCAAAAGATCACCTTTAAACTAAAATAACTTTCGATCTACTCAAAATCTCACTTGTTCTGTCCGCCTTTCTTGTAGCTGACACTTTTCCCTGCAATTCTCATCTATTCATGATTGATTTTTTCGCACACTGTCCCGACATTGGTGACCAATGTAGCTGAAATGATATTTGGGCTGAAATGCAGCTCCTGTAGACGATCACCTGTAAACTGGCATAACTTTCGATCTACTCAAAATCTCACTTGTTCTGTCCGCCTATCTTGTAGCTGACACTTTTCCCTACAATTCTCATCTATTCATAATTGATTTTTTCGCACACTGTCCCGACATTGGTGACCAATGTAGCTGAAATGATATTTGGGCTAAAATGCAGCTTCTTCAAAAGATCACCTTTAAACTAAAATAACTTTCGATCTACTCAAAATCTCACTTGTTCTGTCCGCCTATCTTGTAGCTGACACTTTTCCCTGCAATTCTCATCTATTCATGATTGATTTTTTCGCACACTGTCCCGACATTGGTGACCAATGTAGCTGAAATGATATTTGGGCTGAAATGCAGCTCCTGTAGACGATCACCTGTAAACTGGCATAACTTTCGATCTACTCAAAATCTCACTTGTTCTGTCCGCCTATCTTGTAGCTGACACTTTTCCCTGCAATTCTCATCTATTCATGATTGATTTTTTCGCACACTGTCCCGACATTGGTGACCAATGTAGCTGAAATGATATTTGGGCTGAAATGCAGCTCCTGTAGACGATCACCTGTAAACTGGCATAACTTTCGATCTACTCAAAATCTCACTTGTTCCGTCCGCCTATCTTGTAGCTGACACTTTTCCCTACAATTCTCATCTATTCATAATTGATTTTTTCGCACACTGTCCCGACATTGGTGACCAATGTAGCTGAAATGATATTTGGGCTGAAATGCAGCTCCTGTAGACGATCACCTGTAAACTGGCATAACTTTCGATCTACTCAAAATCTCACTTGTTCCGTCCGCCTATCTTGTAGCTGACACTTTTCCCTACAATTCTCATCTATTCATAATTGATTTTTTCGCACACTGTCCCGACATTGGTGACCAATGTAGCTAAAATGATATTTGGGCTGAAATGCAGCTCCTGTAGACGATCACCTTTAAACTAAAATAACTTTCGATCTACTCAAAATCTCACTTGTTCTGTCCGCCTATCTTGTAGCTGACACTTTTCCCTACAATTCTCATCTATTCATGATTGATTTTTTCGCACACTGTCCCGACATTGGTGACCAATGTAGCTGAAATGATATTTGGGCTGAAATGCAGCTCCTGTAGACGATCACCTGTAAACTGGCATAACTTTCGATCTACTCAAAATCTCACTTGTTCCGTCCGCCTATCTTGTAGCTGACACTTTTCCCTACAATTCTCATCTATTCATAATTGATTTTTTCGCACACTGTCCCGACATTGGTGACCAATGTAGCTGAAATGATATTTGGGCTGAAATGCAGCTCCTGTAGACGATCACCTGTGAACTAGCATAACTTTCGATATACTCAAAACCTCACTTGTTCCGTCCGCCTATCTTGTAGCTGACACTTTTCCCTGCAATTCTCATCTATTCATAATTGATTTTTTCGCACACTGTCCCGACATTGGTGACCAATGTAGCTGAAATGATATTTGGGCTGAAATGCAGCTCCTGTAGACGATCACCTGTGAACTAGCATAACTTTCGATCTACTCAAAATCTCACTTGTTCCGTCCGCCTATCTTGTAGCTGACACTTTTCCCTACAATTCTCATCTATTCATAATTGATTTTTTCGCACACTGTCCCGACATTGGTGACCAATGTAGCTGAAATGATATTTGGGCTGAAATGCAGCTCCTGTAGACGATCACCTGTAAACTGGCATAACTTTCGATATACTCAAAATCTCACTTGTTCCGTCCGCCTATCTTGTAGCTGACACTTTTCCCTACAATTCTCATCTATTCATAATTGATTTTTTCGCACACTGTCCCGACATTGGTGACCAATGTTGCTAAAACGATATTTGGGCTAAAATGCAGCTTCTTCAAAAGATCACCTTTGAACTAAAATAACTTTCGATCTACTCAAAATCTCACTTGTTCTGTCCGCCTTTCTTGTAGCTGACACTTATCCCTGCAATTCTCATCTATTCATGATTGATTTTTTCGCACACTGTCCCGACATTGGTGACCAATGTAGCTGAAATGATATTTGGGCTGAAGTGCAGCTCCTGTAGACGATCACCAGTAAACTGGCATAACTTTCGATTTACTCAAAATCTCACTTGTTCTGTCCACCTATCTTGTAGCTGACACTTTTCTCTACAACTCTCATCTATTCATGATTAATTTTTTTCGCACACTGTCCCGACATTGGTGACCAATGTTGCTAAAACGATATTTGGGCTAAAATGCAGCTTCTTCAAAAGATCACCTTTAAACTAAAATAACTTTCGATCTACTCAAAATCTCACTTGTTCTGTCCGCCTATCTTGTAGCTGACACTTTTCCCTACAATTCTCATCTATTCATAATTGATTTTGTCGCACACTGTCCCGACATTGGTGACCAATGTCGCTAAAACGATATTTGGGCTAAAATGCAGCTTCTTCAAAAGATCACCTTTAAACTAAAATAACTTTCGATCTACTCAAAATCTCACTTGTTCTGTCCGCCTATCTTGTAGCTGACACTTTTCCCTGCAATTCTCATCTATTCATGATTGATTTTTTCGCACACTGTCCCGACATTGGTGACCAATGTAGCTGAAATGATATTTGGGCTAAAATGCAGCTTCTTCACAAGATCACCTTTAAACTAAAATAACTTTCGATCTACTCAAAATCTCACTTGTTCTGTCCGCCTATCTTGTAGCTGACACTTTTCCCTACAATTCTCATCTATTCATAATTGATTTTGTCGCACACTGTCCCGACATTGGTGACCAATGTCGCTAAAACGATATTTGGGCTAAAATGCAGCTTCTTCAAAAGATCACCTTTAAACTAAAATAACTTTCGATCTACTCAAAATCTCACTTGTTCTGTCCGCCTATCTTGTAGCTGACACTTTTCCCTACAATTCTCATCTATTCATGATTGATTTTTTCGCACACTGTCCCGACATTGGTGACCAATGTAGCTGAAATGATATTTGGGCTAAAATGCAGCTTCTTCACAAGATCACCTTTAAACTAAAATAACTTTCGATCTACTCAAAATCTCACTTGTTCCGTCCGCCTATCTTGTAGCTGACACTTTTCCCTACAATTCTCATCTATTCATAATTGATTTCTTCGCACACTGTCCCGACATTGGTGACCAATGTAGCTGAAATGATATTTGGGCTGAAATGCAGCTCCTGTAGATGATCACATGTAAACTGGCATAACTTTCGATCTACTCAAAATCTCACTTGTTCCGTCCGCCTATCTTGTAGTTGACACTTTTCCCTACAATTCTCATCTATTCATAATTGATTTTGTCGCACACTGTCCCGACATTGGTGACCAATGTTGCTAAAACGATATTTGGGCTAAAATGCAGCTTCTTCAAAAGATCACCTTTAAACTAAAATAACTTTCGATCTACTCAAAATCTCACTTGTTCTGTCCGCCTATCTTGTAGCTGACACTTTTCCCTGCAATTCTCATCTATTCATGATTGATTTTTTCGCACACTGTCCCGACATTGGTGACCAATGTAGCTGAAATGATATTTGGGCTAAAATGCAGCTTCTTCACAAGATCACCTTTAAACTAAAATAACTTTCGATCTACTCAAAATCTCACTTGTTCCGTCCGCCTATCTTGTAGCTGACACTTTTCCCTACAATTCTCATCTATTCATAATTGATTTCTTCGCACACTGTCCCGACATTGGTGACCAATGTAGCTGAAATGATATTTGGGCTGAAATGCAGCTCCTGTAGATGATCACATGTAAACTGGCATAACTTTCGATCTACTCAAAATGTCACTTGTTCTGTCCGCCTATCTTGTAGTTGACACTTTTCCCTACAATTCTCATCTATTCATAATTGATTTTTTCGCACACTGTCCCGACATTGGTGACCAATGTAGCTGAAATTATATTTGGGCTAAAATGCAGCTTCTTCAAAAGATCACCTTTAAACTAAAATAACTTTCGATCTACTCAAAATCTCACTTGTTCTGTCCGCCTATCTTGTAGCTGACACTTTTCCCTGCAATTCTCATCTATTCATGATTGATTTTTTCGCACACTGTCCCGACATTGGTGACCAATGTAGCTGAAATGATATTTGGGCTAAAATGCAGCTTCTTCACAAGATCACCTTTAAACTAAAATAACTTTCGATCTACTCAAAATCTCACTTGTTCTGTCCGCCTATCTTGTAGCTGACACTTTTCCCTACAATTCTCATCTATTCATAATTGATTTTTTCGCACACTGTCCCGACATTGGTGACCAATGTTGCTAAACCGATATTTGGGCTAAAATGCAGCTTCTTCAAAAGATCACCTTTAAACTAAAATAACTTTCGATCTACTCAAAATCTCACTTGTTCTGTCCGCCTATCTTGTAGCTGACACTTTTCCCTGCAATTCTCATCTATTCATGATGGATTTTTTCGCACACTGTCCCGACATTGGTGACCAATGTAGCTGAAATGATATTTGGGCTAAAATGCAGCTTCTTCACAAGATCACCTTTAAACTAAAATAACTTTCGATCTACTCAAAATCTCACTTGTTCCGTCCGCCTATCTTGTAGCTGACACTTTTCCCTACAATTCTCATCTATTCATAATTGATTTTTTCGCACACTGTCCAGACATTGGTGACCAATGTAGCTGAAATGATATTTGGGCTGAAATGCAGCTCCTGTAGATGATCACCTGTAAACTGGCATAACTTTCGATCTACTCAAAATCTCACTTGTTCCGTCCGCCTATCTTGTAGCTGACACTTTTCCCTACAATTCTCATCTATTCATAATTGATTTTTTCGCACACTGTCCCGACATTGGTGACCAATGTAGCTGAAATTATATTTGGGCTAAAATGCAGCTTCTTCAAAAGATCACCTTTAAACTAAAATAACTTTCGATCTACTCAAAACCTTACTTGTTCCGTCCGCCTTTCTTGTAGCTGACTCTTTTCCCTACAATTCTCATCTATTCATAATTGATTTCTTCGCACACTGTCCCGACATTGGTGACCAATGTAGCTGAAATGATATTTGGGCTGAAATGCAGCTCCTGTGGACGATCACCTGTGAACTGGCATAACTTTCGATCTACTCAAAATCTCACTTGTTCCGTCCGCCTATCTTGTAGCTGACACTTTTCCCTACAATTCTCATCTATTCATAATTGATTTTTTCGCACACTGTCCCGACATTGGTGACCAATGTAGCTGAAATGATATTTGGGCTGAAATGCAGCTCCTGTGGACGATCACCTGTGAACTGGCATAACTTTCGATCTACTCAAAATCTCACTTGTTCCGTCCGCCTATCTTGTAGCTGACACTTTTCCCTACAATTCTCATCTATTCATAATTGATTTTTTCGCACACTGTCCCGACATTGGTGACCAATGTAGCTGAAATGATATTTGGGCTGAAATGCAGCTCCTGTGGACGATCACCTGTGAACTGGCATAACTTTCGATCTACTCAAAATCTCACTTGTTCTGTCCGCCTATCTTGTAGCTGACACTTTTTCCTACAATTCTCATCTATTCATAATTGATTTTTTCGCACACTGTCCCGACATTGGTGACCAATGTAGCTGAAATGATATTTGGGCTGAAATGCAGCTCCTGTGGACGATCACCTGTGAACTGGCATAACTTTCGATCTACTCAAAATCTCACTTGTTCCGTCCGCCTATCTTGTAGCTGACACTTTTCCCTACAATTTTCATCTATTCATAATTGATTTTTTCGCACACTGTCCCGACATTGGTGACCAATGTAGCTGAAATGATATTTGGGCTGAAATGCAGCTCCTGTAGATGATCACCTGTAAACTGGCATAACTTTCGATCTACTCAAAATCTCACTTGTTCCGTCCGCCTATCTTGTAGCTGACACTTTTCCCTACAATTCTCATCTATTCATAATTGATTTTTTCGCACACTGTCCAGACATTGGTGACCAATGTAGCTGAAATGATATTTGGGCTGAAATGCAGCTCCTGTAGACGATCACCTGTAAACTGGCATAACTTTCGATCTACTCAAAATCTCACTTGTTCTGTCCGCCTATCTTGTAGCTGACACTTTTTCCTACAATTCTCATCTATTCATAATTGATTTTTTCGCACACTGTCCCGACATTGGTGACCAATGTAGCTGAAATGATATTTGGGCTGAAATGCAGCTCCTGTGGACGATCACCTGTGAACTGGCATAACTTTCGATCTACTCAAAATCTCACTTGTTCTGTCCGCCTATCTTGTAGCTGACACTTTTTCCTACAATTCTCATCTATTCATAATTGATTTTTTCGCACACTGTCCCGACATTGGTGACCAATGTAGCTGAAATGATATTTGGGCTGAAATGCAGCTCCTGTGGACGATCACCTGTGAACTGGCATAACTTTCGATCTACTCAAAATCTCACTTGTTCTGTCCGCCTATCTTGTAGCTGACACTTTTTCCTACAATTCTCATCTATTCATGATTGATTTTTTCGCACACTGTCCCGACATTGGTGACCAATGTAGCTGAAATGATATTTGGGCTGAAATGCAGCTGATGATATTTGGGCTGAAATGCAGCTCCTGTGGACGATCACAAAGATCATAACTTTCGATCTACCGTAAGCACTTCTCCGCCTATGTCTATTCATAGCTTGTTTTTTCGCACAATCATTCACTATGGTTTCTCGAAATGCTATGGCTGAAATGCAGCTCCTGTAGATGATCACCTGTAAACTGGCATAACTTTCGATCTACAAAATCTCACTTGTTTATCTTGTAGATGACACTTTTCCCTACAATTCTCATCTATTCATGATTGATTTTTTGGCACACTGTCCTGAAATTGGTGACAAATGTAGCTGAAATGATATTTGGGCTGAAATGCAGCTCCTGTAGACGATCACCTGTAAACTGGCATAACTTTCGATCTACTCGAAATCTCACTTGTTCTGTCCGCCTATCTTGTAGCTGACACTTTTTCCTACAATTCTCATCTATTCATGATTGATTTTTTCGCACACTGTCCCGACATTGGTGACCAATGTAGCTGAAACCATATTTGGGCTAAAATGCAGCTCCTGTAGACGATCACCTGTAAACTGGCATAACTTTCGATCTACTCAAAATCTCACTTGTTCTGTCCGCCTATCTTGTAGCTGACACTTTTTCCTACAATTCTCATCTATTCATAATTGATTTTTTCGCACACTGTCCCGACATTGGTGACCAATGTAGCTGAAATGATATTTGGGCTGAAATGCAGCTCCTGTAGACGATCACCTGTAAACTGGCATAACTTTCGATCTACTCAAAATCTCACTTGTTCTGTCCGCCTATCTTGTAGCTGACACTTTTTCCTACAATTCTCATCTATTCATAATTGATTTTTTCGCACACTGTCCCGACATTGGTGACCAATGTAGCTGAAATGATATTTGGGCTGAAATGCAGCTCCTGTAGACGATCACCTGTAAACTGGCATAACTTTCGATCTACTCAAAATCTCACTTGTTCTGTCCGCCTATCTTGTAGCTGACACTTTTCCCTACAATTCTCATCTATTTATGATTGATTTTTCCGCACACTGTCCCGACATTGGTGACCAATGTAGCTGAAATTATATTTGGGCTGAAATGCAGCTCCTGTAGACGATCACCTGTGAACTGGCATAACTTTCGATCCACTCAAAATCTCACTTGTTCTGTCCGCCTATCTTGTAGCTGACACTTTTCTCTACAGTTTTCATTTATGTATGATTGATTTTTTTGCACACTATCCCGACATTGGTGACCAATGTAGCTGAAATGATATTTGGGCTCAAATGCAGCTTCTTCAAAAGATCACCTTTAAACTAAAGTAACTTTCGATCTACTCAAAATCTCACTTGTTCTGTCCGCCTATCTTGTAGCTGACACTTTTCCCTGCAATTCTCATCTATTCATGATTGATTTTTCCGCACACTGTCCCGACATTGGTGACCAATGTAGCTGAAATTATATTTGGGCTGAAATGCAGCTCCTGTAGACGATCACCTGTGAACTGGCATAACTTTCGATCCACTCAAAATCTCACTTGTTCTGTCCGCCTATCTTGTAGCTGACACTTTTCTCTACAGTTTTCATTTATGTATGATTGATTTTTTTGCACACTATCCCGACATTGGTGACCAATGTAGCTGAAATGATATTTGGGCTCAAATGCAGCTTCTTCAAAAGATCACCTTTAAACTAAAGTAACTTTCGATCTACTCAAAATCTCACTTGTTCTGTCCGCCTATCTTGTAGCTGACACTTTTCCCTACAATTCTCATCTATTCATGATTGATTTTTTCGCACACTGTCCCGACATTGGTGACCAATGTAGCTGAAATGATATTTGGGCTGAAATGCAGCTCCTGTAGACGATCACCTGTAAACTGGCATAACTTTCGATCTACTCAAAATCTCACTTGTTCTGTCCGCCTATCTTGTAGCTGACACTTTTCTCTACAACTCTCATCTATTCATGATTGATTTTTTCGCACACTGTCCCGACATTGGTGACCAATGTAGCTGAAATGATATTTGGGCTGAAATGCAGCTCCTGTAGACGATCACCTGTAAACTGGCATAACTTTCGATCTACTCAAAATCTCACTTGTTCCGTCCGCCTATCTTGTAGCTAACACTTTTCCCTACAGTTTTCATTTATGTATGATTGATTTTTCCGCACACTGTCCCGACATTGGTGACCAATGTAGCTGAAATGATATTTGGGCTAAAATGCAGCTTCTTCAAAAGATCACCTTTAAACTGGCATAACTTTCGATCTACTCAAAATCTCACTTGTTCTGTCCGCCTATCTTGTAGCTGACACTTTTCTCTACAACTCTCATCTATTCATGATTGATTTTTTCGCACACTGTCCCGACATTGGTGACCAATGTAGCTGGAATGATATTTGGGCTGAAATGCAGCTCCTGTAGACGATCACCTGTAAGCTGGCATAACTTTCAATCTACTCAAAATCTCACTTGTTCCGTCCGCCTATCTTGTAGCTGACACTTTTCCCTACAATTCTCATCTATTCATAATTGATTTTTTCGCACACTGTCCCGACATTGGTGACCAATGTAGCTGAAATGATATTTGGGCTGAAATGCAGCTCCTGTAGACGATCACCTGTAAACTGGCATTACTTTCGATCTACTCAAAATCTCACTTGTTCTGTCCGCCTATCTTGTAGCTGACACTTTTCCCTGCAATTCTCATCTATTCATAATTGATTTTTTCGCACACTGTCCCGACATTGGTGACCAATGTAGCTGAAATGATATTTGGGCTCAAATGCAGCTTCTTCAAAAGATCACCTTTAAACTAAAGTAACTTTCGATCTACTCAAAATCTCACTTGTTCTGTCCGCCTATCTTGTAGCTGACACTTTTCTCTACAACTCTCATCTATTCATGATTGATTTTTTCGCACACTGTCCCGACATTGGTGACCAATGTAGCTGAAATGATATTTGGGCTGAAATGCAGCTCCTGTAGACGATCACCTGTAAACTGGCATAACTTTCGATCTACTCAAAATCTCACTTGTTCCGTCCGCCTATCTTGTAGCTAACACTTTTCCCTACAGTTTTCATTTATGTATGATTGATTTTTCCGCACACTGTCCCGACATTGGTGACCAATGTAGCTGAAATGATATTTGGGCTAAAATGCAGCTTCTTCAAAAGATCACCTTTAAACTGGCATAACTTTCGATCTACTCAAAATCTCACTTGTTCTGTCCGCCTATCTTGTAGCTGACACTTTTCTCTACAACTCTCATCTATTCATGATTGATTTTTTCGCACACTGTCCCGACATTGGTGACCAATGTAGCTGGAATGATATTTGGGCTGAAATGCAGCTCCTGTAGACGATCACCTGTAAACTGGCATAACTTTCGATCTACTCAAAATCTCACTTGTTCTGTCCGCCTATCTTGTAGCTAACACTTTTCCCTACAGTTTTCATTTATGTTTGATTGATTTTTCCGCACACTGTCCCGACATTGGTGACCAATGTAGCTGAAATGATATTTGGGCTGAAATGCAGCTCCTGTAGACGATCACCTGTGAACTGGCATAACTTTCGATCTACTCAAAATCTCACTTGTTCCGTCTGCCTATCTTGTAGCTAATACATTTCCCTACAGTTTTCATTCATGTATGATTGATTTTTCCGCACACTGTCCCGACATTGGTGACCAATGTTGCTAAAACGATGTTTGGGCTAAAATGCAGCTTCTTCAAAAGATCACCTTTAAACTGAAATAACTTTCGATCTACTCAAAATCTCACTTGTTCTGTCCGCCTATCTTGTAGCTAACACTTTTCCCTACAGTTTTCATTCATGTATGATTGATTTTTCCGCACACTGTCCCGACATTGGTGACCAATGTAGCTGAAATGATATTTGGGCTGAAATTCAGCTCCTGTAGACGATCACCTGTAAACTGGCATAACTTTCGATCTACTCAAAATCTCACTTGTTCCGTCCGCCTATCTTGTAGCTAATACATTTTCCTACAGTTTTCTTCCATGTATGATTGATTTTTCCGCACACTGTCCCGACATTGGTGAACAATGTTGCTAAAACGATGTTTGGGCTAAAATGCAGCTTCTTCAAAAGATCACCTTTCAACTAAATTAACTTTCGATCTACTCAAAATCTCACTTGTTCTGTCCGCCTATCTTGTAGCTGACACTTTTCCCTACAATTCTCATCTATTCATAATTGATTTTTTTGCACACTGTCCCGACATTGGTGACCAATGTAGCTGAAATGATATTTGGGCTGAAATGCAGCTCCTGTAGACGATCACATGTAAACTGGCATAACTTTCGATCTACTCAAAATCTCACTTGTTCTGTCCGCCTATCTTGTAGCTGACACTTTTCCGTACAATTCTAATCTATTCATGATTGATTTTTTCGCACACTGTCCCGACATTGGTGACCAATGTAGCTGAAATGATATTTGGGCTAAAATGCAGCTTCTTCAAAAGATCACCTTTAAACTGGCATAACTTTCGATCTACTCAAAATCTTACTTGTTCCGTCCGCCTATCTTGTAGCTGACACTTTTCCCTACAATTTTCATCTATTCATAATTGATTTTTTCGCACACTGTCCCGACATTGGTGACCAATGTAGCTGAAATGATATTTGGGCTGAAATGCAGCTCCTGTAGACGATCACCTGTAAACTGGCATAACTTTCGATCTACTCAAAATCTCACTTGTTCCGTCTGCCTATCTTGTAGCTAACACTTTTCCCTACAGTTTTCATTCATGTTTGATTGATTTTTCCGCACACTGTCCCGACATTGGTGACCAATGTAGCTGAAATGATATTTGGGCTGAAATGCAGCTCCTGTAGACGATCACCTGTAAACTGGCATAACTTTCGATCTACTCAAAATCTCACTTGTTCCGTCCGCCTATCTTGTAGCTAATACATTTTCCTACAGTTTTCTTCCATGTATGATTGATTTTTCCGCACACTGTCCCGACATTGGTGACCAATGTAGCTGAAATGATATTTGGGCTAAAATGCAGCTTCTTCAAAAGATCACCTTTAAACTAAAATAACTTTCGATCTACTCAAAATCTCACTTGTTCCGTCCACCTATCTTGTAGCTGACACTTTTCCCTACAGTTTTCATTCATGTATGACTGATTTTTCCGCACACTGTCCCGACATTGGTGACCAATGTTGCTAAAACGATGTTTGGGCTAAAATGCAGCTTCTTCAAAAGATCACCTTTCAACTAAATTAACTTTCGATCTACTCAAAATCTCACTTGTTCCGTCCACCTATCTTGTAGCTGACACTTTTCCCTACAATTCTCATCTATTCATAATTGATTTTTTCGCACACTGTCCCGACATTGCTGACCAATGTAGCTGAAATGATATTTGGGCTGAAATGCAGCTCCTGTAGACGATCACCTGTAAACTGGCATAACTTTCGATCTACTCGAAATCTCACTTGTTCCGTCCGCCTATCTTGTGGCTGACACTTTTCCCTGCAATTCTCATCTATTCATGATTGATTTTTTCGCACACTGTCCCGACATTGGTGACCAATGTAGCTGAAATGATATTTGGGCTAACATGCAGCTTCTTCAAAAGATCACCTTTAAACTGGCATAACTTTCGATCTACTCAAAATCTTACTTGTTCCGTCCGCCTATCTTGTAGCTGACACTTTTCCCTACAATTTTCATCCATTCATAATTGATTTTTTCGCACACTGTCCCGAAATTGGTGACCAATGTAGCTGAAATGATATTTGGGCTGAAATGCAGCTCCTGTAGACGATCACCTGTAAACTGGCATAACTTTCGATCTACTCAAAATCTCACTTGTTCCGTCCGCCTATCTTGTAGCTGACACTTTTCCCTACAATTTTCATCCATTCATAATTGATTTTTTCGCACACTGTCCCGAAATTGGTGACCAATGTAGCTGAAATGATATTTGGGCTGAAATGCAGCTCCTGTAGACGATCACCTGTAAACTGGCATAACTTTCGATCTACTCAAAATCTCACTTGTTCCGTCCGCCTATCTTGTAGCTAATACATTTCCCTACAATTTTCATCCATTCATAATTGATTTTTTCGCACACTGTCCCGACATTGGTGACCAATGTAGCTGAAATGATATTTGGGCTGAAATTCAGCTCCTGTAGACGATCACCTGTAAACTGGCATAACTTTCGATCTACTCAAAATCTCACTTGTTCCGTCCGCCTATCTTGTAGCTAATACATTTTCCTACAGTTTTCTTCCATGTATGATTGATTTTTCCGCACACTGTCCCGACATTGGTGAACAATGTTGCTAAAACGATGTTTGGGCTAAAATGCAGCTTCTTCAAAAGATCACCTTTCAACTAAATTAACTTTCGATCTACTCAAAATCTCACTTGTTCTGTCCGCCTATCTTGTAGCTGACACTTTTCCCTACAATTCTCATCTATTCATAATTGATTTTTTCGCACACTGTCCCGACATTGGTGACCAATGTAGCTGAAATGATATTTGGGCTGAAATGCAGCTCCTGTAGACGATCACATGTAAACTGGCATAACTTTCGATCTACTCAAAATCTCACTTGTTCTGTCCGCCTATCTTGTAGCTGACACTTTTCCGTACAATTCTCATCTATTCATGATTGATTTTTTCGCACACTGTCCCGACATTGGTGACCAATGTAGCTGAAATGATATTTGGGCTAAAATGCAGCTTCTTCAAAAGATCACCTTTAAACTGGCATAACTTTCGATCTACTCAAAATCTTACTTGTTCCGTCCGCCTATCTTGTAGCTGACACTTTTCCCTACAATTTTCATCTATTCATAATTGATTTTTTCGCACACTGTCCCGACATTGGTGACCAATGTAGCTGAAATGATATTTGGGCTGAAATGCAGCTCCTGTAGACGATCACCTGTAAACTGGCATAACTTTCGATCTACTCAAAATCTCACTTGTTCCGTCTGCCTATCTTGTAGCTAACACTTTTCCCTACAGTTTTCATTCATGTTTGATTGATTTTTCCGCACACTGTCCCGACATTGGTGACCAATGTAGCTGAAATGATATTTGGGCTGAAATGCAGCTCCTGTAGACGATCACCTGTAAACTGGCATAACTTTCGATCTACTCAAAATCTCACTTGTTCCGTCCGCCTATCTTGTAGCTAATACATTTTCCTACAGTTTTCTTCCATGTATGATTGATTTTTCCGCACACTGTCCCGACATTGGTGACCAATGTAGCTGAAATGATATTTGGGCTAAAATGCAGCTTCTTCAAAAGATCACCTTTAAACTAAAATAACTTTCGATCTACTCAAAATCTCACTTGTTCCGTCCACCTATCTTGTAGCTGACACTTTTCCCTACAGTTTTCATTCATGTATGACTGATTTTTCCGCACACTGTCCCGACATTGGTGACCAATGTTGCTAAAACGATGTTTGGGCTAAAATGCAGCTTCTTCAAAAGATCACCTTTCAACTAAATTAACTTTCGATCTACTCAAAATCTCACTTGTTCCGTCCGCCTATCTTGTAGCTGACACTTTTCCCTACAATTCTCATCTATTCATAATTGATTTTTTCGCACACTGTCCCGACATTGCTGACCAATGTAGCTGAAATGATATTTGGGCTGAAATGCAGCTCCTGTAGACGATCACCTGTAAACTGGCATAACTTTCGATCTACTCGAAATCTCACTTGTTCCGTCCGCCTATCTTGTGGCTGACACTTTTCCCTGCAATTCTCATCTATTCATGATTGATTTTTTCGCACACTGTCCCGAAATTGGTGACCAATGTAGCTGAAATGATATTTGGGCTGAAATGCAGCTCCTGTAGACGATCACCTGTAAACTGGCATAACTTTCGATCTACTCAAAATCTCACTTGTTCTGTCCGCCTATCTTGTAGCTGACACTTTTCCCTACAATTTTCATCCATTCATAATTGATTTTTTCGCACACTGTCCCGAAATTGGTGACCAATGTAGCTGAAATGATATTTGGGCTGAAATGCAGCTCCTGTAGATGATCACTTGTAAACTGGCATAACTTTCGATCTACTCAAAATCTCACTTGTTCCGTCCGCCTATCTTGTAGCTGACACTTTTCCCTACAATTTTCATCCATTCATAATTGATTTTTTCGCACACTGTCCCGAAATTGGTGACCAATGTAGCTGAAATGATATTTGGGCTGAAATGCAGCTCCTGTAGACGATCACCTGTAAACTGGCATAACTTTCGATCTACTCAAAATCTCACTTGTTCCGTCCGCCTATCTTGTAGCTGACACTTTTCCCTACAATTTTCATCCATTCATAATTGATTTTTTCGCACACTGTCCCGAAATTGGTGACCAATGTAGCTGAAATGATATTTGGGCTGAAATGCAGCTCCTGTAGACGATCACCTGTAAACTGGCATAACTTTCGATCTACTCAAAATCTCACTTGTTCCGTCCGCCTATCTTGTAGCTAATACATTTCCCTACAATTTTCATCCATTCATAATTGATTTTTTCGCACACTGTCCCGACATTGGTGACCAATGTAGCTGAAATGATATTTGGGCTGAAATGCAGCTCCTGTAGACGATCACCTGTAAACTGGCATAACTTTCGATCTACTCAAAATCTCACTTGTTCTGTCCGCCTATCTTGTAGCTAACACTTTTCCCTACAGTTTTCTTCCATGTATGATTGATTTTCCCGCACACTGTCCCGACATTGGTGACCAATGTAGCTGAAATGATATTTGGGCTAAAATGCAGCTTCTTCAAAAGATCACCTGTAAACTAAAATAACTTTCGATCTACTCAAAATCTCACTTGTTCCGTCCGCCTATCTTGTAGCTGACACTTTTCTCTACAACTCTCATCTATTCATGATTGATTTTTTCGCACACTGTCCCGAGATTGGTGACCAATGTTGCTAAAACGATGTTTGGGCTAAAATGCAGCTTCTTCAAAAGATCACCTTTAAACTAAAATAACTTTCGATCTACTCAAAATCTCACTTGTTCCGTCCGCCTATCTTGTAGCTGACACTTTTCCCTACAGTTTTCATTCATGTATGATTGATTTTTCCGCACACTGTCCCGACATTGGTGACCAATGTTGCTAAAACGATGTTTGGGCTAAAATGCAGCTTCTTCAAAAGATCACCTTTAAACTGGCATAACTTTCGATCTACTCAAAATCTTACTTGTTCCGTCCGCCTATCTTGTAGCTGACACTTTTCCCTACAATTTTCATCTATTCATAATTGATTTTTTCGCACACTGTCCCGACATTGGTGACCAATGTAGCTGAAATGATATTTGGGCTGAAATGCAGCTCCTGTAGACGATCACCTGTAAACTGGCATAACTTTCGATCTACTCAAAATCTCACTTGTTCTGTCCGCCTATCTTGTAGCTGACACTTTTCCCTACAATTCTCATCTATTCATAATTGATTTTTTCGCACACTGTCCCGACATTGGTGACCAATGTAGCTGAAATGATATTTGGGCTAAAATGCAGCTTCTTCAAAAGATCACCTTTAAACTGGCATAACTTTCGATCTACTCAAAATCTTACTTGATCCGTCCGCCTATCTTGTAGCTGACACTTTTCCCTACAATTTTCATCTATTCATTATTGATTTTTTCGCACACTGTCCCGACATTGGTGACCAATGTAGCTGAAATGATATTTGGGCTGAAATGCAGCTCCTGTAGATGATCACTTGTAAACTGGCATAACTTTCGATCTACTCAAAATCTCACTTGTTCCGTCCGCCTATCTTGTAGCTGACACTTTTCCCTACAATTTTCATCTATTCATAATTAATTTTTTCGCACACTGTCCCGACATTGGTGACCAATGTAGCTGAAATGATATTTGGGCTGAAATGCAGCTCCTGTAGACGATCACCTGTAAACTGGCATAACTTTCGATCTACTCAAAATCTCACTTGTTCCGTCTGCCTATCTTGTAGCTAACACTTTTCCCTACAGTTTTCATTCATGTTTGATTGATTTTTCCGCACACTGTCCCGACATTGGTGACCAATGTAGCTGAAATGATATTTGGGCTGAAATGCAGCTCCTGTAGACGATCACCTGTAAACTGGCATAACTTTCGATCTACTCAAAATCTCACTTGTTCCGTCTGCCTATCTTGTAGCTAACACTTTTCCCTACAGTTTTCATTCATGTTTGATTGATTTTTCCGCACACTGTCCCGACATTGGTGACCAATGTAGCTGAAATGATATTTGGGCTGAAATGCAGCTCCTGTAGACGATCACCTGTAAACTGGCATAACTTTCGATCTACTCAAAATCTCACTTGTTCTGTCCGCCTATCTTGTAGCTGACACTTTTCCCTACAATTCTCATCTATTCATAATTGATTTTTTCGCACACTGTCCCGACATTGATGACCAATGTAGCTGAAATGATATTTGGGCTAAAATGCAGCTTCTTCAAAAGATCACCTGTAAACTAAAATAACTTTCGATCTACTCAAAATCTCACTTGTTCTGTCCGCCTGTCTTGTAGCTGACACTTTTCTCTACAACTCTCATCTATTCATGATTGATTTTTTTGCACACTGTCCCGAGATTGGTGACCAATGTTGCTAAAACGATGTTTGGGCTAAAATGCAGCTTCTTCAAAAGATCACCTTTAAACTAAAATAACTTTCGATCTACTCAAAATCTCACTTGTTCCGTCCACCTATCTTGTAGCTGACACTTTTCCCTACAGTTTTCATTCATGTATGATTGATTTTTCCGCACACTGTCCCGACATTGGTGACCAATGTTGCTAAAACGATGTTTGGGCTAAAATGCAGCTTCTTCAAAAGATCACCTTTCAACTAAATTAACTTTCGATCTACTCAAAATCTCACTTGTTCCGTCCGCCTATCTTGTAGCTGACACTTTTCCCTGCAATTCTCATCTATTCATGATTGATTTTTTCGCACACTGTCCCGACATTGGTGACCAATGTAGCTGAAATGATATTTGGGCTAAAATGCAGCTTCTTCAAAAGATCACCTTTAAACTAAAATAACTTTCGATCTACTCAAAATCTCACTTGTTCCGTCCGCCTATCTTGTAGCTGACACTTTTCCCTACAGTTTTCATTCATGTATGATTGATTTTTCCGCACACTGTCCCGACATTGGTGACCAATGTTGCTAAAACGATGTTTGGGCTAAAATGCAGCTTCTTCAAAAGATCACCTTTCAACTAAATTAACTTTCGATCTACTCAAAATCTCACTTGTTCCGTCCGCCTATCTTGTAGCTGACACTTTTCCCTGCAATTCTCATCTATTCATGATTGATTTTTTCGCACACTGTCCCGACATTGGTGACCAATGTAGCTGAAATGATATTTGGGCTAAAATGCAGCTTCTTCAAAAGATCACCTTTAAACTAAAATAACTTTCGATCTACTCAAAATCTCACTTGTTCCGTCCACCTATCTTGTAGCTGACACTTTTCCCTACAGTTTTCATTCATGTATGATTGATTTTTCCGCACACTGTCCCGACATTGGTGACCAATGTTGCTAAAACGATGTTTGGGCTAAAATGCAGCTTCTTCAAAAGATCACCTTTCAACTAAATTAACTTTCGATCTACTCAAAATCTCACTTGTTCCGTCCGCCTATCTTGTAGCTGACACTTTTCCCTGCAATTCTCATCTATTCATGATTGATTTTTCCGCACACTGTCCCGACATTGGTGACCAATGTTGCTAAAACGATGTTTGGGCTAAAATGCAGCTTCTTCAAAAGATCACCTTTCAACTAAATTAACTTTCGATCTACTCAAAATCTTACTTGTTCCGTCCGCCTATCTTGTAGCTGACACTTTTCCCTACAATTTTCATCTATTCATAATTGATTTTTTCGCACACTGTCCCGACATTGGTGACCAATGTAGCTGAAATGATATTTGGGCTGAAAGGCAGCTCCTGTAGACGATCACCTGTAAACTGGCATAACTTTCGATCTACTCAAAATCTCACTTGTTCTGTCCGCCTATCTTGTAGCTGACACTTTTCCCTACAATTCTCATCTATTCATAATTGATTTTTTCGCACAGTGTCCCGACATTGGTGACCAATGTAGCTGAAATGATATTTGGGCTAAAATGCAGCTTCTTCAAAAGATCACCTTTAAACTGGCATAACTTTCGATCTACTCAAAATCTTACTTGTTCCGTCCGCCTATCTTGTAGCTGACACTTTTCCCTACAATTTTCATCTATTCATAATTGATTTTTTCGCACACTGTCCCGACATTGGTGACCAATGTAGCTGAAATGATATTTGGGCTGAAATGCAGCTCCTGTAGATGATCACTTGTAAACTGGCATAACTTTCGATCTACTCAAAATCTCACTTGTTCCGTCCGCCTTTCTTGTAGCTGACACTTTTCCCTACAATTTTCATCCATTCATAATTGATTTTTTCGCACACTGTCCCGACATTGGTGACCAATGTAGCTGAAATGATATTTGGGCTGAAATGCAGCTCCTGTAGACGATCACCTGTAAACTGGCATAACTTTCGATCTACTCAAAATCTCACTTGTTCTGTCCGCCTATCTTGTAGCTAACACTTTTCCCTACAGTTTTCATTCATGTATGATTGATTTTTCCGCACACTGTCCCGACATTGGTGACCAATGTAGCTGAAATGATATTTGGGCTGAAATGCAGCTCCTGTAGACGATCACCTGTAAACTGGCATAACTTTCGATCTACTCAAAATCTCACTTGTTCCGTCCGCCTATCTTGTAGCTGACACTTTTCCCTACAATTCTCATCCATTCATAATTGATTTTTTCGCACACTGTCCCGACATTGGTGACCAATGTAGCTGAAATGATATTTGGGCTGAAATTCAGCTCCTGTAGACGATCACCTGTAAACTGGCATAACTTTCGATCTACTCAAAATCTCACTTGTTCCGTCCGCCTATCTTGTAGCTAATACATTTCCCTACAGTTTTCTTCCATGTATGATTGATTTTCCCGCACACTGTCCCGACATTGGTGACCAATGTAGCTGAAATGATATTTGGGCTAAAATGCAGCTTCTTCAAAAGATCACCTTTAAACTAAAATAACTTTCGATCTACTCAAAATCTCACTTGTTCTGTCCGCCTATCTTGTAGCTGACACTTTTCTCTACAACTCTCATCTATTCATGATTGATTTTTTCGCACACTGTCCCGAGATTGGTGACCAATGTTGCTAAAACGATGTTTGGGCTAAAATGCAGCTTCTTCAAAAGATCACCTTTAAACTAAAATAACTTTCGATCTACTCAAAATCTCACTTGTTCTGTCCGCCTATCTTGTAGCTGACACTTTTCTCTACAACTCTCATCTATTCATGATTGATTTTTTCGCACACTGTCCCGACATTGGTGACCAATGTTGCTAAAACGATGTTTGGGCTAAAATGCAGCTTCTTCAAAAGATCACCTTTAAACTAAAATAACTTTCGATCTACTCAAAATCTCACTTGTTCCGTCCGCCTATCTTGTAGCTGACACTTTTCCCTACAGTTTTCATTCATGTATGATTGATTTTTCCGCACACTGTCCCGACATTGGTGACCAATGTTGCTAAAACGATGTTTGGGCTAAAATGCAGCTTCTTCAAAAGATCACCTTTCAACTAAATTAACTTTCGATCTACTCAAAATCTCACTTGTTCTGTCCGCCTATCTTGTAGCTGACACTTTTCCCTACAATTCTCATCTATTCATAATTGATTTTTTCGCACACTGTCCCGACATTGGTGACCAATGTAGCTGAAATGATATTTGGGCTGAAATGCAGCTCCTGTAGACGATCACATGTAAACTGGCATAATTTTCGATCTACTCAAAATCTCACTTGTTCTGTCCGCCTATCTTGTAGCTGACACTTTTCCCTACAATTCTCATCTATTCATAATTGATTTTTTCGCACACTGTCCCGACATTGGTGACCAATGTAGCTGAAATGATATTTGGGCTGAAATGCAGCTCCTGTAGACGATCACATGTAAACTGGCATAACTTTCGATCTACTCAAAATCTCACTTGTTCTGTCCGCCTATCTTGTAGCTAATACATTTCCCTACAGTTTTCATTCATGTATGATTGATTTTTCCGCACACTGTCCCGACATTGGTGACCAATGTAGCTGAAATGATATTTGGGCTGAAATGCAGCTCCTTTAGACGATCACATGTAAACTGGCATAACTTTCGATCTACTCAAAATCTCACTTGTTCCGTCCGCCTATCTTGTAGCTAATACATTTCCCTACAGTTTTCATTCATGTATGATTGATTTTTCCGCACACTGTCCCGACATTGGTGACCAATGTAGCTGAAATGATATTTGGGCTGAAATGCAGCTCCTGTAGACGATCACCTGTAAACTGGCATAACTTTCGATCTACTCAAAATCTCACTTGTTCCGTCCGCCTATCTTGTAGCTAATACATTTCCCTACAGTTTTCATTCATGTATGATTGATTTTTCCGCACACTGTCCCGACATTGGTGACCAATGTAGCTGAAATGATATTTGGGCTGAAATGCAGCTCCTGTAGACGATCACCTGTAAACTGGCATAACTTTCGATCTACTCAAAATCTCACTTGTTCCGTCCGCCTATCTTGTAGCTAATACATTTCCCTACAGTTTTCTTCCATGTATGATTGATTTTCCCGCACACTGTCCCGACATTGGTGACCAATGTAGCTGAAATGATATTTGGGCTAAAATGCAGCTTCTTCAAAAGATCACCTTTAAACTAAAATAACTTTCGATCTACTCAAAATCTCACTTGTTCTGTCCGCCTATCTTGTAGCTGACACTTTTCTCTACAACTCTCATCTATTCATGATTGATTTTTTCGCACACTGTCCCGAGATTGGTGACCAATGTTGCTAAAACGATGTTTGGGCTAAAATGCAGCTTCTTCAAAAGATCACCTTTAAACTAAAATAACTTTCGATCTACTCAAAATCTCACTTGTTCTGTCCGCCTATCTTGTAGCTGACACTTTTCTCTACAACTCTCATCTATTCATGATTGATTTTTTCGCACACTGTCCCGACATTGGTGACCAATGTTGCTAAAACGATGTTTGGGCTAAAATGCAGCTTCTTCAAAAGATCACCTTTAAACTAAAATAACTTTCGATCTACTCAAAATCTCACTTGTTCCGTCCGCCTATCTTGTAGCTGACACTTTTCCCTACAGTTTTCATTCATGTATGATTGATTTTTCCGCACACTGTCCCGACATTGGTGACCAATGTAGCTGAAATGATATTTGGGCTGAAATGCAGCTCCTTTAGACGATCACATGCAAACTGGCATAACTTTCGATCTACTCAAAATCTCACTTGTTCTGTCCGCCTATCTTGTAGCTGACACTTTTCCCTACAATTTTCATCCATTCATAATTGATTTTTTCGCACACTGTCCCGAAATTGGTGACCAATGTAGCTGAAATGATATTTGGGCTGAAATGCAGCTCCTGTAGATGATCACTTGTAAACTGGCATAACTTTCGATCTACTCAAAATCTCACTTGTTCCGTCCGCCTATCTTGTAGCTGACACTTTTCCCTACAATTTTCATCCATTCATAATTGATTTTTTCGCACACTGTCCCGAAATTGGTGACCAATGTAGCTGAAATGATATTTGGGCTGAAATGCAGCTCCTGTAGACGATCACCTGTAAACTGGCATAACTTTCGATCTACTCAAAATCTCACTTGTTCCGTCCGCCTATCTTGTAGCTGACACTTTTCCCTACAATTTTCATCCATTCATAATTGATTTTTTCGCACACTGTCCCGAAATTGGTGACCAATGTAGCTGAAATGATATTTGGGCTGAAATGCAGCTCCTGTAGACGATCACCTGTAAACTGGCATAACTTTCGATCTACTCAAAATCTCACTTGTTCCGTCCGCCTATCTTGTAGCTAATACATTTCCCTACAATTTTCATCCATTCATAATTGATTTTTTCGCACACTGTCCCGACATTGGTGACCAATGTAGCTGAAATGATATTTGGGCTGAAATGCAGCTCCTGTAGACGATCACCTGTAAACTGGCATAACTTTCGATCTACTCAAAATCTCACTTGTTCCGTCCGCCTATCTTGTAGCTAATACATTTCCCTACAACTCTCATCTATTCATGATTGATTTTTTCGCACACTGTCCCGACATTGGTGACCAATGTTGCTAAAACGATGTTTGGGCTAAAATGCAGCTTCTTCAAAAGATCACCTTTAAACTAAAATAACTTTCGATCTACTCAAAATCTCACTTGTTCCGTCCGCCTATCTTGTAGCTGACACTTTTCCCTACAGTTTTCATTCATGTATGATTGATTTTTCCGCACACTGTCCCGACATTGGTGACCAATGTTGCTAAAACGATGTTTGGGCTAAAATGCAGCTTCTTCAAAAGATCACCTTCAAACTGGCATAACTTTCGATCTACTCAAAATCTTACTTGTTCCGTCCGCCTATCTTGTAGCTGACACTTTTCCCTACAATTTTCATCTATTCATAATTGATTTTTTCGCACACTGTCCCGACATTGGTGACCAATGTAGCTGAAATGATATTTGGGCTGAAATGCAGCTCCTGTAGACGATCACCTGTAAACTGGCATAACTTTCGATCTACTCAAAATCTCACTTGTTCTGTCCGCCTATCTTGTAGCTGACACTTTTCCCTACAATTCTCATCTATTCATAATTGATTTTTTCGCACACTGTCCCGACATTGGTGACCAATGTAGCTGAAATGATATTTGGGCTGAAATGCAGCTCCTGTAGACGATCACCTGTAAACTGGCATAACTTTCGATCTACTCAAAATCTCACTTGTTCTGTCCGCCTATCTTGTAGCTGACACTTTTCCCTACAATTCTCATCTATTCGTGATTGATTTTTTCGCACACTGTCCCGACATTGGTGACCAATGTAGCTGAAATGATATTTCGGCTAAAATGCAGCTTCTTCAAAAGATCACCTTTAAACTGGCATAACTTTCGATCTACTCAAAATCTTACTTGATCCGTCCGCCTATCTTGTAGCTGACACTTTTCCCTACAATTTTCATCTATTCATTATTGATTTTTTCGCACACTGTCCCGACATTGGTGACCAATGTAGCTGAAATGATATTTGGGCTGAAATGCAGCTCCTGTAGATGATCACTTGTAAACTGGCATAACTTTCGATCTACTCAAAATCTCACTTGTTCCGTCCGCCTATCTTGTAGCTGACACTTTTCCCTACAATTTTCATCTCTTCATAATTGATTTTTTCGCACACTGTCCCGACATTGGTGACCAATGTAGCTGAAATGATATTTGGGCTGAAATGCAGCTCCTGTAGACGATCACCTGTAAACTGGCATAACTTTCGATCTACTCAAAATCTCACTTGTTCTGTCCGCCTATCTTGTAGCTAACACTTTTCCCTACAGTTTTCATTCATGTATGATTGATTTTTCCGCACACTGTCCCGACATTGGTGACCAATGTAGCTGAAATGATATTTGGGCTGAAATGCAGCTCCTGTAGACGATCACCTGTAAACTGGCATAACTTTCGATCTACTCAAAATCTCACTTGTTCTGTCCGCCTATCTTGTAGCTAACACTTTTCCCTACAGTTTTCATTCATGTATGATTGATTTTTCCGCACACTGTCCCGACATTGGTGACCAATGTAGCTGAAATGATATTTGGGCTGAAATGCAGCTCCTGTAGACGATCACCTGTAAACTGGCATAACTTTCGATCTACTCAAAATCTCACTTGTTCTGTCCGCCTATCTTGTAGCTGACACTTTTCCCTACAATTCTCATCTATTCATAATTGATTTTTTCGCACACTGTCCCGACATTGATGACCAATGTAGCTGAAATGATATTTGGGCTAAAATGCAGCTTCTTCAAAAGATCACCTGTAAACTAAAATAACTTTCGATCTACTCAAAATCTCACTTGTTCTGTCCGCCTGTCTTGTAGCTGACACTTTTCTCTACAACTCTCATCTATTCATGATTGATTTTTTTGCACACTGTCCCGAGATTGGTGACCAATGTTGCTAAAACGATGTTTGGGCTAAAATGCAGCTTCTTCAAAAGATCACCTTTAAACTAAAATAACTTTCGATCAACTCAAAATCTCACTTGTTCCGTCCACCTATCTTGTAGCTGACACTTTTCCCTACAGTTTTCATTCATGTATGATTGATTTTTCCGCACACTGTCCCGACATTGGTGACCAATGTTGCTAAAACGATGTTTGGGCTAAAATGCAGCTTCTTCAAAAGATCACCTTTCAACTAAATTAACTTTCGATCTACTCAAAATCTCACTTGTTCCGTCCGCCTATCTTGTAGCTGACACTTTTCCCTGCAATTCTCATCTATTCATGATTGATTTTTTCGCACACTGTCCCGACATTGGTGACCAATGTAGCTGAAATGATATTTGGGCTAAAATGCAGCTTCTTCAAAAGATCACCTTTAAACTAAAATAACTTT
This sequence comes from Microplitis manilae, assembly GCA_030273425.1. Taxonomy (NCBI): domain Eukaryota; kingdom Metazoa; phylum Arthropoda; class Insecta; order Hymenoptera; family Braconidae; genus Microplitis; species Microplitis manilae. Next base: position 26,454,926 of record CP092727.1, read on the forward strand.
CGATCTACTCAAAATCTCACTTGTTCCGTCCGCCTATCTTGTAGCTGACGCTTTTCCCTGCAATTCTCATCTATTCATGATTGATTTTTCCGCACACTGTCCCGACATTGGTGACCAATGTTGCTAAAACGATGTTTGGGCTAAAATGCAGCTTCTTCAAAAGATCACCTTTCAACTAAATTAACTTTCGATCTACTCAAAATCTTACTTGTTCCGTCCGCCTATCTTGTAGCTGACACTTTTCCCTACAATTTTCATCTATTCATAATTGATTTTTTCGCACACTGTCCCGACATTGGTGACCAATGTAGCTGAAATGATATTTGGGCTGAAAGGCAGCTCCTGTAGACGATCACCTGTAAACTGGCATAACTTTCGATCTACTCAAAATCTCACTTGTTCTGTCCGCCTATCTTGTAGCTGACACTTTTCCCTACAATTCTCATCTATTCATAATTGATTTTTTCGCACAGTGTCCCGACATTGGTGACCAATGTAGCTGAAATGATATTTGGGCTAAAATGCAGCTTCTTCAAAAGATCACCTTTAAACTGGCATAACTTTCGATCTACTCAAAATCTTACTTGTTCCGTCCGCCTATCTTGTAGCTGACACTTTTCCCTACAATTTTCATCTATTCATAATTGATTTTTTCGCACACTGTCCCGACATTGGTGACCAATGTAGCTGAAATGATATTTGGGCTGAAATGCAGCTCCTGTAGATGATCACTTGTAAACTGGCATAACTTTCGATCTACTCAAAATCTCACTTGTTCCGTCCGCCTATCTTGTAGCTGACACTTTTCCCTACAATTTTCATCCATTCATAATTGATTTTTTCGCACACTGTCCCGACATTGGTGACCAATGTAGCTGAAATGATATTTGGGCTGAAATGCAGCTCCTGTAGACGATCACCTGTAAACTGGCATAACTTTCGATCTACTCAAAATCTCACTTGTTCTGTCCGCCTATCTTGTAGCTAACACTTTTCCCTACAGTTTTCATTCATGTATGATTGATTTTTCCGCACACTGTCCCGACATTGGTGACCAATGTAGCTGAAATGATATTTGGGCTGAAATGCAGCTCCTGTAGACGATCACCTGTAAACTGGCATAACTTTCGATCTACTCAAAATCTCACTTGTTCCGTCCGCCTATCTTGTAGCTGACACTTTTCCCTACAATTCTCATCCATTCATAATTGATTTTTTCGCACACTGTCCCGACATTGGTGACCAATGTAGCTGAAATGATATTTGGGCTGAAATTCAGCTCCTGTAGACGATCACCTGTAAACTGGCATAACTTTCGATCTACTCAAAATCTCACTTGTTCCGTCCGCCTATCTTGTAGCTAATACATTTCCCTACAGTTTTCTTCCATGTATGATTGATTTTCCCGCACACTGTCCCGACATTGGTGACCAATGTAGCTGAAATGATATTTGGGCTAAAATGCAGCTTCTTCAAAAGATCACCTTTAAACTAAAATAACTTTCGATCTACTCAAAATCTCACTTGTTCTGTCCGCCTATCTTGTAGCTGACACTTTTCTCTACAACTCTCATCTATTCATGATTGATTTTTTCGCACACTGTCCCGAGATTGGTGACCAATGTTGCTAAAACGATGTTTGGGCTAAAATGCAGCTTCTTCAAAAGATCACCTTTAAACTAAAATAACTTTCGATCTACTCAAAATCTCACTTGTTCCGTCCGCCTATCTTGTAGCTGACACTTTTCTCTACAACTCTCATCTATTCATGATTGATTTTTTCGCACACTGTCCCGACATTGGTGACCAATGTTGCTAAAACGATGTTTGGGCTAAAATGCAGCTTCTTCAAAAGATCACCTTTAAACTAAAATAACTTTCGATCTACTCAAAATCTCACTTGTTCCGTCCGCCTATCTTGTAGCTGACACTTTTCCCTACAGTTTTCATTCATGTATGATTGATTTTTCCGCACACTGTCCCGACATTGGTGACCAATGTTGCTAAAACGATGTTTGGGCTAAAATGCAGCTTCTTCAAAAGATCACCTTTCAACTAAATTAACTTTCGATCTACTCAAAATCTCACTTGTTCTGTCCGCCTATCTTGTAGCTGACACTTTTCCCTACAATTCTCATCTATTCATAATTGATTTTTTCGCACACTGTCCCGAAATTGGTGACCAATGTAGCTGAAATGATATTTGGGCTGAAATGCAGCTCCTGTAGACGATCACATGTAAACTGGCATAATTTTCGATCTACTCAAAATCTCACTTGTTCTGTCCGCCTATCTTGTAGCTGACACTTTTCCCTACAATTCTCATCTATTCATAATTGATTTTTTCGCACACTGTCCTGACATTGGTGACCAATGTAGCTGAAATGATATTTGGGCTGAAATGCAGCTCCTGTAGACGATCACATGTAAACTGGCATAACTTTCGATCTACTCAAAATCTCACTTGTTCTGTCCGCCTATCTTGTAGCTAATACATTTCCCTACAGTTTTCATTCATGTATGATTGATTTTTCCGCACACTGTCCCGACATTGGTGACCAATGTAGCTGAAATGATATTTGGGCTGAAATGCAGCTCCTTTAGACGATCACATGTAAACTGGCATAACTTTCGATCTACTCAAAATCTCACTTGTTCCGTCCGCCTATCTTGTAGCTAATACATTTCCCTACAGTTTTCATTCATGTATGATTGATTTTTCCGCACACTGTCCCGACATTGGTGACCAATGTAGCTGAAATGATATTTGGGCTGAAATGCAGCTCCTGTAGACGATCACCTGTAAACTGGCATAACTTTCGATCTACTCAAAATCTCACTTGTTCCGTCCGCCTATCTTGTAGCTAATACATTTCCCTACAGTTTTCATTCATGTATGATTGATTTTTCCGCACACTGTCCCGACATTGGTGACCAATGTAGCTGAAATGATATTTGGGCTAAAATGCAGCTTCTTCAAAAGATCACATGTAAACTGGCATAACTTTCGATCTACTCAAAATCTCACTTGTTCCGTCCGCCTATCTTGTAGCTAATACATTTCCCTACAGTTTTCATTCATGTATGATTGATTTTTCCGCACACTGTCCCGACATTGGTGACCAATGTAGCTGAAATGATATTTGGGCTGAAATGCAGCTCCTGTAGACGATCACCTGTAAACTGGCATAACTTTCGATCTACTCAAAATCTCACTTGTTCCGTCCGCCTATCTTGTAGCTAATACATTTCCCTACAGTTTTCATTCATGTATGATTGATTTTTCCGCACACTGTCCCGACATTGGTGACCAATGTAGCTGAAATGATATTTGGGCTGAAATGCAGCTCCTTTAGACGATCACATGTAAACTGGCATAACTTTCGATCTACTCAAAATCTCACTTGTTCCGTCCGCCTATCTTGTAGCTAATACATTTCCCTACAGTTTTCATTCATGTATGATTGATTTTTCCGCACACTGTCCCGACATTGGTGACCAATGTAGCTGAAATGATATTTGGGCTGAAATGCAGCTCCTGTAGACGATCACCTGTAAACTGGCATAACTTTCGATCTACTCAAAATCTCACTTGTTCCGTCCGCCTATCTTGTAGCTAATACATTTCCCTACAGTTTTCATTCATGTATGATTGATTTTTCCGCACACTGTCCCGACATTGGTGACCAATGTAGCTGAAATGATATTTGGGCTAAAATGCAGCTTCTTCAAAAGATCACATGTAAACTGGCATAACTTTCGATCTACTCAAAATCTCACTTGTTCCGTCCGCCTATCTTGTAGCTAATACATTTCCCTACAGTTTTCATTCATGTATGATTGATTTTTCCGCACACTGTCCCGACATTGGTGACCAATGTAGCTGAAATGATATTTGGGCTGAAATGCAGCTCCTGTAGACGATCACCTGTAAACTGGCATAACTTTCGATCTACTCAAAATCTCACTTGTTCCGTCCGCCTATCTTGTAGCTAATACATTTCCCTACAGTTTTCATTCATGTATGATTGATTTTTCCGCACACTGTCCCGACATTGGTGACCAATGTAGCTGAAATGATATTTGGGCTGAAATGCAGCTCCTTTAGACGATCACATGTAAACTGGCATAACTTTCGATCTACTCAAAATCTCACTTGTTCCGTCCGCCTATCTTGTAGCTAATACATTTCCCTACAGTTTTCTTCCATGTATGATTGATTTTCCCGCACACTGTCCCGACATTGGTGACCAATGTAGCTGAAATGATATTTGGGCTAAAATGCAGCTTCTTCAAAAGATCACCTTTAAACTAAAATAACTTTCGATCTACTCAAAATCTCACTTGTTCTGTCCGCCTATCTTGTAGCTGACACTTTTCTCTACAACTCTCATCTATTCATGATTGATTTTTTCGCACACTGTCCCGAGATTGGTGACCAATGTTGCTAAAACGATGTTTGGGCTAAAATGCAGCTTCTTCAAAAGATCACCTTTAAACTAAAATAACTTTCGATCTACTCAAAATCTCACTTGTTCCGTCCGCCTATCTTGTAGCTGACACTTTTCTCTACAACTCTCATCTATTCATGATTGATTTTTTCGCACACTGTCCCGACATTGGTGACCAATGTTGCTAAAACGATGTTTGGGCTAAAATGCAGCTTCTTCAAAAGATCACCTTTAAACTAAAATAACTTTCGATCTACTCAAAATCTCACTTGTTCCGTCCGCCTATCTTGTAGCTGACACTTTTCCCTACAGTTTTCATTCATGTATGATTGATTTTTCCGCACACTGTCCCGACATTGGTGACCAATGTAGCTGAAATGATATTTGGGCTGAAATGCAGCTCCTTTAGACGATCACATGTAAACTGGCATAACTTTCGATCTACTCAAAATCTCACTTGTTCCGTCCGCCTATCTTGTAGCTAATACATTTCCCTACAGTTTTCATTCATGTATGATTGATTTTTCCGCACACTGTCCCGACATTGGTGACCAATGTAGCTGAAATGATATTTGGGCTGAAATGCAGCTCCTGTAGACGATCACATGTAAACTGGCATAACTTTCGATCTGCTCAAAATCTCACTTGTTCCGTCCGCCTATCTTGTAGCTAATACATTTCCCTACAGTTTTCATTCATGTATGATTGATTTTTCCGCACACTGTCCCGACATTGGTGACCAATGTAGCTGAAATGATATTTGGGCTGAAATGCAGCTCCTGTAGACGATCACATGTAAACTGGCATAACTTTCGATCTACTCAAAATCTCACTTGTTCTGTCCGCCTATCTTGTAGCTGACACTTTTCCCTACAATTCTCATCTATTCATGATTGATTTTTTCGCACACTGTCCCGACATTGGTGACCAATGTAGCTGAAACGATAATTGGGCTAAGATGCAGCTTCTGCAGACGAACACCTTTAAACTGAAATAACATTCGATCTACTCAATATCCCACTTGTTCCGTCCTCCTATCTTGTAGCTGCCACTTTTTCCTACAATTTCGAGTTATTCATGATCGATTGTACCTCACGCTGTCCTGACATTTGGGATCAATGTAGCTGAGATGACGTTTGGCCTAAAATTTAGCTTCTTCAGACCATCACTTTCAAACTGAGATAAGTTTCGATCTACTTAATTTCTCACTTGTTCCGTCCACATATCTTGTAGCTGACTTTTTTTCCTACAATTTTCAGTTATTCATGATCGATTTCACCTTACGCTGTCCTGACATTCCGGACCAATCTAACTGAGATGATATTTGGGCTAAAATGCAGATCCTGTCAACGATTCTCTCTGATCTGGAATAACTTTTGATCTAGTCAATAACATACTTAAGAAATCGTCACAGAAATTTTGACTATTTACCGCAGCAATTTAGTGTACTAGTCTTGTGGTAAACCGACCCTGGGATGGTTTGATTACTGATTGTATAGCAACATACACTAAGGCTAGGCTATTTTTTAACATGTATAAGCCTGATAAGCCATACATTTCTAAGAAATCGTCACAGAATTTTTCACTTTTTACCGCAGTAATGGTTTAATGCCGCTTTATGGTTAACGGGCACTTGGATAGTCCTATTAGTAATTATATGGCAATATGCTACTAGGCTAGGCCATTATTATATATATTTGGACTATTTCCCATCATGTTTCTCTGAAAAATAGACACATAATTTTCCACTATTTATTGCTGCAGTTTAGACTACCTGTTTAAGAGTAAACCGGCACTCAGATAGTGCAATTACTGATTATATGACAACATACTCGAAGGCCATGCTTTTTCTCAACATATATAGGCTTGGTATAGCAATACATCTCTAAGTTATAGTTACAGAATTATGTAATATTCACCACAGCAGTTCAGGCTTCCCGTTTTATAGCAAACAGACACTTGGATAGTGCTATTAATAATCATACGGCAATTGCGAAAAACGCGTTTGAAGTTTGAGAAACAATTTCAGTAAAATAACTCAGATAATATTCAATACCCTCTTAGAAAATCTCATAGAATCCAATAAATTGTCATCCGTTCCTATAGAGATTTTATCAGAATTAATGAGTTATATGAGAAATGCTATAGTTAAGTATAGGGTCTTATACATACAGCTATAAGAATCTATCGGATTTTTTAAGCAGCGTACTCACTTGGGATCAATTGGCGATCCCAGGTCCATATATTGGGCCTTCTTCTTGAAAAGAACGCGTCTCCAAGTCGTTCAGCAACAGCTACCGATCAATGTGCGATTTACTGCACTTGGCCGGCTTAGATGGCGCGTCACAAAATCCTTTGTATCTCCGAAAATAATTCGAATTTTTAAAAATCCGCTTAAGGGCATATTTTTGAGAATCTAAACTTAAAAAATATACAAAAAAAAGTTAATCGATTTTTTTAAATTTTTAAACCAGAATACTCTCTTAACAAATTTTATGGGCCCTAGGAGCCTTATTCCTGGTCTTATTTTTCATCGGCGTTCTGAAAAAAAATCAACTAGACTACAATTTATTCATATATTACTTTTAAATTGCTATCGAGATTTTTAGTTATGACCGGTATCTCCCCACTTCAGTCTGTCAAGGTTATACTACATCATACTCATAGCTGTTCTTGATATGAACGCTTATTCCAATAAATTTCCACAATGTTCATTTATTGCATCCAAACTGCCATCTATCTGTCGATATTGAAACTTTATTAATATTCTTCTATGTCGATAATAATTTCATTCGTGATTTTATAATCCCTGATAACACGAGTTGATCGTGAAAAAGTTGGTCATTCATTAGTTTCCGACCAACTTGACGACAAGTTATCTACAACTTCAGCTTTTGCAACTTTTGGCTACAAGTTACCGCCAACTTTCTCAGAAAGTTGGCGCCAGTATGAAGCCGCAACTGGAATGCAAGTTTCTGAGAAAATTGAAAGCAAACTTACCGTCAACTTTCTCAGAAAGTGATCGTCAACTTATTGAATTTCCAACTTTTGCCACCAACTTTCTTAGAAAATGTCTATCAACTATTGGAGGTACCAACTGTTGGCGGTCAACTTAGTGTCCAGTTGCGGCTGCAAGTTTCTCGTCAGTTTCTCGCCAACTTGGCTATCAGGGTATAGTCTTCGGGGAAATAAACCTTACCCTTAGAGTTACCATTCAAGATCTACTTTATCTTCAGAGATATAAAAATTATTAAAGTTGGTACCACTATATACTCTAGTATACAGTTTATTTGGTATAATATACTGCTACCACAGAATCGCACGAGAATAAACTTCTACTTGCTACAACTTTCGATGCTGCCAAGTTTGTTGGCAACATACAATCGCTGACTCGAAATTATTGTTAACTTAAATAAGGCTAGACAAAAATTCAACTTGCATTATAAGTAAATTGCTTTCAATCAATTTGACTCATTTTAAAAAGAGTATAAAATACTAATGCATCAAATTATCGTTGTTTTAATTGATTAAAGACTATTGTTCATGATAGCAACAAATACGAATGTAACATTTTATATCCGACTTAATCTCTGTATGCAAATACATGACATCAGTTCGATGTACAACTGTTCATAATTGGAAATCTTTTTACATTACTAAGTCACCTTATCGTACTGCTATTATCAGCCATCTGTATTTAAAGGAAACAACATTAAATACAGCTGACTGATTACAAATCTGTCTCAAACATCTACTAGAAATAAATACAGTCGTTATTAACATCATTTGACTCTTAACTATACCGGGAATAATATTTAATCGAAATATTTTTCGACTCGAAAGAACTTGTTGTTAGGACAAAAAGATGGCACCCGATAACTTGTCGTCAAGTTGGTCGGAAACTAATGAATGTCCAACTTTTTCACAACCAACTCGTGTTATCAGGGTACTTACTAAAAATTCTTATGACAAAAATAAATAACAGACACAAAATTAAAAATTCAAATATTTACTGTGGTTTATTTTTATAAATTTTTATTTAAAATTCAAAACTTAATAATTACTAAAAAAATAATTAATAATTTGAATAATGTGTGCGCATGTAGCTGACAATTGTCAGTTTTTCAAATTCCAAACAAAAAAGAATAAAATGTAAGTCGAGTAAAAGTAAAAATTAAAAAATTCATATTTAGATAAATGCAGAATGCGTATGCGCATTTATTTAAATTTAATTATTTGAATTAATTAATTAATTAATTAATTTTAAATTTATAAATTCCTCATGTCTTTAACATTAACACTCTTATTTAAAATTAATTCTCATTTAAAAATCTCGCTGTAAAAAAAAAAAAATTTCAAGTATTCATATTTGGCGCGCAAGTGCGCGCATGCGCGCGTATAAAATTTTTATTGCGCAGCGCATAAGTCGTGAGTCGCGTATACTTCCGTATAAAAAAAAGAACATCGGAAACACAAGAGACTTCGAGAACATTCCAATCCATGGGCTCTTCACGACAGGACGCAATTATTAATCTTTTCATCAAAAATAAATTCAAAATTAAATCTCACTCGGATTTCAAATTTGAAATAATGAAATAAAATAAAATCCATAGAAATATATCCTCATGATTTATTTTTTTATGAAAAGAAGGTTAACATTTTAATGAATATCGAGGAGTCCAAGTAAATAGGTATAAATATATATATATACATATAAATATGATGATTTCAATATTTCTAAATATTTAAATATCCAATTCTACTGATATTTAAATTTAATTTATCGATACTATTTAAATTAATTAACTAATGCGTAATAGTATTTGATAAATTATTGATAATTAATGTCAGTTCATATATTTTATGTAAATTAGAAATAGATAAGAATTGGATATTTTTTTTTTTTTATTTATAAAATATATACGCAGTAGTTATTTATTTTTTTTCAAATTTTATCCTAATTATTTTTCAAAATTTAAATATTATTATATTAAGAATTTTGAATAATTTAAGGAGTAGGATATTAGAAAATAAATAAAGTATCAGATGTTTATATTATCGAAGAAAATATAAAAATAAGTGAGGGAAAATATAAAATGTGTTTTCATGCGTAGACATGAAAATAAACACTTCTGTATAGAAAAAAGGGGGAGATTGTGATGATAAGAGAAAAGTATTGAATTGATCCATAGGGTGGAGAAAAAATTATTATTTCTCACCCTTAATTCCTTAATAGATAAATAAGAGATATCGAGAATGAAATTTATATTTTATGGTGCAATTCACTTGGTGTAAAATATTTATAAAGAATATGAGCATTATCAGAATATTTTACTTTTTTTTTTTTAGAGTAAACTATGGATTGTCACGAACGCGCGGGCGGATCATCGTTACCGAAATCTATCAGTTGTGTCAATTCACCAGTTCCTGTATTCGTTTGAAAACAATAAATATAAAAATCCATGAGAGATAACGACTAAAAGGTGGCAAGTAATAAAAAAAAAAATTTAACCGTTTTATTGACAAAATTTATTTCTATTGTTACTAAATTTTTAAAATCGGAACATGCGTCAGCGATATGTAAACAATTTTTTAACGTCAGAAATTTTTAAAATTCGTATACGAATGTTGAGTTTTATTTTAATTTTTAGTTTATTTATTTTCGCGTACGCGGCGATTTAAATTTGACTCGCGAATTAATTTATCAATTATTTGTTGCTGCTGTCGATATTATTAAGGAGGATTTATTTGCCCGATGACATTAGCGACAAATATTGTTTATAACTCGGGAATTGTCATTGACAGGCAGCAGAACAGCTGACAGTCCAGCAAAGTGGCCAAGACCATCACTCGATAACGCGCGCGCGAATCGCAGCATCTAAACACAACAATAACAATATTGCCGTTTAAATATTTTTAAATACCGCGGATTCAATTCTTGGCTAATAAAATATTTATATTTATTTACAAAACAAAACGTTTATTTATAAAATAATAATAATAACAATAATAAACCAGCCGACGATATTTAATAATAAATTATAATAATAAATGACATCGGCTGTTATGATAAAGCGGAATTATAAAATTAAGTCCGTAGAGTTATATTTTAAATCATCATTTGTGTGATATATGCATTGATATCATCATATATATTTATGGCTGTCAAACAGACTTACTGATTGACAAAACTGGCATAAATAAAAGCACTTACTTAATACTTTTAACTGCGGCATCCATGTGAATGTCCGTATATTTTTCGGCAAACCCGGTGGTAGTTTTTCCGGTTGCGGCGCTTTCATGAAAACTCTTATCGGCGATATTTTACCCAGCGATTTGTACAAAATATCGAGCACTGGTTTCGGAAAGGATTCTCTCTGCATCATTGAGCCAAATGTGAAGTAAATGAAACCGTCTCTACACTTAGCCATTTAACATTTCATTTAATTTTTTTCACAATATTAAAAAAAAAATATATATATATAAATATTCATTACACAGCGAGGCGTTAATTTATTAAATAATAAATTGTAATAAATATAGATTGTGAAAGTGTCACTTGAAAATTAAAATTCACTGACTTGTATTCAAAACAAGCAAATTTATGTTGTATAAAAAATATTACCATATATATATATTCAAAATAATGAGCATGCATGCTTACAAAAACTATAAATTACCTTTTTGAAATAATAATTATGATAATAATTAATTATTTCAACATATGTCTCGATATTGTTAAACTTTGTTTCGAAAACAATCTATTAAGAAAATTTTTTTTACTCCGCTGTCGAATCATCAGAATTATTTTATAATTCATAAATATAATTAATGACGAGGCATAAATTTTTTATAATTAATTAACGTTTTTTTTTTTTTTTTTTTTATGGAAAAAAAAGCGCGCGATATTAACGCCTGCGCTGTTGATTATCAAAATATATATTCCGCGGAATAGGCGCGCGCAATTGCTAAGACATGCTTTTGTATTTTAACACCCGCTTCGAGGATATGTATGCGTCCAAGAGCCAGTTGCCCGCGTGCTTCACAAAACAACGTTTGTCTAATAAGTAAAGTGATTAATTTATTATTTCATCGTAATTGTGATTAATAATTGACAGTAATAAAAAAAAGAAAAATTTTGAGTCGAAAATTTTTCCCTTTTTTTTAATAAAAAAATTTATAATTTTCATTGCGAAGAAATTTTTTGTGGAATCGTTGAATAAAATTTCATTTAAAAAATTTAAAAAACTTTTCGTTCTAACGAACGTCGAGTTTGAACGCATTGTTAAAAAGTTTGTGTATAATTCTGTGGATAGTTTTCTGATAAGTTGAATAGTTAGCCGAGTATCGAAAAGATTCTTGAGCGGTTGAGTTTAAAAAAAAAATTTTATTAAATTTTTCGAGTAAGTGAATTTTTAAAAAAATTTTCTATCATTTTTTTTCTACTGAATAAATAAAATACTGAAGTGAATTTCAATCAAATGGAATTCAAAGTAGCGGAGATGAAAAGTTTTATCACTTAAATTGAGAGAAAAAAGTAAAAAAAAAAATGGAAAAGTAAAAATTTAAATGTTGATACTCCGACATGACATAACGTAACGTGAAACATGTCGGAGAATTTTTTATGTGAAAGCATATGTCATTTACATATAGATTGCTCTATTTCAGTGCATACACAAGCTCGCTACTCATCTTTTTTATCCATTAAAAATAAATCCTGGCTCATTTCCTGTGCGTGTGCTGGCTCGGGTCTCCACCTTTATCCGAAAAAAATATGTAATTTTATATAGAATTTCAAATTGGATATTTTATAGAGTAATGCTTGATATTATTCGAGTATAAATACGCTGGCGTCGAGAGAGATTAATTAGTTTTTGTTTTATCATGGGGTTATTGTAATATAATATAAAATAATGCATTATTTACAATATATACGTGAGCTTAAAAGGGGCAGTGGATAATAAATTTAAAGCGACATTTGACTTTTCTCTTTTCAACGCATTATCAATACATACCCTGTGATATTTATTTAATCATAAATATTAATTGACAATGAGTGTGGTCTAGTTGACGAGACTTTGGGTCTGTTGTTAAAAATTCATCAACAGGAATCAGGTTTAAAATTAGACAAAAAAAATATTTAATAATCCGTCGAATTTAATGCCGCGGTTAATTTTTTTATGAACGCGCACTCGTTTATTTGCGATAAGTATGTAAATATATGAGCGTATAAATTTGTGTAGGGCGAATAAAATATATAATTTATCGATGTTGGCTGCTATTAGTCGGTTGTTATTTAAATGGCACATTAGGATTTTTTAAAAAATGAAAAAGCCCGCGGTCAGCAACAAGTATCATTACAAACTCAGTCCACTTGTCGGCTAAAATTTGTTACAATAATTGCAGTAGTCGCTTGCCAAAGCCACTTACACTCATGACGTCATCATCACTATCATCATCTCTGTTATTATTATTATTATTGTTATTATTTATTTAATTAAAATAAGGTATTTAATAGTCGCGATTGGAGTCGCGTCATGTGCGACAGTGTGAGCAATTAAATAAAACACATAAAAATTCAAAATCTAATAAACACCTTCACCCCGTCGCGTCGTTTCATTAAAACTTTTCAACCAATTCGTCACCCGCTATTTATATTTATACTCAGCTCAACAACAGCCATTACAAATAATAATTACTAAAACTTGAACAATAATTTCATCAAAATAATTCAATTATTTACCTTACAAATATTAATAATAAATATTTAAAAAAGAAATTTTTCATCTCCGCTCACATCTGAATTTTATATTAGAATATTGCAACACTTGCTCCGCAAAATAAAATATCTTTTTTTTTATTAAACCACACATGCAACAGTTTACATACTAAGTTTTAATTAAATAACATTTCATACAATTTCCCGACTTCCGTATCCTTTATAATTAAAAAAAAATATTTAAATAGAATTAGCATCCCAGCAATTATCTGTCAGGCGAATAAAATATTTCCTGTGATAATTCAATGCACTGACACTATCAGAATACACTACGATTTGATGTTCATCTGCAATATATATTGTCACAGTTTATTAAGTGTGTCAAGTTTAAAGTGATGATTGAAAATAAAAAAATTACTGTCTATTTAGATTTGTCAATTGGAAAATCACGATTAACTACCAAATCACTTTACCATTTCCGGCCCAGTGAACTACAAGGGCCACTTTACCTCTGCCTTAGTTTAAATTCAAATAATTACCGCCAAATTTTTTTTTATCACATTTATATTTGACAGTAAATTATCTATCAGTCTAAAAATATTTTTCAGTAAATTACTAGTGGAAATAGATAAAATATAAAAGCAATAGATTTAAAAGCCTCGGTATTGGAAAATAATAAACAAGTAAATTACGGGATAAATGGATAAAGATTAAATGTCTTGCTTTTTTTTTATGACATTTATGTGTAAGTGATACATTGACACTTACCATGACCCGGGCATCGATCTTCACCGCGTACCGTCTATTCAACTTTCATCAGCTCTAGCTTTTGCTTTAGATTTTCTAGCTTAAAGCTATTTTCTATTAATAATACACCGGTTATAGTCTCCGTTAATTCTTACCCTTTTTTATTTTTCTTTTTTATAAAACTCGCGGGGGCAAAATAAGTTCAAAAAAAAATATTCTTTAGATACGTCACGTTACTAAAATTATTTTTCAATTAAAAGTGTATAATTTTCACTTATTATCTAAAATTAAAATTGTTCTCTGCATTTTAAACAGAAAAAAATAATTTTTTGTGCAAAAAATTTTACTCTTCCCAAGAAATTTTTTTCCCTATGAATTAAAACCCAAAAAATTCTCAGAGAAAAAAAAAATTTTTTACCTCAAGGAAATTTTGCTCCAAAATTTTTTTTTAGTCCTAAGAAAATTTTCGTATCAATTCATAGTACAAAACATTTTTTTTTTCCGTGCAGTAGATAAATTTCAAAAATTACCAGAAGTTAGCCAACGTCAAATAATTTTTGGATTTTTTTTTAAGCAATAAATTATTAAAAAAAAAATATTTGAAAAAATTGCACCTATAGTTTATTAAATTTTCTACATGTGCATATTTTTATTTTATTTTTTTTTAAAAATTAACTCATTGAAACAAAAATTCAAAAACCCAACTGCTAACTTTAGGATCATGATAATTTTATGAGTGAATATAGACATCATAAAAATTATAAATAAATAGAGTAAATAATTAAAAAAAAAATATTTCGAAAAAATGCACTTATAGATTTTTAAATTTTCTGAATGCCCATTTTTTTCAAATTTTATTTTATTAATTCTCTACTCTATTTATTTATAATTAAAAGTTTATTTAATATCTGCTACATTCACTCATATAATTTTAATGATAAAAAATAATAAATTTATATATTTACTATAATTATTTACATCAATCATTTGATATCTGTAAATGAATAGCAGCCGTTTAAATTTGTAAACTCATCTCCGAATAATTATTTAGCGAGCGCCCTTTTAATAATAAATTACACGAATGAAAATTCATAATTTTAATTAAATGTAGCTTTTAAAATAGTTATTGTTTGACTAATTAATTTGAACTGGCAACTGATTTTAATCGTATTTACATATTTAATTTAATATATCATTTTTGCTGAGTTCAGTAAAACATATCGCGTCTCTCATTGTTTAACATCAAGCTCATAATGCCTACAGATATATTATTTAAACGCGAGCAACGTCTAGGTAAACGCTGAGGGTTGGAAACTTATTTTATGCCGGCTTCTACAGAATATAATATGGACAATATACATGTATATATATAGTAATAGCAATTAGTTGAGGAAGCGGCTGCAATGCTAATGGGTAGTTAACATAGTTTTGTTATCGAGGCTAATCTCAGTGTTAATATGTAGTGTTCTGCAAAATGTACATCCTGTAATACAAAAGGGTGGTTACAAAAATTATCAAATATTTGTAATATCACTTAAATATAGAGGAAGAAGATGATACTGGTTAACTGACGTTTAATAATTTTTGAATTGTTTTTTAAAACAGTAGATCATACAAAAAAAATATTTGAAAAAATTGCACTTGTAGTTTTTTGAATTTTCTACATGTGCATTTTTTTAGTTATTTTTTTTTTTTGCAATTTGATGAAAAAAAAATCCAAAATTGTTAACTGTCTGTTAACTTATGATCCTGAAGTTAGCAGACGATTAGTAATTTTCGGATTTGATTTTTTCAAAAATTAAATCTAAAAAAAAAAAAATAAAAAAATGCACATATAGAAAATTTAAAAAACTACATGTGCAATTTTTCGAAATATTTTTTTTTTAATTTTACAAGTGAAAAGTATATGTCCAAGATATATACGGGAAAAATTGAATATGTCTCATAAAATTTTTTTTTGTAAAAAAATGATGAAATCGAATTTATTTAATTTCCAAATTTTTTTTTTTTTTTACTTTTTTTTCGAAAAAAGTATTTTGCCCCTACCTCTCTTCTCTATAAAAATAATTTTTTAATGTCACATTTTAAGTGAAATTTTTTTTTAACCCAAGGAATCTAAATTTTGACAAAAAAATTTTTCAAAATTTCTACGAGAATTTCGATAAAAAAAATAAAAAAAATTAAAATTCAGACCAAGGAAAAATTTGACCTTTTATAAAAATAAGCGAAGTTATAACAATGAATCGTAACTTTTTCTAAACATTATTTGTGATTGTTTATGGAACTTTGACCATTTGGGAAAAAGATCCTTCACATATTTAGCTCATTCTTCTAACATGTCACGTGCTCATAAGGGTTGTGACCCTTGTGATACTTTCTATCCCTTCTGTCTCGTCTTCTTTATCTCCTTACTTTCTTCCTTGTTTATTATTTAGTTTTTCTCTGGTTTTCTTATCCTCGATTTTAGTCAGACAATAAAGAGCAGGCGTGGTCGTTGAAACTGTACGTCTAGAAAGTTAATATTTCACATACTCTATTTTTTGTTCGACTGACTCCAGATGATCCGGGGTAGGGCAGTGAATTGTCGCATCATAGCCAATTTATCATACGACCTCATGTCAGTACAGATATTATGGGTCTATAATGCGACAGTAAAAACCCGAATATCGTGTGCCGCCAACCAAATGACATTTTATTTTTTATTTATCATAAGATTAAATATATATTTATACAAGATAATTCTGAAGTTAGCCGACGTCTAATAATTTGAGAAACAAACTTTTATAAGTTTTCTCTAGGATTTCTCTAGGATTCAGAAAAGTCCATTTTTCAGTCTTGTGTTCACGACCTTGGCCATTTGCCACTCACTTTTCGGCCAATAAAAACTCCATTGTTTTCTAACCCATGAATGAAATAAAAGTAAACGTGAGCTTCATTTTCTGCGTATAATTAAACGGAAACTTTGACTTTTAAATAACAAACCCTCGTTATTTAACCTCAGTAACTTTTATATGTAACATTTAAATGTTCTATCTATAGTTTCAATTAACAGATAAAGTTTACCTGTCAGTTCCACCAACTAACCATTACACATATTTGTTGTTCATTTTCTCCGTTAACTGAATATTTTTTCTAATAGAATCCATAATAGATTAAGTAATTTTTCCGCGTATAAAAAATCATAATTAGTTTGCTTTACCTGTAGGCTGATACAAAATACAGTTGGTGGTTTATGCGACCACGCCTCTGGTTTGCCGACAGCACACCCGCAGCTAGCCTGTCAGACATGAACACGTTCCACTTGTTTGCTTAGATTTAATTTAGAAATATATATACATATGAATATGTCCTCCAGAACCTTCGTATTTAATTACCATAACTCTAAACTCGGGATTTACTCCAGCAATTAAATTCCCATCGAATTTATTCATACTTACTTTTATTAATAACAGTATACATTAACGTCATCCGTCTTTAGTTTAAGGGATGAAATGAAAAAAAATAATTTGAATTATCTTTTTATTTTATAAATTTCTTCAACTTTGTCAGGATTATGTAACGGAAATTCTCGAGGTACCAATTAAAAGTTTAACTACTGAAGTTTGTACAAAGCAGCTTCTGCAACTTAAAAATAATATCTCGTATTTATATATATATTTTTTTTTTTTTTTTTTTATTAAATTATAAATGATTTAAATTTTCAGTAAATATTTACTTTAAAATCAAATTTTTGTTTTATTTAAATTAATATCAAATTTTCGCTTCGATTAGATCGATGGAAGACTAAACAGAGCGTAAATTAAATTTCAAAATTGATGAAAAAAAAAATGGGAACAATAACAGAATTCATTCATTGATAGTTTCTAAAAAAAACAATGGGTAGATTGTGGTAATTGGTGACCGAAAAATATCGAATATTCACATGTGAAGTGATTACTGGCATCTATCCAGCAAAAGTTTGTAAATCATTTGAATGCCATTTCCATGACGTACCGATTCTCGTACCATCGATCAACATCATCTGACTAATAGATACACCGAGAATACCACTGCCACAAGCTCTAATGGATATACATGCATACATCCATCAGTATATGCATATAGATGGTGTGTGGGTTAGATGTTTTTGCAATATCCGTTATTTAGATGCACATTAGAGTCTCAAAATATTTCAAAATTACTCGTTAGTCGACGATCATTAGGAAAAAGGTGCGATTTGATATTTTCTGTACACTAGTGTCGAAAACGTGACATATTTTATGGATGTTTGTTATAGATGCTTCATGTCTCTTATGTAATCTTGGTAATTTACACCATTACAATAGATCTATTTGTGTATAAATATGTGCGCATACACGGGAAATCAAAGGAATGCAATAGAGTACGCAACAATATTCTCAGCTAGGCGGTGTCAAACGTAGATTGCTATTGGAAAGTTGTGGTCAGTGGTTAATTTTGTGGTTAAATCCTCTGGAATACTTGACAAACAGATATAACCGCTGAAATTTCTATTTAAACGCCTCTTTGTTATTGTTGGCTATGATTTGAATGACTATTGAATTTTTAAAATACTGACATTTAAATTTTCTATTGAAAACTTCTTACGGGGAATAATTTACGCAGTTTTTATGCATTTTAAATGTTTCGCATACTATCTAAACCTGAAAAAGTGAAAACTACTGAAAAATAGTGTTTAGGCATTATTTTACAGCTATAAGTATACTTAAAGCTATGAAACAAGGCACTCTAAAACCAAGTGTAGTCAAAATTAATACACTTGTCCAATAGCATTGAGACACCATAAGCAATCTATAGATATTTAAAACACCGTAAAACTCGATTTAAATAAACACAAAAACTATAGTTTTGATTATAGTCTTAAAAGACACTTAACATGTGCTAAAACAATACATTTGGTTTTAGTGTGAATAGTCACTGTTTTAGATTTAGAGAGTAAGTACTAGTGTTCCAGCCGAAAATTGCGAAAAAGGTTCCGATTTTCAGAGACATCGATTTTCAGGTAAATGGAAAAAAAAATTGGGTGGACGGAAGTGGGATTCGAACCCAGACCCATCGATTGCCAGTAGAGTTTTTTGCAACAATATGGGAAAGGAAATTTGTTTTTGGTAAAATTCGAGTTTCAAGTTATTTTTGGAAAAAATCTCATATTTGAATATTAATTTACAATGTCAATGAAAATTTATAATAACAATAAGTATGCATATATTTATATATATTTCGTTGAATAAATTTTCAACACCGAATTAGATCCTATTTATTCGTATCTATCACTGAATATTAAACAAATACAATCCTCTTGTGATTTAAATTTCATTATTTCGGGATAATAAAAACATTTATTCACCTGACTACTATTCATATAATAATTATTTATATAAATATAAATATGTTATTTCTTTTTCTTCACTTTCGAGCCTGAATTTCAACTATTCACTTCACTTCTGCTAAAAAATTAGATTAATTACAATAATTCAACAATATCGACTGCATTCTAAAGTTCACGGTTCGAATCCTCATCACATTTTTTTTTTTTTTTTTTTTTTTTTTTTTTTTTTATTGACCGGCTAACAATTAGCAGTAATTTAGTTAATAAAATATCTAAGCCTAGTGTTCTCAGATAATTGCTGGTATTAAAAAATTATAATGGCTTATATTAAGGAATTAATGGGAATATTATCTTTTAGGTACATATAAGTATAAAGCATATATATAATGTATATAATACCTTTTTTTAAGCTCTCTAAGCGCTTTACTATTGTTGACCTCTCGCCTGATAAATTTTTTACCCGTACGTGTTTAGTATTCAAAGCTTTACGGATTATTCGACTACTCTACTCCTCAGTATATTCAGCAAAAAAAAAACAAATAAAAAGTTTATGAATAAATAAATAAAAGTACAAATGTCATTATTTATTTATTTTTAATTATAAAGTTAACAGTAAAAAATTTTTACTCGCTCGAGAGATCCTTTTTGTATATAAATGTTGTAAATACAAGTTTAAATTAGGATTTTTTTTTTTTACAGAAATTGCGGGTGCTCTGAAACTGTGAAAATTTTCGACGGAACTGATCTGACTTAATCCTGAAGACGATGGAAGACGAGATAGAGGTAAGACTCGATATAAATTTTTACATGTTATACAGATATCTACTTGCCCATTTATATATTTAAATTTATAAATATATATACATGTATGCATGTATGAAAGATATATACAAGCATAAGTCACACAAATTCTGTGAAGAATATATAGATTTATATTTATAGATTTATCTAAACTTCCTGACTCCTCAAAGACACATCTGTAATCCTTACGGCATATTTACATTTAAGTAAAGAACAATATAACCCCGAGCTCGAAACTTAGTTCGCGAAATGTTTACAATAATTTGTATGCATAAAAAAGTTTTCGAGAAAAAATCAGGATAGGTTTTATTTTAAGCTCTAACTTGCAGTGTCGTTGGTAAATGGAACGTCAAATAAATTCAGACGGTTTATTTTTTTTGCTGGTAAATTTTCATGGTTCATGTCATTTACGAGGAGCTTAAATAATCTTGAGGGCAACGGTATTTTTATTCGATCGAGTTGTAAAAGTTTAGTGAATTTTTAATACTCGTGTTTTTATAAATATTAATTGCTGGAGGAAAGTTTTTAGTTGACGTTACGGGTTTATAATTTAACACAATATATACGTGAGCTTAAAAGGGGCAGTGGATAATAAATTTAAAGCGACATTTGACTTTTCTCTTTTCATCGCATTATCAATACATACCCTGTGATATTAATTAATCATAAATATTAATTGACAATGAGTGTGGTCTAGTTGACGAGACTTTGGGTCTGTTGTTAAAAATTTATCAACAGGAATCAGGTTTAAAATTAGACAAAAAAATATTTAATAATCCGTCGAATTTAATGCCGCGGTTAATTTTTTTATGAACGCGCACTCGTTTATTTGCGATAAGTATGTAAATATATGAGCGTATAAATTTGTGTAGGGCGAATAAAATATATAATTTATCGATGTTGGCTGCTATTAGTCGGTTGTTATTTAAATGGCACATTAGGATTTTTTAAAAAATGAAAAAGCCCGCGGTCAGCAACAAGTATCATTACAAACTCAGTCCACTTGTCGGCTAAAATTTGTTACAATAATTGCAGTAGTCACTTGCCAAAGCCACTTGCACTCATGACGTCATCATCATTATCATCATCTCTGTTATTATTATTATTATTGTTATTATTTATTTAATTAAAATAAGGTATTTAATAGTCGCGATTGGAGTCGCGTCATGTGCGACAGTGTGAGCAATTAAATAAAACACATAAAAATTTAAAATCTAATAAACACCTTCACCCCGTCGCGTCGTTTCATTAAAACTTTTCAACCAATTCGTCACCCGCTATTTATATTTATACTCAACTCAACAACAGCCATTACAAATAATAATTACTAAAACTTAAACAATAATTTCATCAAAATAATTAAATTATTTACCGCACAAATAATAATAATAAATATTTAAAAAAGAAATTTTTCATCTCCGTTTACATCTGAATTTTATATTAGAATATTGCAACACTTGCTCCACAAAATAAAAATATCATTTTTTTTATTACACCACACATGCAACAGTTTACATACTAAGTTTTAATTAAATAATATTTCATACAATTTCCCGACTCCCTTAACCTTTATAATTAAAAAAAAATTAATAATTAGGTTTTAAATAAACGAATCTATTAATAATCCCGGCAATCGATTTCCATATGGATCAGTAAATCTTCATCCGTCAACGCAGTTTATTTTTCCCCGACTTTTTATTACGTGACAGGTCACAAGATCGGGTTAAAACGGCTTAGAGACGTTAAAGAAGTGATTGATGCTCTTCTCGTGGCTTTTTTTATCCGCCGAGATTATCATCGACTAGAACGTCAGCGTCCTCGCCCAAGCAAACTCTATAATCTATATTACTGTCCCCTATAATCGACGTCAATACCTCACGAAATATAACTTAGCGGTCAATCCCCTCATTTTTTCCTTCAGTGAAAAATTGTCCTGCATCAGAAAAATATTTTTTTCCCCAAATTTTGTTGTCAATCCACTTGCAATTAATCTCAGCTCGATCCACTTAATATCATAATTATCTGTATTTCTTTTTTTCTCTTTTCAAATGAGTAATACAGTTCAATTACTGAAGTTAAACTCATATCCTCTCGGTAATTAATTTCGAAAAACTCATTGATAGAAACTGAGACGGGTATTAAGTTGATTTTTTTCCTTCCACTAAATCGAGGGTAGCCAATTCCATTTCCCTCAAGTTACCGACCAATCAATTGTTCTAGATTTTTTTCCGTATGCTCAGTCTGTCATACGAAAATCAATGAGTCAAGAAAACCATTATTATTTTTTTTATCCATTTATTTAATTATTTTAATGCAAAATTATTTTTTTACGCTGCTTATCTACTCATATTTTGATTTTTATCGACATTCTTTCTTGAGCAATTTGCGACATTTCTCATCAATCTTTCATTTCGTCTTTGTCAGCACTTTGAAGCAATTGTCATTTTTCATACTTTTATTTATTCTTCAGGGAAATAAATCTCTGGCTCTCATATATTTTTAACCCAGATTGATTTATTATATTATTTAATTGCTGATTCATATATATTTTAGTTGGCATTTTCAAAATTATGATAAAGTCGAAATTAAAAATTAAAATAACTCATCAAGTATTGAGTTTATGAAAAAATTTAAAGAGTACTTTTTTGTAGCAAATTTAACTCTCTACAAATTTTGTCTTATACATTTTTATCGTATCTTTGATAAATGACCAGGAATTTCAATTTGAACAATTTGATTGTAACTTTTGATGAAAAACCAACTCCAGTAATATTCCAAACTCTTCAAACTTAAATTCTGACTAAAATATTGAAAATATGACAAATATATCTTAGTACTTTTTTGTAGCAAATTTAATGCTCTACAAATTTTGTCCTATACATTTCTATCGTATCTTTCATAAATAACTGAGAATCTCAATTTGAACAATTTGATTTTAAATTTTGATCGAAAACCAACTCCATTAAAATTCCAAACTCTTCAAACTTAAATTCTGACTAAAATATTGAAAATATGACAAATATATCTCAGTACTTTTTTGTAGCAAATTAAATTTTCTACAAAAAAGTATTCTTTGACTTTTTCCGTAAATGTGATAGTTTGGGCGCAATCTAATTTTTTAATACCGAGCTTTTTTATTTTTTGAGAAATGTAGTCAAAGAACTTGAAATATTATTTATTTTTAATATTATTGCTAGTAATAAATAAACTAACATAAAAATAATAATTATCACGTCTTACACAACCACTTCAGTAATGACTATCAATTTATTTTTTATACCGTTTTTTTTTATCACAGTCAATTTACTTCTTCTCTTCTCATTTGGACGTTAGGTTTTTTATTTTCATCCTGTTTCATCCTTATTTATTTCTCTATTTTAATTTCATTTTATTTCTACCTTCAGTATCAAAAGTTTAATTTAAAATGAAATTATCTTTCAATTTTCAAATTTCATTTTATTATTTATATTTTTAAATTAACCAACAAAAAACAATATTAAATATTTAAATATTTAAAAAACGAAAGACTAAAATAATAACAACAAAAGTGTACTAGACTTAACAAGGGAGATGTACTTTGTACCTCGAGTTGAAATGAAAAAGTTTTATGAATAAAATAATTTTATTATTTAATTAAAAGATAAATTTTTACACAAGTACATTTCACTCCATGTTTTCTTCTATTTCTATTCTCTATAGTCGAGCAGTTTAATTATTTTTCTCACCTTTGAAAATTTTCTTATTCATGATACCAAAAAATGTATCCTCCCTTATGGTTTTCGTGTCATAAGGGCGTAAAACATCTATGGTACTTTCAACGCCACATATACCTGTATATAAATATATATAATATATTTATAAATTCTGTTAAAATGTTATCTAAACTGAACCCAAACTGTCTGCTACTAAACAGCTTGAAAGTTTACAAATTTAGTTTTATCATAATCGATAACGTCGGACGAGACAACCCTCGGGAACCTTCGCCGTCCATCTTACAGCTAATTTGAATAATACGTATTTAATATATTTGTAAATCCTGTTCAAACTGTCAAAACTTACAACTAACAGCCATCAACAAACGTCTGTATACGGAAAGAAAATTCTAGCAAAATTTAGGATCTTAATATCGTACTGGACTAGATTTTTATGAGCGTCAATTTTAAAATATCTTATTTCAAAATTTACTATGGGTTATATTTTGTTACTATTTAACATCGTAATTTTAACAAAGACTTTTAGGATTAAAAATTACTTCAAAAATTACAATTTAACATCGTAAAAAAATGAATAAAAATTACAATTCAAAAACTATATTTATTCGTATATTTATCTTTCTATGTACTTTTTAATAAAATAAATATTACAGTGCTGCCTCTGTTGTAATACGATGTAAGCTAGAAAAATTACGATGTTGTATCGTAATTTTTGAATATTAACTGCGTCCTCCGCAAGAGGCGCTCTCATGACTTATGAATGTTTATTCAAATCGTTTATATGGACCTTAAAAACTGTCTAAAGTAGGCTCTTCGGTGGCCGGGTGGTCCAAGATGTCGGACACCGCACTCGAAGGACTTGGGTTCGAGCCCAACGTCCGAACGATTATCATTTTCTTCTTTTATACAAAATTTCTCTACAAATTTTCCGATATTGACACCGTAATTTATATTAAAGAGCTTAAGACTTGGTATTATTTGTCTGAAGTATTATTTCGTAAATGAAATTTCCAACGCTACATCGTAAAAATTATGATTTTTAAAGTCTAGTCCACCACTACAATAATCAATAGGACAAATTACCATATTATTATCGTAAATTTAATTAGAATTTTATTTCCGTGTAGCTTCCGATTTTAACAATATTACAAAAATTATATCATTCTATTAAAGTATTAAAAATTTTCCATTTTATTTTCAATTTCCCTTCAAATCTCGAATAGGTTCTTTTAGAAAAAAAATACTTAAGGTCACTATAAAATACCCAAACTCACATATGGGTGAAAAAATATTTTCCTTAAGTATTCGGGTGAATAGACTTCTATAAAAGCTAACTCTGAGTTTCACAATTGAGTCAATACAACATATTTTTTACCGCACGCGTTTCAATATACATTCAACAATTCAGGAGCAGAAATTCAATTCTGCTTGGAAATAAATCCCGCATTCGTCGTTTACAATTCGAATTCACTTACCTTTTATCTGTATGAAACGTATCTACTAGCATTATATACATTATATATATATATATATATATATATATATATATATATATATATATATATATATATATATATATATACTGTAGGTATAATACGATAACCACTATTTTCAATGTACCGCTACGGCTACTGCTATCCCACTGGCACCTGGCACTGATGATTTTTCAATCATCTCACGTGGAAAGCTTTTGCCGTTCATATTACTTTTTACTTCAGCATGCCCATATATACATATATATAGCAGAAAAATCTAGCTTTCAACTCTCACATGCTATACCAAAGTAAGCGCCGCTTTATTGCTCTGCAATTCGAGAATTTAAGTTTGTGAAGTAGATTCCGCCCGATAACTCTACTAAGTAATTTTCAATCAAACCCGTATCTTTATCCATTTAATATATATTGGATTACTCAAAGATCGTTCACATACATATATGAATTTTGATGCCTAGAAACGAAACCATTGTTTAAGTTCATGATCTCATTTATTCTTTTAATCTCCCAATAAAAATATAAAACTTTCCTTCATTTTTATATTTTTCTCTGTCGGAAATATTTTTACAGACAGATTTTTTCAAATTTTTATTTAATCATTTAAGATTGTTATTCTATAATTCTTCAGCCCTCAATTCTCTACAAAAATGTCACATATTTTTTTGTTCATACCAAATTTATCACAGAGTAAATCATCTGAAAATTTTGCTCAAATAAGTTTGTAATTTTTATTAATTATCCTACAAAACGATATTTTTTTTCCTCCGCTTTTTAAAATAATTGAATTAAAATAAAAAGTTTAAATGTTTTTACCACAACTTAATTTATATAAGTTATCATTTTTCTCGATGGCAATAAAAATTACATTAACGTCGCGTCTTGGTATCTAGTTACTTTCTCCACAGCTTAAAGAACTTTTATAGAGGATCGATACCGGGTCGTTGCATGACTTGTACTCTGTGCGAGCTACTGTTGTGCTTATTATTTTTTTTCATTTCAAAGCTACCCATACATGTAACGCTAAATATATATCATTCAGTAGGTAAATGCCTCGTTAATATCATATATTTATTTTATTATTTATTACTCTTTCTCATGCATTAAATGATGATAAAGAATTCAATTAATCATTTAATTCAAAATATTTAGTATTATGAGTCCATTCAAAGATAATTTATATAAAAATAATATTTATAATAAATAAATAAATATATATATATATTTATTTACATGATAAATTGGCAATGAAACAATAAAAAGTATGATAAACGTCATGACGCATTTATGTTATGGTTGCTGCGGATGATAATAATAGACTATACTCTCAGTTTATATAAATATTCATCGGAATTACGACTGTGCATTTGCATTTCGATTGAGAATAAAAATGTGCTAAAGATGACGTGATAATTTAGATACGGCTAATATATTTTACATTGACGATAGAAAAAAGTTTACTCCCATTTTATTGTCAAAGATAAAAAAGTAGACTAGAAAAATATTACTCTAATTTTTGAATTGTTTTTCAAAACGTCTAATCATAAAAAAACAAAATTTGAAAAAAATGCACCTACAGTTTTTTGAATTTTCTACATGTGCATTTTTTTTTTCTAATTGAGGGGCAAGTAGAAATTTTCGTAAAATTTATAAAATTTTTAGAATGATAATCCTGAAGAAGAAATCTATTAGAAATTTTCGGATTTATTTTTGAACAAATCTATTACAAAAAACCAAAAACTAAAAAAATGCACATGTAGAGAATTTAAAAAACTATATGTGTAATTTTTTAAAATATTTTTTATTTTTTAAATTCATCATTTTATAAAAATTCAAAAATTATTAGGCGTTGGCTAACCAGTGTCATTATCAAAAATCATCTTAATGAAGACGCATTAAAAAATAAATTTAAATATTTTGTGATAAACAAGCGATTGGTTTGTACACACGTAGTAACAAGCACTTAGCGATAAAGTACCCGTTCTTGAACTTTGCATATAATTTTCAAGCACTTTGCGACTAGCTCGTGGAAGTAAAGGGAAGGGAGAGTTTAGTTTGAATAAGACTTTATACTAATATAACCTCATTTCACCCAATATTGCCTCTCACTATTTGGTTACTCGTCACTATTGCATCACTATATTACTATTCAACGGTAGGGTTTCCCTAAAAAGTTAACTTTACTTTCATCACGACGATATTATCATTCTAAATTAACTTAAGCGTTAAATTAAACACTTCTGCGGTTAAACTTTACGTGGAATGTCTTCTTATACATATAAGCGACTTAGTGTTTGAATTAAAAAAAAAAATTTTAAACCTTTTAGATATTTTATTAAATCAGATTTAGGAATTTTTTTTCTCAGCTTTAATTGGATTTTATTCAAATTCAATCAAAATATTTTTTTTTTCTGATTATACTCTTGTGGAAGAGTAAAAAAAAAAATTTATGACATACTTATGCATATAAATTTTTACAACATCCGAAAAATAATGTATTTAATATTATTCAGGTTTATCATAGTCAATAAATATCACAAATAGGCATTTTATGCCCGTAAAATCCATAAAAAAAATCTTTATATGAATGTAAGGTATTTTTAAAAAATAGTTTATACTAAAAAGGCCTGAAGAAAGGTACGGAAACATTGAAGAAATGCTGTATGCCACTATCGCAAATGGTTTGTCGTAAAAAAAATAAACGACGGGATCTCCCGCAATTCGTCTTTGACATTGCACGCCATCTACGATAAGCCATTGGATTTTTTTGTATCCCTTTTTTCTTTTCTCTTATTCATGAATAACAATATCGGGCTTTTTTTTCAATAACAAAAAAGGCTTATGAATAAATACATCTTCTTGTGGGTTATGATAATTTAGCGAAATCGGTAAATAAGTTTTTTAGAAATTATTCATTGAAATACTGTAAACAAATCTGTCTAGAGCCATATTTCAGCCGTCAGGAAATTCAATGTCTGGCAAATGATATTTATTTGCAGACTGATAGACTTCGTACCTTGTACGCGGTGCAAATAGAATGCTTTTTTATACTATATGTATGCAAACAAAAAATTTCAAGCCAAAGATATAAAAACAACTTTTTTTCGGCTGAAAAGTGAAGTGACCGACAAATACTTCAGGTAGAATGAACACAAAGCTGAAAAATGGCTGAAAATGATAATTTTCTGTTCTATAGTTTTATTTTTTTAAAATTCGAATGTTTTCAGTCTTTTTCAAAAAAACTCGATGATTTCGACATAATCTCGGGTTTTTCTGAAATAATTCTGCGGTTTCGGTGTAATTTTGGCCACTTTCAGAAAAATTCTATGATTTTGACAGCATTTAGGGTTTTTCTAAAAAAATTCCATGGTTTCAGCAAAATTTCAGGTTTTTTCAGAAAAATTCTATGATTTTGGCATAATTTACGGTTTTTCTAGAAAAATTCCATGGTTTCAGCAAAATTTCGGGTTTTTTCAGAAAAATTCTGTGGTTTCGGCGTAATTTCGACTTCTAAAAAAAAATTATATAAATTTGACCAGATTATGCCTTTTCATTAGTTCGTTTTCCATTTGCTTTGCCTGTGTGATTTATAAAAATCGAGTTAGATTGTTTTCTACTGAGAACGCTGATAAAGATATATGTATATATATATAATATGAATCTGTTTATCGTTGGACAGTCTATGATATTTTCCAGGGTATTCTGTATTACATATGCATGTATGTGAAAAAATGAAATAGGTGAGAAGTCAACGATGTTATCCAATAAATCATACATGTCATGTTTCTTTTGACATGGATAACGTGTTATTTGCTACTATACAACTACCTGTCGACCTCTACCCACTAGTTATGTGTTCACACTTTGTGTAATACTTTTTAAATATTTTTTTTAGCTTCTCGCTCAGAAAATTGAAAATTTGAAAAAAAGGGAAAGTTACTTTTATTTACATACGAGACTTTCATTATGTTTTTTAATATATTTATGAGAAGGGTGCGACTGTTTAAATTTTTTAATAATCGAAAAAAATTTCAGTTTGTAAATTTTCCGTTCGATAAAAATGGAATATTGGGTTCGAATTTCTATCATGAAATTTTGATCTGACTTGTGATAAATTTAAAAAAAAAAATTTGCATTAGTTCGAAAATTGAAATTATCACAAAAATTGAATTATTCAATCGGACACGAATAACTCGTAAGCTTACATTCTTTGCACACCCCAATTATATATTAGGGGTGACAATTACTTTTCTCAGAAATTTATGTCCTGATATAAATCACAAAGAGAAAAAAAATTAAACAGCTATAATTTATTTGAAACATGCGAATTTTAATAGGCAAGACGGGAAATTTTATATTTTTATTTTCCTTTAGAAAAGTCGGAAGATTAATCCGGGCAAAATGTGTTACTGACTCGACATGAATAGTATTACCAAGGTATATATTACCAAAAACAAGTTATAAAGTCTGAGTTAATGTAATTCAAGGGTCGGTATGTTTATTTCATAAATTCTCACGCCAATTTTAACGCGGAAATATATTGCCATTATTTTCATATTTTTACCAACACGCCTTATTTTAACGAGTATAAGATTCAAAAAATATATATTTTTGTTTTACCCTTCGCGGGCATTTTTTCCTGATTTACTCTCCCAATCTAGTTTCAGGAAGTATCCAAAAAAATCGAACTAAAAACATCTTATTTAAAAAATTTATCATTTCTAACCCCGCCTACGCATTTAAACCCACGCGTAATTTGCAAACTATCAAACCCGTAAAAAAAAATTTTACGAGTTTAATCTCCTGGATTTATTAACGCATTGGACTAATAATCTTAGGATTAAGTAATTACGCTGGCAATAAAGTAATTTACGTTTGTTTGTTTTTAAAATTCTTCCTTCACACATAAATTTATTTATAATTCCCCTTGTTAGTATGGGTATGAGTACACATGGTTAGCGAAGGTAATAACTAAAATATATGTAATTTCGTTTAAATATTATTATGTGTACTCAATAAGTTATGGGCTAAGCAATTACTTTGAATTTGTAGATATATAAGTTAACTTTTGCTTGTATTATACATTTTCTTGACACTACCGGTCGCCGTATTATATCAGATGAATTATTATTGAAAGTAGAACACATGTGGCACAGTAGCGCAAGTGTTATTAAAATATATATGTAATATATATATACAATAAACTAGACAAGTTATGTTTCATTACATATTGTTCGTTAAATTATTAACACTTAATAGACATATATATATATATATATATATATATATATATATATATATATTTTTGTTTTTTTATACGACTTTTTTTAATGATACTGAAATTAGCCATGATTCTGAAGTTAACAGACGATTCGTAGTTTTCGGATTTATTTTTAACAACTCAATTATGAAAAAAAAATAAAAATAAAAAAATGCACATGTAGAAAATTAAAAAAACTATAGGTGCAATTTTTTTAAATATTTTTTTTTTAATAATTTGTCTTTTTTTAAAAAATTCAAAAATTATTCGACGTCGGCTAACTTCAGTTTCATAAATAAGCAGTCTAATAATTTTTGGATTTTTTAAAAAATGGTAAATTATAAAAAAAAAAAATATTTAAAAAAATTGCACTTGTAGTTTTTTAAATTTTCTACATGTGCATTTTTTTAGTTTCTTTTTTTTTTTCAAATTTAATTGATAAAAAAAAATCTAAAAATTTTTAATTGCTAACTTCAAAATTGTCTGTTTTTTTATAGTATATTCAAATTTTTTGTAAAAATTTGATGAAAATTAGAATCATTATAATTTAGTTCAATAAAAATTGTCAATAATTAGAACTGATTAGAAAAATATGACCCATTTTACTCCAGAGACTCTGAGACTTTTGTAATATAAAATCATAATATATGACTTTATATAATAATATCTAAAATCCTTTTTGCTCTTGACATTCGTCGGATCCTTGAAAAAATAATTCATTATTCATAAAAAATTAATTGTTCAAACAAATCAAACTAAACTTTCAAAGTCAGAGAGTTAATTTTTTATTACTGACTCGTCGAATCGGTTCCGGTTGAATCAATTAATCAAATTAAATTTTATAAATCTTATATATATTTATTTACACAATAATTTATTGCACACCTCACGCTTTATAAATTTTTTAAATTTATTTATTATTTATTATTTATATTTTTTTGTTCCAGCTGTCACAACTATTCTGAATAATTCAATAAATAAAAAGCAGTTAAATAAACAATACGGTAATTTTTTAATTTCCTTTACTATTATTTACCATAATTAAATATAAGACATTCGCGCCATTAAATTTTTTATGAGTAATGAAATTCCTAAAATTAAAACAACAATAGTTAAAATTTTCTAAAATTTATCAAATTTTTTTTCGTAATAATTTCCGGTATAAATCTGCGGTCTCCAAAATAAAAAACTGATTTATAACTCAATTAAAATTTATAATAAAATTAATCCGATAATAAAAATCTAATTAGCATAAATTTTTATGTAATTATTCAAATCTATTGAAATTATATTAATCCTACTGTTATATATACATATATATATATATATATATATATATATATATATATATATATAAATTTAGTTGAATGAATAAACTCTCTTGTGGGCGATTACAATGAAAACTTTACGAGATTAAGTAACAACGCAAAATACCTTGCGCAGTTTGATAGAAGTTTATTCAGCGTCCTCATATATAACAAATGGCTTCATCACTTATATATATTTACTGTGTGCTCTGTAGAATAAGAAAGGCCAATTGAATTTCGCGTTTTCAATTATAATCGCAGCTTACATTACAAAGCCTTCATTAAAAGAATTCTATAAATATCCAGATTTAACATTAATTATTTTAAGTGCCGATTTTTTTTATGTTGAAAAGGATAATTGATTTAATTATGAACACTTATAATTTGGTTTTTTAAAAAAGAGCGACAGTGAATAATGGTACTGGCCGTGAAACTGAAAAAAATTTTTTGTTTAAGATGCCTGTCAATTCGACCACGACCTTTGGACTCGATGAAGATGAGAGTTTTAGAAGACTTCAAGAATGTTTAAGGATACTTAATACTAACGCAACATCACTTCCGGGTAAGTCCAAAAAAATTTTTCTTTAAGTCGGTCGAGGATTTATCGTCTGATTGCGAGCTTTCAAAAAAAAACTAGATCGAGTAAAAAATATTTCATCCTAAAGATATTTTTCATTTTCTAAAAAAAATTTAAATTTTTGATTTTTTAAAAAATGGGTGAAATTACCCCCATTTTTTTTTTAAGTCAAAGCGAGTGAAAAATTTGAAAAAATACAAAGTTTTTGTTTTTTTTTTCTATTTTTTAAATTGAAATTTTTGAGCTGCCCATTTTGCCCCTTCCCCTAAAATTGTATTAAAAAAAAATATCAATTGTCGATTCATTTTGCGATTTTAATTTCAAAAATTTACTAGGTCCATTTTACCTCGCCCCCCACCCCTATTTAATTTAAATCGATCACTGTAGAGCAAGTAAGTAAGTAAACAGAAGATTTAATTATTACACTGAATATGCTCATAAACGTGAATTTGAGTAAAACAGATTAAGTTAATTTCCAAATATGTTTATTCCCGGAATCCATTAATTTGTTTCGCGCAACGAAACGCAACGCGATTGGAAATTAATTACTACCAATCTATGGGTTTCAATATACAATATCGCTAATTAGTATGCGATCTATTATTACTTTGCTGTAATTTACTTTCTGTTTGCTGTATGTGCTTGATTGAATTCTGTGCCCCGGGGTAAAATGGTTGACGGTAAATATATTGAACTATATATCGATAAAAAAAAACTTTATTAACTTAAAAAATCGATACAAGCAAAATTTTAAAAAATATTATTTTTTTACTGACTAACATTTAAATTAAATTTGCTAACTAGAGCACCAATTACAATCAAGAGACAAGTAGTGTCTCGCGCCAAGTACACGTTCAAACACATGTATTTTATAAAGAGATCGTAACCATTTAATTTCGGTTTTTAGAAATTTTATATCATTCTTATCTACAAATTTTTTGTACGTCATTTTTTTTTACATCGAGTAGAGTAATCTTCGGTGGTTTAGTTCGATAATTTTTTTTTGAATCTCAAAAACAGCGAATCAAAAAAAATTGACTAACTAGAGCTTTTATTTATTTTTTTTGGATTTCGCGACCGGTTGTTTGTTCTGGGATGATTTTCTTGAACAAGCTAATCTGTATAGTAACTTTATAAGACATTTCGTGATATAAAGCACAGTAGCTATACACAATAATATGAATCCATATACATCGACCAAATAATACTGCCACCATGACAGTTTGGTCGCTGGTGATTTGAGAATATTTCCGTGTCTCGCGGTGTATTCGACCCAGAAAATAGCCGTGTCTAGGGCACTCATCGGTCGGTCGAGGAATAATTTTGACAGCCGTTTTATATTATCTCTGAAAAATAAATAATATAAATATATAAATATATATAAATATGAGTTCAATATTTAGACCTAATATATATATAATTTGAGCAGCCCAAAAAAATATGATACTGAAGTTAGCCGACGTCTAATAAGTTTTGAATTTAAAAAAAAATGATAAATTATGAAAAAAAAAATATTTTAAAAAATTGCACTTATAGTCTTTTAAATTTCCTACATGTGCATTTTTTTAGTTTTTTTTTTTTTTCAATTTTAATTCCTGAAAAACAAATTCAAAAATTTTAATTGTATGCTAATTTCGATATCGTCAAAAAAATGCACTATTTTTGTGTTTTGGTCTCATATGAAAATTTTTCAGTTTAAGATGTTTTAAAAATTAAAACCCTCGAAAAATCAGCTCGATAAAAAATTTCGAAGAAGTTGCTGAAAAATTCAGCGAAAAATTTTTAAATATTTGAACGCTGCTCACGAATTTTGAACATTTCCGACTGCAGCCTTTCGAGAAAGAAAAAAATTAAAATCCGAATTTCAATAATTTTCAAAATTTGTGAGCTCTCAAAATTTTTTTCCAGCCGATTTTTGGAGAAGGTTCTTAAAACATTTTAAGCCGACAAAGTTTCAAATAGTAATTTTTACGGACCTGTAATTCGGATCATTGAGAACAGTAGTAACAGCTTTAGTAAACGACTCGACAGTTATATCTTCATGCTTCAAAACAACTGCAATGTTACGTTTTTCATAAACCTGCAAGTTCGTATACTGATCCCCGAAAATCGGCAAACCGACCATAGGAACTCCATAAGCCAGCGATTCCTGCGTTCCCATTAATCCTCCGTGAGTTATAAAGGCCTTCGTATTCTTGTGCTCTGTAAATTACATAACCCATAACTTTTTTTTTTCTAATCATCAATTATCAGTGGGTATCTATAAATTTTTCAAAAATCACAGATAATATCCACGATTGAATTTCAAACATTGTGAAACTCACTTAAAATTGCGACTTGTGGTAACCAAGGCGACGTCATGACGTTTTTAGGTAATCCTGGGGGTAGTAATTTAGGATCTGTTATCTTTAGTAATACTCGGACTGGTGCAATTTTCTTGAACGTTTCGTAGAAAATTTCAAGTGTTGCTGCTGGATATGTTTCTATTCTAACCATTGACCCAAATGTGAAATAGACGCAGCCATCTTTACTTCCATCAAGCCATTTTTTGATTTCCTAAAAGAAATTTAAAAAAATATATATACATATATTTTTTTCTTAAACATTATCTATTTAAATAATTTACTGACGGGAGATAATTCTTGCTGATCATCATGAACATGAAGGCCACCAACTTCAATTACTGCTGGTGGTGTGGGTATTATGTCATAGAGGCTGTGATGTGAATTAAGAAGTACGATTGATACTTCGTCATACAAATCCGTGATGCTCGCGACCTTGCGACCAAAGTACGTTTCAACGAAAGTCTTTTGAATTTCCATGTAGTAATTTATTTGAGCCACGATTACTGACGATACTAAGGTATTTTGAAGTCGTTGTAGAAATGTCATACCCTGGTCAAAACTTGAGAACAAACTTGGCATATATGCTGGGTTGAAGGGCACACCAAATGGTCCGTACAGCCAATCGTGCATTTTTGACACAACCATCGCGACTACAGGAGCTCCAAGGTGTTGACCGAATGGAATATAGCAATTCGCGCCACATAACTAACAAAATTTTTTTAAATTACGGTAAAAATTACAATATATTATGGGAATGGTTTTCATTATCTCTGTTTACATGGGTTTCATACCCGTGATATCGGAATAGTTCCTATAGAATTATGGTAATAATTCCTGTCATTATACTTCTATGGTAATAATTACCGTCGTATCATAGTAATAATTACCACAGTAATAGTTACCACAATATCGTAGTAATTATTACCATAACCTCATAGTAATTACTGCCATAACTTCATAGTACTTATTTTCATATTATTATGGTAATAGTTACTATAAAACCATGGTAATTATTACAATAATTTAACAGTAATTATTACAATATTTATTAACAATATAATGATGATTATTACCACAATATTACTGTAAATATTATCATAGAATCATGGTAGTTATTACCATAACATCATTGTAATTGTTACCATAACATCATAGTAATGATTATTATAGTCTCATGGTAGTATTTACTATAAGATAACGGTAATTATTATAATAATTTTACAGTAATTATTACTAGAATATTGTGGTAATTATTACTACAATATCATAGTAATTGTAACCATAATCTAATGGTAATTACTATCATAATATTATGGTAATAATTACCGCGTGACATAGTAATTATTACCGTCATTTTTAAAAATTGTTCTCATAGTTAAGGAAACTTTTCCCATTAATTATGGCCATATATCCCATAGTTCCAAGTAATTATTACCATAACATTATTTGTAACCATTTCATAAGCGCACTAGGAACGGTTACTATGATTTTTTATCTTTTTATTACATAATTATTTTCATTAGATTATACTTATCTTATCATTAATCACACTTGAGCATTGAGTAACTCTATTATCAAATCATTAAAAATTTTTTATTAAATTTAAATAATTACATACTGACACTGCAAAATTAGCATTATTAAATTTTGAATAAATTTTTAAAAAATCACATAACCGGTTTTTCTACCAGATGCAATCATAATAATTAGTGACTAAAAAAAAATTTCCTTGACTTCCATGAACAATGAACAATAACTGATAACAAAATATTGTTTACCTCGAGTATAATCAAATCGTAGGTTCCTTTGGGAGTTTTTAAAAGTTTTTCAAAAACAGGCGAACTTAGTAAACCACAAACTTCAACCCCTGTCATATAAGTAAACTTATACATCGAAAATGAATTGAATTGTTTCGTGTCATTGTAAGTCAAGTTATTCGTCGCGATTCGTAACAGTCCTTTCAAACTGATGTCCGTGTAATTAGGCACAGGTTTGCTTAGAGGAAAATGACTGACGACGTCAACTTTGTGTCCTTTGGCAGCAAGTCCCTTTAATAATTGTGCCGCGGGAATGAAATGACTTCTACCGGCAAGTGGAAAAATTCCAAGGATTCTTAACGCTTCCGTTGGCTGAGCGTAAAACACCATAGCCACTGTCGCGATAAAAATTACTTTTAATGAATACATTCTAACAGAAAACAGGAAATAAATTCTATTTAACGAGCAGATAAACACACATGTGACTAAAATTTACTGTCTCACATTAACTGTAATAGTATTTTATTTATTGATGATACTTCAGAATTTGTAATACCGATTTACTGCTCGGACAGAGAGCAGTGAGGACTGACGATTACGAAACTAGTCTCTTCTCGAGTTATTGCGATCTCGTTTCAACTTTGTGGTGGAAGGAGGGGGGGTGACTTAATACGTGATGTGATGACTGATGATATGTTATAGCCTTTGACGGGCTAGCGTATGCATTTTTAGCTATAATGTGTGTAGTAGAGTGCGAGAGCGAAATTGAGTATTACTGTAGATGTAGCAAATGTGACATTAAATGAGCGAGTATGGAATTACTACTAATGCTGCTGTGTTATGAATTTTTAAAGAACGCTGATGTATCGGCGCGTGGTAAGATGATTTAGGGATAGTAATAGAGTTTGGATTTTTTTGTAAGAATGTTCGTGCATAGAGTAATGCCTTTGATTTAGTATCGGAGGACATCATTAGGAACAAAAAACGTTAATGGTATGGTGGGTTATTCCCAACAGGAGCAAAGTTGCGGGCTACTCTTTGGAGAAAATCATCTCCACCCATCCTCATTTATCCTAATTTATCCTAATATGGGCCCGGACTTGAAAAATAAATTATTCCCAGGACTTTTTATGGCTTTTCCTACTAGAGGGCATCATTATGAACAAAAAACGTTAATATTGTGATGGGTTATTCCCAACAGGAGCAAAGTTACGGGCTACTCTTTGGAGAAAATCATCTCCACCCATCCTCATTTATCCTAATTTATCCTAATATGGGCCCGGACTTGAAAAATAAATTATTCCCACGACTTTTTATGGCTTTTCCCACTAGAGGGTATCATTATGAACAAAAAACGTTAATGGTGTGGTGGGTTATTCCCAACAGGAGCAAAGTTTCGGGCTACTCTTTACGAAAAGTGTCATCCTCACCCATCCTCACCCATCCTCACCCATGTTCACCAACGCTCATGTGAGTCTCAACTCAAAAAATAAATTATTCCCGGGACTTTTTATGGGTTTTTCTACTAGAGGACACCATAAGGAACAAAAAACATTTATATTGTGTAGAGATATTTCTCATAGAAAAAAAACTACGGGCGACTTTCCGTAAAAATTCTTCGACAGAACCATACTCCCCTGCATGGCACGTGACCTCACCTCAAAGAAAAATGTTTTTCGAGCTGTTCTGGAATATTTTCTTCTACACGCCGCCATAAGGACGTTAGCTACTGATTGATAATTTTTTTTCACAGTCAATCTTCCGTAGATTTTTGATTTTATTAATTCAGTAATAGAACTAATACAAATTTATTGTTTATGTAATTTTTTCGGCCGCTTTTTCAAAGTCGGTTTTGAAAATAAATAACGCGAAAAAATGTACAAAATTGAAAGAATCAGACCAGCGGCAGTGATAAAAGATACGAGTATTATAAAGTAGACATCGAGTAGAGCGACTTGCCACCACGGCATATCTACGACCGGTGATCTCAAGGCACTGGGACCATTTCTTATTGCATACTCAATCCAATAAACTGCTGTGTCTATCGCACTCATGGGACGATCCAGAAATCGCGCTGACTCGAACGCGGCTGCTTTTCTGCAATAAAGTTTCAAGTTATTTTACTTTCAAATTTTTTCCGATTATTTGAATACGAATATTAATAATAAATTACTTGAACTTTGGATTGTTGAGCATTTGATCGAGTGCAGAATAAACAGATTGCTCTGTTAAATTTTTTATGTCCAACACCAGAGCCATGTTATGTTTCATATAAAATTCCATGTTGGAAAATTGATCCCCGAAAAGAGGAATTCCTATCATTGGGACTCCATAAGTGAGAGCTTCTTGTGATCCCATTAAACCCCCGTGTGTTATAAAGACTCTTGTATTTTTGTGAGCTAGAAAATTTAATTTACATCATATAGGAGAGATCGGGGCATAAAAATAAATTGTTAATTACCTAAAATAGCAACTTGAGGAATCCAGGATGATATTTTAACATTATCAGGAAGCCCAGGAAGTAGCTTATCTTTGTCGCCTATTTTCATAAGAACTCTCACTGGCTTGAGTTTACTAAACACTGAATAAAAGCCGCGAATTGTACTTTCAGGAAAGGTTTCAATATTAACCATCGAACCCAGCGTGAAGTAAATCACCCCTGCAGTACTTTCGTTCATCCATTTTTCAAGCTCCTTAAAACAAAATATTTATTTCAGTCTATAAACATATCAACTTGCATATTTATGTGGATGCCACTGTCATTCTCGCCGGATTCTTAATTCAGCTCACATTCACTCGGTGAATAAATAATAATGAGTTAAAAATAACAAAATTGAAACCTGAGGTAGCGGGACATAATGCTCCTGTACGTGCACTCCGGCGACTTCTATTATGCCGGGCGTTAGAGGTCTTACTCCATTTAAGCTGTGGAAGGAATTTACGAGTGCCAATGCAACGTTTTTTTCCAGTTCAGCTAACGGAGGAATATCTGGACTTATGTATTTTCTCATTTGCGAAGTTTGCACGTCTTCGGTGTAAGAGTCGAAGCGTAAATTGTTAATGTGGCTCTTGATGGTATTATGGAGACGCTGAATTAAACTCATGGGATGGGAATACCCGGTGAAAAAAGCTGGAAAGAAGGCTGTGTTTTCTGGTTGGCCTAATGCTTTGTCCAGCCACGGCAGATCTATTGTCGAACTTACCATTATAACTGGTACTTTGAGAGCATGGCCCAATCCGATGAAGCAGTTTGCGCCAAATGACTGGAAAAATTTTAATTCATTGCTTTAGAACCAATGATTACTTACTTTACGTCATCATTGAGTAACTTCGACTTATTTGATATTTTTTTATTGCTCGGATTATCTAGAATTTTTATTTAAACTCAAGTATGGACGCTTACATGCCCGATTTCCTATTGTAACTCGTCTGGAACCCCTCAGAGGGCCACTTTTGTGTTGTGAGATGTACGGAAAGAAAATTCTAGCAAAATTTAGGATGTTAATATCGTAATCATGGACTAGACTTTTATTAGCGTCAATTTTAAAATATCTTATGTCAAAATTTACTATGGGTTATATTTTGTTGCTATTTAACATCGTAATTTTACCAAAGACTTTTAGGATTAAAAACTACTTCAAAAATTACAATTTAACATCGTAAAAAAAATAAATAAAAATTACAATCCAAAAACTATATTTATTCTTATATTTATCTTTCTATGTACTTTTTAATAAAATAAATATTACAGTGCTGCCTCTTTTATAATACGATGTAAGCTAGAAAAGTTACGATGTTGTATCGTAATTTTTAAATATTAACTGCGTCCTCCGCAAGAGGCGCTCTCATGACTTATGAATGCTTATTCAAATCGTTTATATGGACCTTGAAAACTATCTAAAGTTGGCTCTTCGGTGACCGAGTGGTCCAAGGTGTCGGACACCGCACTCGAAGGACTTGGGTTCGAACCCAACGTCCGAACGATTATTATTTTCTTCTTTTATTTAAAATTTCTCTTCAAATTTTCCGATATTGACACCGTAATTTATATTAAAGAGCTTAAGACTTGGTATTATTTGTCTGAAGTATTATTTCTTAAATGAAATTTCCAACGCTTCATCGTAAAAATTATGATTTTT
Source organism: Microplitis manilae (assembly GCA_030273425.1). Classification (NCBI taxonomy): domain Eukaryota; kingdom Metazoa; phylum Arthropoda; class Insecta; order Hymenoptera; family Braconidae; genus Microplitis; species Microplitis manilae. Next base: position 26,495,579 of record CP092727.1, read on the forward strand.
AAAGTCTAGTCCACCACTACAATAATCAATAGGACAAATTACCATATTATTATCGTAAATTTAATTAGAATTTTTTTTCCGTGTAGAGGGCCATTTTTGTGTTGTGAGCTGCTGCAAAGCTTCCGAAATTTTCACTCCATTGCCTCGGTAAATAATTTAAAAAAATGAACTTACTTCCACGATAACAAGATCATATGGCGGATCTTTAGGCGGATTCTTAATGATCCGTTGCAGCTCAGGCAGTCCCAAATATTCGCACAACCCATTGCCATACGGGTCCGCAATAATAGGCAGTGTATCATCGCCCAAGTTGGCAGCAAAGTTAACATTCCATTTATTAACAAGACTTTCTACGACGCCCTCTAAGTTAACCACCACTCTGTAATTTTCCGGCGGGTTCTTCAGAGGGTAGACTGTCATCACATCAATCCGGTGGCCTTTTCTCACCAATCCTTTGGCGATGGCATCAAACATCATCTGATGGCTTCTCGATTGAAAGGGAAATATTCCCAATATTCTGTACGACTTCGTTGGAATTATCATAAATATCAATATATAAATATATATCACTATTAATTTCATTTTTGATCAAATATATCAAACACTTTTTGTTAAATATTCAGTCGCTCGCTAAAAATTAAGACTTTCACTCTGATCCGAATGTTAATTCTCAGAGACGATTTTTGCAACTGAGAATATAAATATAAGAATAAATATTTATATATATTTGACTTGATAACTTATCATCACCAAAAGATAAAATATTATTGAGCTCACCACGAGAGCTAAACAATAACTAAAATAGAATCCGTGGGTTGTTACACAAGCGCGAGAATGAGACTTGCAATAAAATCCGCTATGCGGTTGCAGCGTAGTTTTTTTTATGACGTCTTCCCAACGTTTTATCATATGATTAAACTTAATGAAGAGTTTATTCATTTATTAATCTCTTGTTTTTTTTTTTTTATAATTAATGGTCACTTGATATTCAAATTTAGCCCGATGATTGATGGCAAAAAAATGTCGATAATTAATCATGTCATTAACAAAATTTTTTCATGACAATGCTGTTTATCATTTTTATCAAACGGCTTTATTTCAAGTAGCAATTGAAGGAGCTTGCGTAATAGTTAATGAATAGCGCGGTTTGAATTGAAACATTTATAAATGTCACGGTGATGGACGAATCGTCACGACGATGTTTTGATGAGTTGCAATTACTGGCAGATTTTTCTTTGATGATTTTAAATTATTAAGCGACATTCATGAATTTTCGCTCGTGATATTTTATTTTTTACTGGGATACTAGACAATAAAAATATTTCTTGCCGCGAAAAATATTTTCTTTATTAATGCAGACAATTTTTTGAGGAATAGAAAAATTTTTTTTTGTCAGGATAATTTTCGGTCTGAATTTATAAAGTGCAGAGTTGTAAATAATGCATTACTTTTTTTTGTGCATTAGCGATTTCATTAGCCATTAGATTTAATTTTTTAATGGTGAAATTTTCCATAAGGAATTTTACACCCCTGACTACGAGACAATGGACTTCGCTCCGAATCAAAATCTAATGACTGGGAAATTTAAACGATAAACTATATTTTTTTATCACAAGTGGATATTTAATTTATTATCTCATACTAGACAGAAATAAAAAATTCGATCACGAAATTGATCAATTAATTTTTTTAATAAATACATTTTTTTAATTCTAAAAATTCAAATAATTTTTTAAAAAATCTAAAACTTAAATTATCAAATTTAAATTAATTATTTTTTTTACTGCGCGCAACAGTAGTAGAGGGGAAAATAATATTCGAAATAAATTTGATAATTGCAATAGCAGCGAAGGCAATTATGAGGGCAGTGATTATGAGTACGGCATAAACATCAACTAGAGCAACTTGCCACCAATACAAGTCGAGCGCCGACGATCTCAGAGCTTTATTCCCATGCTTGATTACGTACTCAATCCAATAGCAAGCCGTGTCCAGGGGAGTCATAGGTCGGTCTAGAAATTTATCTGAAATCTTCTTCACCGTGTCCCTAAACAATTTTTTTTCTTTCAATGACAATTACATTGAATAATAATTATTATTAATTTATACTGACCTGTAAAGAGGGTTATACAAAATCTCATGTAACGCAGCGTCCAATTTATCTTCAGTCATGTCCGCGTAATCTAGACGGATCGCGATTTTTTTGCTCACGTAGAGATCGACGTTTATAAACTGATCGGCAAAAAGTGGCATGCCAATCATCGGTACCGCGCTGTGAATTGCTTCTTGAGTGCCCATGAGTCCGCCATGAGTGATGAACGCGCGAATATTTTTGTGCTCTAGAAATTTTTGAAATAAAATTTACTTGAATATTTTTATTTTTATGAACCTTTAGATGGATTTGAATACTTTTAGCTCAAATGGGTTGGAAAATATGGATGACTTGAGACGTAAGTAATCTGCATAGCAGATGGGCATGTGTGTCAACAAGTTATCTATACCGACCCGAGAGTATTGACGTATCAGGAATTTTAAACTCGAAATTTTTTTTTTAATCCAAATTTATACAGCGGTCAATTTCATATTCATTTTTACTAATTGATTCCCGGGTACATGCGGTGATGAAAATTTTTTTATCGCGAATTAATTTATTAAGAGTAAACTATGGATTGTCACGAACGCGCGGGCGGATCATCGTTACCGAAATCTATCAGTTGTGTCAATTCACCAGTTCCTGTATTCGTTTGAAAACAATAAATATAAAAATCCATGAGAGATAACGGCTAAAAGGTAGCAAGTAATAAAAAAAAAAATTTAATCGTTTTATTGACAAAATTTATTTCTATTGTTACTAAATTTTTAAAATCGGAACATGCGTCAGCGATATGTAAACAATTTTTTAACGCCAGAAATTTTTAAAATTCGTATACGAATGTTGAGTTTTATTTTAATTTTTAGTTTATTTATTTTCGCGTACGCGGCGATTTAAATTTGACTCGCGAATTAATTTATCAATTATTTGTTGCTGCTGTCGATATTATTAAGGAGGATTTATTTGCCCGATAACATTAGCGACAAATATTGTTTATAACTCGGGAATTGTCATTGGCGGGCAGCAGAACAGCTGACAGTCCAGCAAAGTGGCCAAGACCATCACTCGATAACGCGCGCGCGAATCGCAGCATCTAAACACAACAATAACAATATTGCCGTTTAAATATTTTTAAATACCGCGGATTCAATTCTCGGCTAATAAAATATTTATATTTATTTACAAAACAAAACGTTTATTTATAAAATAATAATAATAACAATAATAAACCAGCCGACGATATTTAATAATAAATTATAATAATAAATGACATCGGCTGTTATGATAAAGCGGAATTATAAAATTAAGTCCGTAGAGTTATATTTTAAATCATCATTTGTGTTATATATGCATTGATATCATCATATATATTTATGGCTGCCAAACAGACTTACTGATTGACAAAACTGGCATAAATAAAAGCACTTACTTAATACTTTTAACTGCGGCATCCATGTGAATGTCCGTATATTTTTCGGCAAACCCGGTGGTAGTTTTTCCGGTTGCGGCGCTTTCATGAAAACTCTTATCGGCGATATTTTACCCAGCGATTTGTACAAAATATCGAGCACTGGTTTCGGAAAGGATTCTATCTGCATCATTGAGCCAAATGTAAAGTAAATGAAGCCGTCTTTACTTTCATTTAGCCATTTCAAATGATCCTATTTTGAATAAGAAAAGACATATTATATTATAGTATATTTTTTCTTGAAAGTGGATATTATGTATGACCTACAGCTGGGATGTCTGGATCATCGTCTTGTATATGAAGCCCGCCAACTTCAACGAGTGCTGGCGTAGTTGGTCTTGGACCATTTATCGCCAAATGTGAGTTGGTTAAAATAAGTGCTAAATCGTGTTCCAGTTCCCTAACCCCAGGTGCATCTGCTCCAAAGTATTTTTTTATCATGTCATTTTGCGGCGATGTGTAGTAGTTGAAGTACATTCTGTAGTAATAAGTATGGATGACGTTATATAGACGTTGCCAGAAGTTCATTTTCTCCATATACTCGAGAAGATTGTTCGGCACAAAAGCAAGATTTGGGGGATTCGCTATCATGTCATTACTCCATGGGTATAAAGCCGATGAACTTAATCCGACGACCGGGACTTTCAGATGATATCCGAAGGCCATGAAGCAGTGAGCAGCGAAAATCTGTTTAAAAAAATTATTTCTTCAATTAACTCCCTCTTATTTCATCATAAATGGAAAAAAACATATCGTTTTTCAAACATCGATAGTAAAAATATGACTTGTGATCGAAAACAAAAAATATGTAGTTGTAAAACTCACTTCAGTGACAACAAGGTCGTAAGGCGGATTATTGGGAGGATTTTTTATCAAATTTTGTATTGATAAATTTTCAAAACCTTTTTCGCAAAACGAATTACCGGCCATTGTCGCTATAAAATGTACGATATTACACGGAAAAAAAGAAATGTTAAAATTCACCCGAATTATCAATACTTTTTATTGTTTCAAATAGTAATGCGGCGCCCGGGTGCGATTTTGTTATTTATTATAAAGTATAAGGTTAAAATATATGAGTGATCTGTTAAAATATACTTATGCTCAAAGAAAAAAAGTATAGGGTAAAGATATAGTTTTTAACATTTCAAATAGTAAAAATTATTATTTTGAATTGTATAGTTTCAATGGCAGGATGATATTTTTTAGACTGACGATAGTAAAAATTAAAACTTAAACCGTAAATTTTAAAGTTTCAAACAATAAAAATCTCTAAGTCGATGTATTTAATTTTATAGTCGATCGTTACTTTTTCTTATGCTACCGTAGTAATAATTTTTGTTCTAAACCCTCATTTTTATTGTTTCAAATAATAAAAATATATATATATATATTTTTTTTTCTATTTTCTATTTTTTTATTTTGAATTATTTATTTCCGGCTTTTACCGTTTGCTGTCGTAGTTCAAGGTTTATTCGGGTTTCTGATTTCACCCCTCCTTCTCCCTTCTTCCATTGTCTGTTTTCTCATCGTTGTGCATCTAATTGATTGTATCCTTGTTTGTATTTTGAATAACTGATTCAGTCGGGTACAGTATGTAGTTGTTCGAATTTTTATATGAAAAATCATCAGAAAAATCTCAGCCGACTCTCGGGCTCGAACCGCCGACCTTACGTGAACAGAGTCCAGTCCCTGGCACTTAGAGCGCTCGGCCACAGCATGCGTATGAGAATCGAAAGTTATTTCCGTATTTAAATGGATGACGGTAGCGCATGAAATTTTACTGCATCAAACAATAAAATTTGCTGAGGCTGACACATACTTTTTACAAATTGACGAAGTATAATGTACAGTTTCATATAGTCAATCTTTACTGATTTCAGTGGGAATATTTAATATTTGCTTTAATAATAAATATCCGTGAAAATTTATTTATTCCCGTTTATATCATTAAATTTGACTGTTGACTAATATTAAAATTTAAAAACAACTCCTGGTAAAGTTTCTTAATTAGAGGACTTTACAAAATAACGTTCTAACTAAATTTAGTATTTTGTATCCTCTATATTTTTATTGTTTGAGACTTTAATTTCTTATTTTACAAACGATAGATATTTAAGTTTTGGCTGTTAAACTTTAAAGTTTAATTTTTTTAGTGTTTACTTTGTCTTTTTTATAGTTTTAAATGATAATTTTATCTAAATGAACTGTATATTTTAACATTCGATTTATAATTATTATTTTTTAAATGTTGAAATCACAATATTACTATTTGAATTTATATTAATCACTAAAAATATGATAATTATTAGACATCAAACTTTATTTATTACAGTTCCTTTTTTTCCGTGTACTCTTTTTGACGTTCTCGACAAACTCGTGGGTCATATTGTTGACCAACTTGGGCATCGCCGCGGGAATTTCGATGTCGGTGTAATTCGGAAATGGTTTTTTTTGAGGAAACGTACTGATGACGTCAACTTGGTGACCGCGTCGAGCGAGTCCTTTCATTATTTGTTCGAACATCACCATGTGGCTTTTTCCGTTCAGTGGAAATATTCCCAAAATCCGGGATCCCAGACATTGTTTTGTGTAAAGTGGTATTAGAAAAGTCAATGGAATTATTATTGATAATTTTAAGTCTTTCATTGTTGGTTAGGTATTATTATTTTTGTTGAACTTTAGAAATTATAGATCTGTCATCACTGCCACTCATAACTTGAATGAGTATCAATTTTTTGTTGTACGAAATAATACGAGGAGGTATTATGTGAATTTTTTATTACGCGACATGTAACGTAACATTAAGTATTATGACAGGCGATTAAATTTACGGAATTAGTTATTAAAATTTTTATATAGTCATTTCTGGTGTAATTTCATTCTTTTGCGGGAAATAATACTTGGTAGCAGCTACCGATTTATTTCTGGTGGCCGCTACCGATTATTCCAGTAACCAATAAAAAATTAGTAGCTGTATCGAAAAATATCCGGTAGCCGCTACGGGAATAGTTGATAGTCAATGCCAAAAAAAATTAGTAGCAGCTACAAATTATTAGGGTAGCTGCTACCAAATTAATCAGTAGCTGCTACTGAAAAATAATCGGTAGCTGCTACAGAAATAGTCGATAGTCAATATTGAAAAATTAGTAGTAGCTACCGATTATTAAAGTAGCTGCTACTAAATTTATTGGGAGTTGCTACTGAAAAATAATCGGTAGCTGCTACAGAAATAGTCGATAGTCAATATTGAAAAATTAGTAGTAGCTACCGATTATTAAAGTAGCTGCTACTAAATTTATTGGGAGTTGCTACTGAAAAATAATCGGTAGCTGCTACAGAAATAGTCGATAGTCAATATTGAAAAATTAGTAGTAGCTACCGATTATTAAAGTAGCTGCTACTAAATTTATTGGGAGTTGCTACTGAAAAATAATTAGTAGCTGCTACTAAAATAGTCGAAATTTACTCAATTTTTTTTATTCTTTTAACTTTTACTTACCTCAGTAACGACAAGATCATACGGCGGGTCATTAGGTGGATTATTAATTAAATTTTGTATAACCGGGGTTTCCAGACCCTTCTCACAAAGTACATTGCCCAAATAATGAGCGTAAAAATAAACCTGATCAATTGTTTCAAAATTAGTTTTAAAAAAATCAAATGTCATGTTATTCACTAATTTCGGTAACGCAGAGGGTATCGTCAAGTCTGTGTAATTAGCCAAAGGTTTTTTTTGCGGAAATATACTAACGACGTCCATTCTATGACCATGCCGAGCTAATCCTTTAGACATTGATTCATGAAACATCATATGACTTCTTGCATGCATTGGAAATATCCCCAAAATTCTATACCCCAGACATTGGTTCGCATTTATTGTTATTAAAATTGTCGACACAATTATTGCTAATGATGCTAATTTTGAATTTCTCATTATTATTTTACGTAATTTACTAATCCGATCTTGCAGTACTTGTCGCCGTCAAAATACTGAAGTGAATATGAAATATTCTACGTCTTTACTCAACAGTAATTTCATCAACTGTTGTATGAATAATTTTATTTATGTAAATATTTTATGAAGATTTAAGTTGACAATTGATAATAACTGAGCCTCATCAATACAATCAGTGACTGATAGTTAATTACTGAAATCGCGCATTTATTATTTAAATATTATGTCAAATTAAATTAACTCTATTGCTTATTACACAAAAGGGTACTAAGTAGAAAATCAGGAGTTAATTTTAACGCGAACTTGTTCCGTCACGCGAAATTATAGAGTTTGAATGAATACACTAATGATATTATTTTTCTGCAAACTTCGTAAAGTTATAAAACTGTCAAAAATGCTGTTCCAATGACCAGCATTATCTTATTTTCTTTATTGTTATAGAAAGTTTCTAATGCAACTGTGAAAATAGACGAATAAAAAACATTCAAGCTTAAAACATAAAAAAATTTTTTTTCGGCCGAAATTTGGCTGATACACTGAAAAAAAAATGTAGCAGCTACCTATAAGCAATCGGTAGCTACTACCAATTATTTTTCGGTAGCTGCTACCGATTATTTTTCGGTAGCTACTACCTAATTTTCGGTAGCAGCTACTAATTATTTCAGTAACTAGTACCAAAATAATCAGTAGCGGCAACTGAAAAATAATCGGTAGCTGCTACTAATTTTTTTCAGTAACTAGTACCAAAATGATCAGTAGCGGCAACTGAAAAATAATCGGTAGCTGCTACTAATTTTTTTCAGTAACTAGTACCAAAATGATCAGTAGCGGCAACTGAAAAATAATCGGTAGCTGCTACTAATTTTTTTCAGTAACTAGTACCAAAATGATCAGTAGCGGCAGCTGAAAAATAATCGGTAGCTGCTACTAATTTTTTTCAGTAACTAGTACCAAAATGATCAGTAGCGGCAACTGAAAAATAATCGGTAGCTGCTACTAATTGTTTTCAGTGTAGTTAGGTTTGATAATAGACTTACTCAATTTTTTGGCCAAATATCTACCAATTTTCGGCCTTTTTATTAAAAACAAAGCAATTTTCGGGTATTTTCGGTTGATTTTCACCTAATCCAGTGATTTCGATCAAATTTATCTTTTTCGGCGAAATATTTTCACCCCCATGTGTTCAGTACGTGGATTCGTCAAAATCAAAAACTTACCTCAGTAATGACAAGATCATACGCCGGGTCATTAGGCGGATTATTAATTAATTTCTGTATAGCCGGATTTTCTAATAACTTCTCACAAAGTCCATTACCCACAGTGTGAGCAAAAAAATAAACCTGATCACCACTCGCAAGGTTAGCTTTGTAATAATCATACGTCACATTATTAACGTATTCTGGTAACACAGTTGGTAACAATATGTCTGTGTAATTGCCACAAGGTTTTTTCTGAGGAAACGTACTGAAGACATCAACTCTATGACCCCGTCGCGCTAATCCTCTGGCCACTTGCTCAAGGAACACCATATGACTTTTGACATTCATCGGAAATAATCCCAAAATTCTATACCCCAGACATCGTTCCATATTTATTACGATCAAAAAACTCAATGCAAGTATTTTTAATTTTTCAAAATGTCCCATTTTTTATTGTTATTTTTGAGTACTCGACTTAACTTCAATAGAACGTTTATTTTCCAAGTGACCGTCGGTGTCGCGTAATTTGAAAAAATGTAAAACATTATGACGATAATTTGATAAATTTTTGAACATGTTCTGAATATTCGTTTAAATTTGAATATTTTTGAATAATTATATATTTACGATAAACGATAACTGACCTTCCACTATCGATAGTCAGTCGCGTATTACTAAAATATGTGTATATATTATTTGAATCCCGATAAGATAAAAAATTTGAATCACAAATTCATTTTCAATGCCAATATATATATTTTGAATATATATATATATAATGATTGTACTAAAAAAACTTACCTCGACCATTACAAGATCATAAGGTGGATTTTTTGGCGGATTATTAATGATATTTTGTATATTTGAGTTCTCAAATCCTTTTTCGCAAATCAAATTTCCCGCGTTTTCAGAAATGAAGTGCACAATATCATTATCCTCCATCTCTTGCTTAACGAATTCATGGGTCAAGTTATTTACGAATTGCTGCAACGCAGCCGGTATCGGCAGATCGGTATAATTAGCAAGAGGTTTTTTTTGGGGAAACGTACTGATGACGTCCACTTGATGACCGCGTCGCGCTAATCCCTTGGAGATTTGTTCGTGAAATATCATGTGGCTTCGAGCGTTCAGAGGAAAAATTCCCAAAATTCTGAACCCCAGACACTGTTCAAAATTTATTTTTATCAAAATACTCAACATGACTATTTGTAATGAATTAACGCCTTTCATCATTATATATATATATATATATATATAACTGACTGAAATTAACTCGATCTACAAGTCATTCACTGCCACTGTCACTCGGATGACGATTAATTTTATACTTTTCGCTAATAATGGTGTAAGTGGAGAAACTACTGCATGATACAGCTGGAGATAAGTGATATGCAATATATTATCAGCAGAACTAACGACTTATTGAGATTAAATTTATTATTTGATCTCTAATTTGCCAGTCATGTCATAGATTATCTAGCGTTAATTCTTTATGACAGGGTATTATTTTAAAATTCTAACTTGTGAAAATGACGTCCGAAAGGCGTACGAAAAATAATAATTAGTAGTGGCCGCTGATTATTTTTTAGTAGCTACTACTGAAAAATAATCGGCAGCTGATTAACAAACAGTAATTGGTAGCTGCCACTGAAAAATAAGCGGTAGCTGCTACAAAAAACAGTAATTGGTAGCCTCCAAAAACAGTAATTGGTAGCTGCCACTGAAAAATAAGTGGTAGCTGCTACAAATCAAGAACTGGTAGCTGCTACAAAAAACAGTAATTGGTAGCTGCCACCAAAAAATCATCGGTAGCTGCTTCAAATAAAGAATTAGTAGCTGCTACTAAAATATTTCGGAAGCTGCTTCCGATTATTTTCTTTCATGAAGAATTCGATACGTAATAGATTCAAAAACGAGTGTACTGTCTCACCTACTTACGGATGAGCTCCAAAACTTGAAAAAATTCATTTATATTTTCCATGAGAACTTACCTCAGTAATCACGAGATCATAAGACGGATTATTAGGCGGACTATTAATCAAATTAAGTACTTCCTCATTCTGAAAACCTTTTTCGCAAATTACATTCCCAGTATTTTCAGCAATAAAATATACGATATTATTGTCTTTGAAAGCGACGTTTACGAAATCATAAGTCAAATTATTGACAAGTTTCGGCAACGCAGCCGGTATCGTTATGTCAGTATAATTAGGATACTTATTTTTGGTGTTAAACGTACTGACAACATCAACTTTATGACCACGACGCGCTAATCCCTTCATTATTCCTTCAAAAAACACCATATGACTTCTACTGTTAAGGGGGAAAATTCCCAAAATTCGATATCCTTGACACGTTTTCAGATTAACCATCAAAACGACCGACACAATCACCCACAGCTTGAAATTATGCATTGCTGTCTACCCCTTATCTCATTTATTTCTTTTATTAAAGTGATAACATTGATCTTCAAGTTATCCACTGCCACGGTCTCAGAACTTGAATGAACGTTGACTCTAGCATTTTTTTTTCCACGGTAATTATAAATATAAAGTAATTATAGTATGATATCCTAGCATATTATTTTACATATAATGTGATATTATCAACAACATTGTTAATGACGTATGACATTTACATACCCGTACGAAAAAAATTTCTATTTCATATTTTTGAAATTTCATACCGCGAAAATGAATTCGAATTTTTTTCCAAATCAAATATTGAAAATAAAGAATCACTGCAGTATTATATAATTATAAATTCTTCCGCATCATTATCATTCATCGTGACGTTCGCTAACGTATCTATAAATAGCAATTTAATTGCTACATATTATCTCCGATCCGTTTAATGATTAACATTTTTTTTCTCTCATAAATTTACAAAAAAAAAAACAAAATGAAGTAAAACTCACCTCTGTGATAACGAGATCATATGGCGGGTTTTTTGGCGGGTTTTTTATAATATTCAGTACTTTTGAACTTCCTAACCCTTTTTCGCAAACGACGTTGCCCATATTCGTGGACATGAAATGTACGATGTTACTTTTTTTGACGTCTTGCAGAAAATCATGGGTCATATTGTTAACAAACTTAGGCAACGCCGCCGGAATTTCGATGTCGGTGTAATTAGGATATGGTTTTTTCTGAGGGAATATGCTGATAACATCGACTTGATGGCCGCGTCGCGCTAATCCCTTGGCCACTTGTTCGAGAAACACCATGTGGCTTTTGGCATTCAGCGGAAATATTCCCAAAATTCTGTACCCCAGACATAGTTCCGTATTCAATATTATTTCAAAAATACTCAACACAATTACTGTTGATAATTTTAAATATTTCATTGTAACAGGAATCAAATTTCAAAAACACAGTATTAAGTATGAACTCTTTTACTATGACATTGATCTGAACCTCGACCGTCACTGTCACTGCTGCTCGGATGTAGATGAAAACTTCAAAACGTTTATCTGACGATAACATGGGGAACTAATAATTGGCACAATTGCATATTACGCGATGTATAACGTAACGTAATCTAAAATGACTAGTATGATTACGTTCGTCACGACAAATGAAACTGAATACATATCTATATAAATCTATCTATATATTTGTCTGCATTTATGCTGAAGTTGTGTGTTGAATCGACAAATATGTACATAAGAAAATGGTTTGATGAAAATAAAAAATTTTTATTCAGTTATCAATGATACGCACTTTTTTAAATGATAATCACTAATCAGATAAATTACTGGATTTATCACTTAGATTTTATTTTTTTTAATTATTATCTTTAAGCTTTTCATACTATGTAATTATTTAATGATGTGTGTAAATTATACACTTTACTGTAATTAAAAGGAATGTTAAAATTAACTTATTTTAACACTGGTGTAGTGTTAAGATCAGCATATTTTAACATTAGTCCGGTAGTAAAATCAGCATATTTTGACATCGGTGTGGTGTTAAAATATAATTGTTTTAACATTATTTCAGTGTTAAAATTAACATATATTAACACTAGTTCGGTGTTAAAATTAACATATTTTAACATCGATGTGATGTTAACATTAACATATTTTAACATCAGTCCGGTGTTAAAATGAAATTATTTTAACACTATTTCAGTGTTAAAGTCAAAAAATGTTAACACTAGTTCGGTGTTAAAATTAACATATTTTAACATCGATGTGGTGTTAAAATAGAATCATTTTAACACTATTTCAGTGTTAAAGTCAACAAATGTTAACACTAGTTCGGTGCTAAAATTAACACATTTTAACACCAAAATAGTGTTAAAATTAACATATTTAAACATCAGTCCGGTGTTAAAATGAAATTATTTTAACACTATTTCAGTGTTAAAGTCAACAAATGTTAACACTAGTTCGGTGTCAAAATTAACATATTTTAACATCGATGTGGTGTTAAAATAGAATCATTTTAACACTATTTCAGTGTTAAAGTCAACAAATGTTAACACTAGTTCGGTGTTAAAATTAACACATTTTAACACCAAAATAGTGTTAAAATGAACATATTTTAACATTAGTACGGTGTTAAAATGAAATTATTTTAATACTTGTTCGGTGTTAATATAAACTTACACCGGTGTAGCAGTAATATTTAGTGGTGTTATCCAACGGGTGTTAAAACGGTATCCATAAAGAGTGAAAACTCTGAATTGAGATGAAAACTATTTTTTAATTATGTATGCAAAAATATCACTTTTATTAAACGGACCAAATTGCTAAAAACTACTTTTTTAACACTGGGAAAAATATTAACACCGCTACCGGTGTTATTTTAACTCCATTTTCGGGGTTTAATTTAACACCATAACAGCATGGAATTTACTAAGCTTTATAAATATTCAAGTGATTCTTGGCCTGTTCATTGAAATATAAAGTACATGAGCAATTGAACTTGTAAACTATAAATATTTAAATGTCCTGTTGTAAATAATATGCAAATTTGGTAATTCATACTACGCATTTACATAAATTCAATCAGGAAGCACAACAATATCGACATAATGTCCAATCTTGACATAACATCCAAACTTGTAAGTGACCAAGGGAATCTCTAGCACCCCTAGGATCTTACCCACGTCCTCACGTTTCAATAATACGTCATACTGTCAGAAATACATAAAATGCTAACGTTCTAAATTCAATACATTTCTCTAGAGAATTATAAAAATGTCATCCGTAAATTTATTAGGCTAACTTTGAGAAAATTTCTACAAAAAGTTACGTCATGTGAATAAACACAAGCCGCGAAATTTGAAAACGAAAAATGTCGCATTTAATCTGCATGTTAAATTTACAATCGACGGTGACAGTCATGACTGAAAAGCTTATCTTACGTTTATAAACTCAGTCTATTCTTTCCTTCCCTCACTCCCCCTCTCTTACACTCTACGCATCGTTTGTACTTTCATGACTGACACTGCAGGATAGGATAGTAATATTTGACATTTAAAACGCGCGTATTGACATGTTCGTAAAAAAGGAACAGAAAACATTCCATCGTCTCCCTTATAAAATATACATGACTATTTAAGTATTTATACAACGAAAATATATATGTTAAATTTTTATAATTTTATAAAGAGCGCCAAATTTAAACAGTAATTTTTTTTAAAAAAATCCTTTTGTATAAAAAAAATATCAAGGGCTAAACGATTTTTGTGTTAATGTAAAAAAAAAAAATAAATCTTGATCCTCTTGACCCTAAACATTGAATCATAACCGTTTTATTTATTTATCGAACCTGTTTTCATTAATAAGTCATAAATTTTTTAAAAGTCTAGACTAAGTCTTACTGAAAATGATATTTTTTGTATTTTTAATACTTTCCATTATGCGCTGAATAGAAAAAATGAGATAAAAGCAACGAGGTAATAAAATTTAAGTCACGTAGAACTGACGACTCTTACCCTTAGGAAAAAATTATTAAATGTTAGATTTCTAGATCGTAAATTGGAAAGAAGCTACTTTTGATGGTAAACATAAAAAGTATAATTGCTCTAATAGCGTATGAATGGTCGGATATTAAACAATTTAATAGCATAAATTTAGTATGCATTGCTTGAAATCCAAAGTAAATGCGTTTATTAATAATATTAAATGTGATTAGATTACTCATACGTATACGAACTTGTGTATATTAATCCTAGATATTTGATGATGCTTTCAAAGTGTTTAGTTTGTCTATTGCATGGTGAAAATTATAGTCGCGTACGTGTGTTTCATTCAAATATATATTGAGCTTAAGTCTCAGTGCAATTATTAACTTGGGAATTGGAATTAACAAAGGCATTGAAGAGGATTGCGATTAAGATATATTGTCATTTATCAAACTATAGTTTGAATTGTAATAATAAGCAAGCAATTAAATATTATTTGATAAATTCAAAAAATTTCGGGTACGATGGAACGACCCAAAACATCTCTCTCATATTTAATGAATTCATGAAAATTTTTTAGTATTCAAAACAAAATCCAAATTTAGGCGGGAGAGAAAATTTGACCCGTTTTACCCCTATACTTTGCTTGAAAAATTGTAATAATCTCAATACAACAGAATTTTTGAAAAAAAAAATTATAGTATATATTTACATAAATATATCATTTTTTTTTTAATTGCAGAACCATATTGCCCCGGTGTATTTGATGGGTGGACATGCTGGCCAAGTACTCCAGGTGGAAAAGAAGCATACGCGCCATGTCCGGCATTTGTGACTGGATTTGATCCCTCATGTGAGTTTTTGAAATTTTTTTCCAAAATGAGCTATTTTTGAAAACATGCATTTTTGAAACCCGCCACTGCGTATCCAAACCAAAACAACCCGCCGTTTTTCAAAATTCAAATTCTGTGTGAATTTTCAAATTAGACAGTATTCACTTTTTACTATTAGGTTACTCTAACAATTTTTCTGTGCGCATTAACTTATGCGCAACCTAATTACTGGGTCTTTCACATTAGCTCCGATCCTTATAAATTAGGTTATTTTATTCTTAAGTGAATAAAAAACAAATATTTATCATAAATCTTGATAAATATCTAAATTTAGGAACCGCGAATCTTTACTCCCAACAGGTGGTTTCGCGTACGGACGTCCCCGGAACGCGTAAAGTGAATTATTACCATCGATATTTCTGTCTCGAGTATCGCGCAATTTACTCTATCGCACTTGAATATTCAAACTATTCACGAATGAATCTCAAATATCGTATGAAATTTATCTTATACACAGTTTTTTAAAATCAATAATTTTCCAAGTAGCGAATATTAAATTTTTATTTTTTTATGTTGAATTTGAGTTCTACATTGAAAAAAATAATCGGTAGCAGTTACCCATTGGCAATCGGTAGCCACCGATTATTTTTTGGTAGCCGCTACCTATTATTTAAGTACCAGTTATCTAATTTTCGGTAGCAGCTACTGATTTTTTTTTCGGTAGTTGGTACCAAATCCAATCAGTAACGACTACCGAAAAATAATGAGTAGCGGCTACCAAAAAATAATGGGTAGCAGCTACCGAAACATAATCGATAGCGGCTACCGAAAAATAATGAGTAGCGGCTACCAAAAAATAATGGGTAGCTGCTACCGAAACATAGTCGATAGCGGCTACCGAAAAATAGTGAGTAGCGGCTACAAAAAAATAATAGGTAGCAGCTACCGAAAAATAATCGATAGCGGCTACCCATTGGCAATCGGTAATATATTAAAAAAATTTTATTTACAAATTGAAAAAGGACACGAAGGATGAGGATAAAATAATAAATTCCATGACGTCATAAATATATATTTCTATGACAATAACATAAAATAACACTATTATAATATACTTTCGATAAGACTATTTTCCTAAACAATTAAGTACATGTTGAAGTACTACTTATAATTATTTAGTACAATCAAATGCAAAAGCCTGGCAATATAATCGAATCGCGTATTTCTTCATCGGCATCTTTTCCTTCATCAACGCCATCGCGAACGGAATAACTTTAGCCACAGACGTCTTCCGACTTACGTCAACAAGGCAATTCCCCATGACATTGATATTATCTCCTTTACAAAACTTGAGCACAAATTCCAAAGATACCGGTGGATTAACGACCCTAAGTGCCCGTGGAATCGAAGCCATGATTTTATGATCAGCATCAATCTTCGGTATGAAAGGCGTAACGACGCGTTCGAAAGCCGGTCCTTCGAGCATTACTCCCAGAACAATCAATTCCCTTCCTGGATTACGCTTCGTCATATGCTTCAGACACTTGTCAGCGAATTTTATCGGCAGATCCTGATACCAGCAAGACGAGCGCACAAATTTCCGCGCACACCGTCGGTTAATGTATGCAATACACTTGTCTAAATAGTGTTTCCAATTTTGGATTATCAATTCGGGATTTTTTTCAAGCGTCTTCTGAGCCTCGGTCGTCTTGAAATCTATGTCCTTATCAAGTTCAGCGACATATGCTTCAAAAACGTCTCGTCCGACGGATTTCAACACAGACCTAAGTCGCTTTACTTTTTCCCAGTCTCCATACTTGTCATTCAAAAACTTCTTTACCGTCGCTGCAAGCCAGGGGTAGTCTTTCACCGAGATCTTGGAAACTCGTTCCCTGGATCTAGAATTATGACCATTGAAATCGACAATCGACTGCAGAATATCAATAATACTGTCAATATCAAGATCATTGACATCCTCGCAGGTAAAAGGGACCCCCTTGATGAATTCCTCCAAACATTTTTTCGCGTAAGCGGGCTTCAGATCCAACAGATCGTCATCATTGTAATGACACTGCATATATTTCAAAAACAATGAGTTTTTCGATGCATCTATCGGGTTGTTGTTCTCCAAATCGAAAATTATTTTTCCTTTCATCAATTCCGCAATAGAAAAGTCATCAAATTTCTCATCACTTCCGGTGATTTTAACAAGCAAGCTACTTATTACCTCCCAGTGTTCATTGATCAGCTTCATTGACTTACAGTTGTGCCACAAAAATCTCAAAACATTTGTTATAAATTCCCCGTATACATTAACGAACTCAGCTTCTATATATTTCAAGACATCAAGCAACGCTTCACTGTCACTATTAACTGCGCATGTGTAAATCAACCGTTTAACCCCTTCAAAGTGTTCTTGTTTTTCCGATTTCCCAATAACCTCCTTGTAGAACTTAACCGATTCGCTGCATGGAAGATAGCAAACCCATGAATTTTTATGACTGATCTCAAACTTGTCATCCAGATGACGTTCAGTTTCTAGTTTTATTCTCGCCTGTCTGATTCTTTCGTCTCTAGGGAGCACCCTCAGGATTTTCGGTGTGATTTTGTCATGACAATCCAGAAGATTGACACCATGCACTTCCTGATATTCGGACAACAAAATTGTCAGCTTTTTGTCGTCAGGCAGAAAGTCAAACTTTCCAGTAAATGCATTAGAGAACGATACGACATCCGTGGAAACCAACTTTTTGAATATTTCTTGACGTTGCTCTTCAGAGAGTTGGCTTTTCATTATTTTCATGTTAACTTTAGACAAAAATTTGCTCGGGTTGATCATGAATGCGTCGAAAAAGTTGTCTAGGAAAAAACGTGTCTGTCTTATACTCAACGGACTAGAATGCGCATTGAACGCCTGCAAAACTTCCCCATAAACTTCAGGATGTTTTCTCAGCATGCGCGGCAGAAGCCTTGAGTAGAGTGAAAAATCATATTTTCCATACCATTTCGTCAACTTGAAGTACTTGATTATCAACTCAGGATACTTGTTGAACAAAAAGTTAATCATATTACTATTCAGCTCAATGTTATCATTTTTAATGCGGCTCCAAATGAACGACTCGCTGCAAGCTTTCAAAAGCGGCTTGGCTTGTTTTTCTCCGTACATCAGAGTAACCAATTCGTAAAATTCGTCAGCGAGCTCCGGTTCGTCGGTAAGATTTCTCGCCAAGACTTTTATTATTTTTTTTCTGTTGTGCACAGACAGAAACGGAAGAATCTGGGTCTGGTAGAAATGAACCGTTGTTATGTTTTCGTTCCCTCCGTTGAAAAACCAACGGGTTTTGAGCGCGCGATTGAAAATATCATCGTTATCAGATTTCAGAGCTTCAATTATTACTTCGGGTTGTCGTAATGACCGAGCGATTTCCAATTGGACGAAAAGCTTCAAAGCTTCTGGCAACTCCGAAGAACTGATTGCTGATTCCAATGCTTTCTTTATATTTTTCGATGGCAATATTTTCTGAGCGATCTTATGTATCGTCAGATATTTTTCAGCTGGCGTTGATCCTTTCAGTTGTTGGATCCCCGATAAATATGGCGATAATTCCATAACGGTCGTCATTGTTCCCGAATTTCGAATATACTTACTAAATTAATTCACACTTTTTTATTAATTCAAAATTTTGATTAGAACAAATAAATTTTCGGTAAAAATTTTAAATAAAATAGTAGAGATTAAGTATAAAGTCTAAGTAAACAATGAATATTTTGATTTACTTCCATTCATTTAAATAGGAATTTGTAATAAGGTCATATTTTGATAATATGACTTGGATACCTACTAACATACAAATGACTAATTAGTAAAATTATCAATCAGTTTTACAGATAATCTTACTTGGGATTATTTTTGTTTACTATCAGTTTCGTTGAAGGTTGTTAATTCTGTTAATTATGAATATTCTGATAACGAGACTATTTAGTTAGATATCTGACACAGATTCTTACTTGCATCAATTTTTTTTCAAAACAAACATAAATTGTTTTTTTAGGTTAAGGTAACCTAAGAATAACCTAGAACATATCTTTTTCCAAAAATTACAAAAATTAATTTTTGAAAAGTAGTAGAAATTTACTACGCATGCAATTACTAGTTAATAATTATATCGAGATGGATTAGACAAAATGATGAAATGAAAAATTATTGCAAAAAAAATTCAAAACATTTTTTATTATTACAAATTTGTGATGTATAAAACATGAGAATTATTGACAATTTTATGTAATTAACATCTTAAAGAAAAATATAACTGAGTACATGCATTCTTCAGTTGAATAATAATTAGGCTAAAACATAAAAAAATTAAATAATAATAATAGAGAATATCTTAACGCATTATTTTTGATTTTTATACTACACGTATTTAAAAATTTACTAACGATACAAAGATAACCTGAGTATGGTTAATTATAAAATTCAGTTCCGTAAAACATGTTTACATTGCATATTTTTTTCAATGAGTGTTAGTACTAAATCGTGAAAATGGGACTTGATTAGATGGTTTTCGGTAATTATATTATGAGGACAAGCGACTATCAGTGAGTTGATCGTTTTTTACTTGAGCCCGACGGTGGACAAGATGAACTGCAAGAACACTAGCGTAACAATTTTCCAAAGCGTTGAGACTTTTGACGACTTCTAGTTGATAGGCAGGATCACCGATAACAGAATCGATGATTTCGTAAAGATATTTAGCGACAGTTTTGATAAAGTCTAAATCAACGGATTCGACAAATTCAGGCAAGAGTCTGTTGATGTTCGTAGCTAATTCCTTGGGAGAGACCTTGTCGTTAACAAGTGAAGCGACGGTGAACGAAGAGTAGAATTCAGGATCCTGATGAGCTTTCAAATTCGAACCAAATGCCGCCATTATCGCAGTATAAACGAACTTAGGTTTTATAGGGTTGTTGTATAAAGAACGTACTATATTATTGATCAATTCATGTACGAAATAATTTGCTGGATAGAATGATGGTTCAGTAGGATGAGGAACATCCCAATTTCCGTTAACAATTTTGATGAAAATATTTCTAAAACGGTTCAGTCTGTCTTCTAATTTATCTCGCGCTGTTACAATGTAATTAATCAGATAACTATGGCCTGCAGCCAGTACTTCTTTTGGTAGTGACAAATCAAGAACATACTTGTCAAGTATTTCATCATGTAATTCGTTGGAAAATAGAACTAATATGTTTTTGTCAACATTGAGTAGCTTTGTAATATAGAACCAAACGACATCTTTCTGCAAACCGTTTTCCTCATCGCCGAGTCTACGAAAGAGGCTAAATAATTTTCGAACATATTTCGCAATGAACTCATTAGGGATGGCATCAAATTTCATAAGAAATTTGAAAGTATATTTATCACTTGGTGTAAGACCTTCGATGCATTCATTAATCAATTCCCAGTTCTTGTCATTAGGAAATGATTCAAAAAGTTTAAACACATTTTTAAATACTAACGCCCGAATCTTTAGATCCGCTTCGTATTTCCACAAGGTTGTCAGGGTGAGGCGTAAATCTTCAGCATTCACGATCATACAAAGCAGCCGAATTCCAAGTTTTCGTATAGACACCAATTGACTCATCGGCGATGGACCCAACAGATCCATTGCAAACAAAATAACTTCATCAACCCTAGTTCGTCGACTGACATTAATAAGACATTTAATTGTAGAGTCTTCACATTTACCGACGCCGTATTTGAGTATCAAATCTAGTGATCCCGGGGGATTAGCGAGACTTAGAGCTATCGGAACACAATTATCTAATTTCAGGCCAAGCTGCCCTCTTTTTATAGCAGGAGTTTTCGTAATAGCAGTCCTATTAAAAGTTGCTACGATGCGCTCAAGTTCCGGTCCTTCGAGCAGATACGCCAGAGTAATCAGATCCCGGCCATTTTCATGCCATTTAATGTTTCTTAGTAGCCTTTCAACAAACTTCATCGGCAGACCCTGACACCACCTGCTCATTCTAAGAAATTTTCTAGCTAAGGGATCCCACTGAGAACAACTTTTGCACTTACCACAAAATTTATGAATCTTTTCAACACATTCCTTCAAAATCTTCTCCCAACTATGATCAAAACATTGCGGGTCGGTCTTGAGCATTCTCCAAGTATGCTTCGATTTCAAATCATCGATTACAATTTGAGGCAGGTTTTCAGTTTTCCTTACACTTTTACTGACTATAGCATTATAAAGCTTCTCATCCAAGTTTCTTACCATGACTTTGAGAATTCTTGTGAATGCTCTACTTCCAATGTGACCATCAATGAATGACTTCACATTTTCCAACAATTCCGGATATTCCTCAATACGAATAACTCTAACATCAGATTTCGCTTCAGTAACCGCGTCATTGAAGTCTTTGATCGATGATATTAAATATATTAGTGGATTATCGATTCTTTTCGTGTCGACAGAATTAGTTTCCAATATATTAGAGATAAAGTGTTCTAGGCAGACTCTATCGTATCTAAGATTGTCTTTAAAAATTCGCCAATCAGTAAACCTTTGGCTCAGATACAATTTCGTAAGCAATTTTATCTTATCAGAGTTTTCAGTGATATTTGTACCCAAATCGTAACGGATTGCAGCGATAATCAAATCCGGTGATATCTTCTCGTGCAACACTGCGTGCTTCTCCTCCGTTGAAATGATTAAGTCAATCAACGCTTCCCAATGCTGCTCTGCTAGAGTATCTAATGGGTATATTTTTAATATGTATTCGAAAATACTCATCAATAACGATAAAGGTTCATTTTTGTGATTTGCTGATATGTATTCGATGACTCTCAGAAATGAATCACTGTCGGCGTTAACTTGGCATGTAAATATTAATTGTTTGATTAACTCCTCTCGTAGCGTTGAACTCCATGTGCGTTTGATAACGACTTCCAAGCGCTTTATCGACTGATCACAAGGCAAGTAGCAAATCCACGGCGTATCGGAAAATAGAAAGCTCCCTTCTTTTATTGCCTTAAATTTTACTGCCACTAACTGGGCCCGATCTTCGCGTGGATGCATCAAAATAGCCAATGGTGTAATTTTGTCAGAGCAATCTAACAATTTAACTCCGTAGACATCTTCGAATGTAGAAATCATTAGAGGCAATTTGTCATCTTCTGGAAGAAATTCGAGATACTGAAGTATTTGATCGAATTGAAATAAATCTAGTTCGGGCGGGAATAGATGCTTGAAGATGGCCTTGAACTGAAGGTCAGTGAGGTTTTTATGCACGACTTTCAGATCTAGCATTGGTAGAAATAATCGTGGATTTCTCATTAGAGCGTCGGAGAATTTTTCAAAAAAGAAATCAGTACTAGGACGGCTTAACTTTACATTGAAGTTGTTGTTGTGCATTTCGATGAGTTCTACGAAAGTGTTAGGATATTCTTTGAATAATCTGGGAAGAAAAGACGCATGAGACTGTAAATTGACGGGTTGTAAATTTCGTTCAAATTCATCATCACTTTTTTTGCTGAGCTTTAGGTATTCAACTACAAGTTCTGGATACTTGTCGAATAAAATTCGGACCATCCTATTATTAAGTCGTAGTTTATGTTTTGTGATGCGATTCCAGATGAATGATTCACTGCAAGTTTTCAGTAGTAGATGAGCTTGTTTTTCCTCGTACACCAAAGTCAGCACAGCATAAAATTCTTCAGCGATAGCAGGCTCCACAGTTAAATTATTAGCCAACGCTTTGATAATTTTATTTCGGCTCTGCAGAGATACGACCGGAAAAATCTCTGCCTGGTAGTACTGAACCCTACAATTTTCATGGCTGCCATTGAAAAACCACTTGGCTCTAAGCGCCCGATCAAACACTACAGAGTCATCGGATTTCAAAGCCTCGGAAATTCCCTCAAATTCTCCTGATAATCGCGCAACCTCTACTTGTACTAAAGGTTTCAAAGCCTTCGGTAATTCCGAGGAATCAACAGCCGATTGCATCGCATCATTTTGATTTTCTAATTCACTTATTCTTTTCGCGATGCTGTATATTGTATAAAACTTATCACCCGGTGTAGTTCCTGCAACTTGCTGAATCGCACTCGAATATGGCGATGGTTCCTCTGCCATTGCCGCAACTTCACAGCGTCAAAAAATTCTAGTTTCAAAAAAAAATAAAAATCATCTTAAACCAACAATCCGTAATAATTAAAATGCCTCACGAATAATTAACACTTTTAATATAATTAATAACTTCAATTACCTATTGAATGATAAATTGTATTTTACTTTCTTTTTATCTCAAGAAAGTCCGAAAAATATTTAATTACAACGGTTATCAATTGCTAATTACACTTTTTTAATCACTAGTAAAATATAACCGCGAATACTTTTTTTTTATTTGCAATTATGTTTAATTAAATAAATGCCTTTATATACCGACTCGTAACTCAACACGTGTTCCGTTACATGCTAACATATAGAATGAACACGTGCTAAATATACAGCGATCGAGTCTTTCATCGATACCTGCTACCTCTAAATATCAACAAACTATATGATAATCTATAATACGTCGTTTACCGCCAAATAATTATATTTGGATTTATTTACTTAAATACTATAATAAATCTATAAGTTTTAATCCCTACATAGAAATTCTTCATAACAAAACTGAAAGCAAACAAAACAATTGTTAGTTTTAATTTATTTCTAGTCAACTTTGAAATCTTGTTTGGATGAAAAACAATTTTTTTTAAATGTCTTAAGCAATGAAAATTCAAAAACAAGTGCTATAAATTTATTACTCAACGTCATCAATTTTTCTGAAAAAATGAAAACAGTATAAAATATTTTAATGTTTTTAAAAATTATTCAAGGGTTAAAATTTCTGATTGTTTTTATTTATAAAAAAATTAGATACATAAATTTCAAAATTTTCAAAAGTATTGCTTAGAGCTTTACTTAAATATAAACTCATATATTTTTACGGACATAAATTGTCGCTACAATATAGCTGTAGTTGATGTTGCTGCAAGTTGGAGTAAAGAAATCCAGGACCAGCTTCAAATAACAAACTACAGGTGTAGTAACGCCATCTACAGTCATCAATGTGCACTACAATATTGTCTTTGACATACCATTTTTTTCCCATGGCTGAAAAATATCCAAATATAATTTTTATCAATCAAGTCCCATATATATTTAAAATGTAATTAGAAATCTATTCGTAAGCGGTTCGGAAGACCCTTAAGATTTAACCTTATTCTTGGCGATATGAATGGCTGATAAAACACCTGGATGGGTATGATTTTTCAGAGTATCAAAAATCGCTTGGAAACGTTCATCATTAATTTTCTGCTTTTGAAATGACAAAAGATACGCCGCGAGAATAGTAGCCGATTCATTCTTAATTCCCATAAGAGCTTCTATCATATCCAGTCTATACTCAGGAAAATTACTTTGAAAGCCAGAAAACTCTGAAAATGTATACAAACATTTAGCAATAAAGCCCATTAATTCTGGTGAAAAAATTTTGACAAGTGAAGGCAGACGTTTTCCAACTTTGCAGGCAAATCTCCTCGGCGTGATTCTGACTTTCATGAGAGAAGCGAATTTCATGTTTAAATAAAATATTGGGTCCTGATGCGGAGATATAATTGATGTAAATGATTCTATCAATAAACAAATTAGTCGGTTAGTAACAAGATCATATGATTCATTAGATAATATGATATTGAATATACTACGGACAAAAAAATATCCCGAGTGAAAATTCGGTTCGGTCAGATGGCTGTTGTAATAATCACCTGCATGCTTGATGAAAATTTCTTTTAACCGTTTCAATCTCTGTTCCAACTTACTACGCGCGTGTAAAATATAACAATTTATAAGATACTCGTACGCTGCGGTCAGAACGTTTTCCGGTAATGACAAATCCAAAATGTATTCGTTAATTATTTCTTCATTTAAATCTTCTGAGAATAAGATTGAAATTTTAATATCAATGTTCAATAGATCTATAATATAAGACCAAGCGATCTCTGGCTTTAAACCGTTTTCTTCATCGTCATCGTCATCGTCGACCAGACTACGAAAAAGGCTAAATAATTTTTGAACATAATCCGCAATGTATTCATTAGGAATGAAATCAAATTTCAAAAGACTCTTGAAAATATCTAAATCATCTGCGTTAAGACCTTCGATGCACTCACTAATCATTCTCCAAGTCTCATCATTGGGATCTGTTTCAAAAACTTTGAACACTTTTTTGAACACCAACGTACGAATCGTCTGATGCGTTTCGGATCTCCACAAATCCATCAGGATACCACGCGATTGTTTGACATCCGCGACCATACAAAATAGACGAATCCCGTGTTTTTTTATAGAAACCGGTCGGTCCATCAGCGTCATCGCGAACGAAATGACTTTAGGTAACGCCGTTCGTCGGCTGACATTGACAAGACAACTGACTATCGTGTGAATATAATCACCTGCGCAGAATTTGAGAATAAAATCTAAAGACACTGGGGGATTGACAACCTTGAATCCTAGAGGAATGTAAGACCGTATTTCGTTATTAGCCTGGACATCTTCTTCACCCGGATCAATTACAGCTGACGTTGGTACAAAAGGTTCAACAATTCGTTCAAGTGTTGATCCTTGAACCATCACTGCCAGAAGAACCAGTGCTTTGCCCACTTTTTTATCTCCAACGTCTTCCAAAGACCTGTCTGCAAAGTCTATGCCCAAATCTTGATACCAACAGCACATTCGAACGAATCTCTGTATTCTTGAACGCTTTATTCGCCAAGTGCACTGTTCTAAGTACCATTCCCACTTTTCCATTATTTTTTCAGGATTATTCTTAAGAATTTTACAACCTTCTGATTCCACATTGACATCTATTTCTTCTTTCCCCACCCAAGCGTCATAAATATCTCGCTCACCGTTTTTCAGAATTGACTCCAGTAAATTAACTTCGAAATCGAAAGCCATATGGCCGCCAAACATTTCTTTTACTTTCTCGAACAACCAGGGACGATCTCGGATAGACATTCTTGGAAACGGTGATTTTTCACGCGAATTACGTTCGTTGAATTCATAAATCGATTTCAAGATATTCGAGATGAAAGTCACTGAATTCAGTTTTTTTTCCTCCGCTTTCATAGGAATCAAATTTAACAAGTCATCTAAACATCTTTTTTCAAATAACAAATTGTCTGTCAGTATATTCCACGACAAATCATGCAAATTATGCCTGTCTAAGAATACGTCAGCCATAAAATTTATTCTATCATCAATAGGATAATTATTTATCAGATTATATCTTATTTCCGCAATAACTAGATCCGGAATTTTATTATTTCGAAAAGAACAAGTGCCTGATTTAAGCTGAATAAATTTTATAAAATTGAAAAGTACTTCCCAATGTTGTCGAGTGAAGCTTTTCAGATCGCATTCTTCTAATATCGTTATTAAAACGAACGTCAAATAAAGGCTGTATTCATTTTTATGTCTAGAGGCGATATATTTGAATACTTCAAGCAAACTGTGGTTGTCTAAATTAATTACGCAAGTATATATTAACTGCTGAAGAAGCTGATACCGTTCACTGGAAGATGAAGTTCTCTTTAGTATTGTTTTTATACTTTTAATAGCTTCCTCGCATGGTAAATAACAAATCCAGGACTCGTCGGAAAATGAACACTCGTCAGTTGGATATTCCTCTAACTTTATTCTCGCTTGCTTGATGCGTTCATCTCGCGGAAGTGACCTCAACAATTGGGGTGTGATTTTTTCGGTGCAATCCAATAAGTTAGCTTTGTAAACTTGTTCAAATGCCGACAGAATCAAAGGCGTTTTCTTGCTCTCCGGAAAGAATGTTAAGTAATCGTAGATGTTTCGGTACTCAAATGATTCGACTGCGGGAGGAAATAGTTGGACGATAATACTTTTGAATTTATCTTCAGTGAGTTTCGTTGTCATGGTCTTCAAATCGAGCATAGGCATGAATAGTTTAACGTTCTTCATTAGTGAATTGATACTGGTTTTTAAGAACAATTCTGTACGAACGCGACTTAATTTTATGTTAAAGTTATCATTGTGCATTACGACAAGCTCTGTGAAGGTATTTGGACATTTTTTGACCAATCGCGGAAGAAAATCTGATAGAGAATTTAAATCAACGAGTCGTAAATTTCGTTCGTATTGATCATCACTTTTTTTGCTCAATTTCAAATATTTAACTACGAGTCCCGGGTATTTATAGAACAAAATTCGTACTAATCTATTATTAAGCCGTACTTTATGCTCTGTGATGCAATTCCAGATAAATGATTCACTGCAAGCCATCAACAGTGGGTGAGCTTGTTTTTCTCCGTACATCAAAGTCAGCTTAGTGTAAAATTCTTCAGCGATAGCAGGATTCGCGGTTAAATTATTAGCCAACGTTTTGATAATTTTAAGTCGACTCTGCAGAGACACGACCGGAAAAATCTCTGCCTGGTAGTACTGAACCCTGCAATTTTCATGGCTGCCATTGAAAAACCACTTGGCTCTAAGCGCCCGATCAAACACTACAGAGTCATCGGATTTCAAAGCCTCGGAAATTCCCTCAAATTGTCCTGATAATCGCGCAACCTCCACTTGTACCAAAGGTTTCAAAGCCTCCGGCAATTCCGACGAATCAACAGCCAATTGCATCGAATCATTTTGATTTTCTGATTCAGTTATTTTTTTCGCGATAAGGTTCAGTGTATTAAATTTATCACTCAGTTTACTTCCCGCGACTTCTTGAATCCCACTTAAATACGGCGATAATTCCATCACATCCATCATCATAAACTTTGTATCGAAATTTAACACTAAAACAAGAACTAACTCCTAATAATTCTTATTCTATGAATCTATTGCGTATTAACCAACTAAACATATGTTACATATTTATCACAAAAGTCGAATAACAACGAAATGTTTACTTGGCCTTCGAAATTTTTATATCAACTGCCTCTATTCCTCTGTTTCCTCGCCGGTATCTGACATTCTAAATATTTTTTAGTCGAAACTGCGCAGGCTCATTCACCTACATGCGCCATCAATGTCATTCATACATACTACAATTTTACGGCAGAATCATAGAGCACTATATATCAATTAACTAAAATATAAATGACACTATTAGGCCTCGAGCATCTTCTAAGAAATAAAAAATATAAGTTGTTGATATTTTATATCTTTATGGTTTATAATTCACTATCTTTTTTATAATGTTACAAAGTTACTATTGGAAAAAGTCGAGTATTTATTAGCTGCTCGAATTTTTGAAAAAATGATCAATTGCGTATATTTTTTTTTCAATTTTTTTTTTATTAATATTTAAAAATTAATTAACTATCAAAACTATATACCATCATATATTTTAGATAAAATTAAAATTTACATCATAATTACCTGAAATATTTATCAATGACTGTAAAAAATAAGAGTTGTAACAAAAAAACTATAACTTATATTATTTTCAAACACAAGGAAAACACATTAATGAAATATATATAGCATTCATATTTTTTTGGCTTTTATTTAAAAAGTATAATATTCAGAGTAATATACAAAAAGTTTGACGTATTTCAGAAAAAAATAAAAATAACTCACAAAAATATTTATATGAATATAGACGTTTTGTTTCTCAAAAGATTTACGATAAAATATAGGCAATGGATACTACCACGGAATTGCTATGACCTTTGAGAGAATCAAAAATCTTGAAAATTCGTGAGCCGTTGCAATCATCCTTTTGAAACGCCAGAAATTGGGCGGCGAGAATCGCAGCCTGATCATTGTTTAATTCAATCAAACTTTCGGCTACATTCAGCAAATTTTCAGTAGTGTTCTCAGAGAAGTACGATTTGAGATAATCAGATAAGCACGAAGCGATGAATGTAAATATTTCCGCGGAGAAAATTTCAATTAATGACGGTAACAGTTCGTTTACTTTACAAGCAACTTCTTTTGGCGAAAGTCTTTCTTTTGCGAAAAGAGACGCAAATGAGAAATGCACATAGAAAAAGGGGCTTTGCTGAGGTCTTAACGTGGAATTGAATGCTTCGAGTGCGACTTCGATAAATCGTGTTAGACATGGCTTGTGTGCTTGGTTAACGAGAGTTATTAAAATATTCACTAAATTCTTTACGAAATAATTTGCTGGATAGAATAACGGAATAGTAGGATGAGGGATATCCCAATTTTCACTAACAATCCTGACGAATATATTTTTGAAACGTTCTAGTCTGCCTTCAAATTTGTTCTGCTCTACTGCAAGATAATTAACTAGATAATGATGGCCTGTAGATAGTACGTTTTTCGGTAATGACAAATCAAGAACATACTTGTCGATTATGTCATTGTGTAACTCTTCGGAAAACAAAACGAATATATTATGATTAATATTGAGTATCTTTTCGATGTGAGGCCAAACGACATCTGGCTGCAAACCGTTTTCCACATCGCTGAGTCTATGAAAGAGGTTAAACAATTTGTGGACATAATCCGCGATGTATTCATTAGGAATCGAATCAAATTTCATAAGAGATTCAAAAGTATCTTTATCATCTGGCTTAAGACCGTCGATACATTCGCTAATCATTCCCCAGGTCTCGTCATTGGGAATTGATTCAAAAACTTTGAACACATTTTGAAACACTAACGTACGAATCGTCTGATGCGTTTCGGATCTCCACAAATTCATCAGGAAACCGCGTAATTGTTTGACATCCGCGACCGTACAAAATAAGCGAATCCCGTGTTTTTTTATAGAAACCGGTCGGTCCATCAGCGTCGTCGCGAACGATATAACTTTAGGTAACGCCGTTCGTCGGCTTACATTTACAAGACAATTGACTGTTGTGTGAATATAATCACCCACGCAGAATTTGAGGACTAAATCTAAAGACACTGGCGGATTAACGACATTGAATGCCATCGGAATAGTAGACGACATCCGAAAATCAGCTGCTGCATTTTCTTCATTGGCATTTATTGTAGTTGACTTTGGTACAAAAGCTTCTGCGACCTGCGCAAATGCTGATCCTTCGAACAGTATCCCCAGAATCATCAATCTTTTCTCTCGTTTCTTCTCTGTTACTTCTTTTAAACATCCCTCAGCAAACTTTATCGGCAAATCTTGAAACCAGCGACAGAATTTAACAAATCTTCGCGTCTGTGGGCATTTAATATCATTCATACATTTCTCCAGGTATAATTCCCAATTTTTAATTATTCTTTCCGGTCTATTTTTGAGTACTCGTGAAATTTTTCCGGAATCCACATCGATTTCCTCTTCGTCTTCATTAACCAATGTGTCATAAATTTCCTTTTCTTCTTCTTCCAATAATTTTTTGATGTATTTGAGTTCCCGTTTATTTGAATTTTCATCTTTTAAAAATTCTTTAATGAAATTTAAAATCCACGGATAATCTCTGATCGACATTTTTTCCAGCGGTAATTTTGCTTTTAGATTACTTTTGTTAAAGTCATAAATCATTTCCATGATGTAATGTACAAATGGAGCATTTGTATATTTTTTTTTAGTATCATTTACCGACGAGAACGCCCTAATTAATTCATCTATATATTTTCTTTCGTGCGACAAGTTGTCTTGCATAAGTTTCCAATCGAGACCGAATTCATGATATACATTGTACTTAACGAAGGAGCTTACTTTATCAGTTATCGAACAGTTATTTTCCAAATCAAACAAAATTCTAGCCTTAAGTAAATCAACTAAGACAGAAAAATGATATTCGAATTTATTTTTCACATACAGAAATTTCGTAAAACTGTAAAGAACCTCCCAATGTTCAAGTAGTAGATTTTTCAAGGCATATTCTTGCAACAGTATCTTGAAAACCTCCGACAGAATGAAATTAGGCTCGTTTTTATGCCTCGTCGTGATATATTTCAGTACTTCAAGTAACGCATCATTATCGGAGTTTACAACGCATGTGTAAATCAAGTCGGAAAGTAATTCACATCTTTTAGTGCTGTCTGATGATTTAATAATGAGATTTTTCAGGTATGGAATTGACTCCTCGCATGGTAAAAAGCAGACCCATTGCCTTGCGGAATCATGTTCCATTTTTATCCTCGCTTGTTTGACACGTTCGTCACGTGGAAGTAATCGCATTGCTGTGGGTGTGATTTTTTCAGTGCAGTCGAGAAAATTAACTTTGTAAACCTCTTCAAAAGCAGACATAATTAGAGGCAAATGTTTTTCTTCTGGTAGATGAGGCAAAAAATTTGTACCTACACTATACGTGAATAAGCTCTCGAAATCGAAAGATTCCAATTCTGGAGGCAATAATTGCTGGAGAACAATTTTAAGTTGGTTATCAGTGAGTCTTTTTGCAACGGTATCGGGACTTATATATGACATAAATAATTTAGGATTTTTCATAAATGCATCGATGGAATTTTTCAAAAATAACTCGGTTCGAGTGTGTCTTAAATATATGTTGTAGTAGTCACCGGGAATTTCAAGAAGCTCCACAAAAATATCTGGATATTTCTTAATTAATCGCGGGAGAAAATTTGCCACAGAATGTAAATGAAGAGACCGATAATTACGTTCCAATTCGTTGTCACTGTTCTTGGTTAGTTTCAGATACTTAACTACCAGTTCTGGATATTTATTGAATAAAATTCGCACCATTCTACTACTGAGCCATACTTTATTCTCTGAGACGCATTTCCAGATGAATGATTGACTGCAAGCCATCAACAGTGGGTGAGCTTGTTTCTCTCCGTACATCAAAGTCAGCGCAGTGTAAAATTCTTCAGCGATAGCAGGTTTCGCGGTTAAATTTTTAGCCAACGTTTTGATAATTTTAAGTCGACTCTGCAGAGACACGACCGGAAAAATCTCTGCCTGGTAGTACTGAACCCTGCAATTTTCATGGCTGCCATTGAAAAACCACTTGGCTCTAAGCGCCCGATCAAACACTACAGAGTCATCGGATTTCAAAGCCTCGGAAATTCCCTCAAATTGTCCTGATAATCGCGCAACCTCCACTTGTACTAAAGGTTTCAAAGCCTCCGGTAATTCCGACGAATCAACAGCCAGTTGCATCGAATCATTTTGATTTTCCGAGTCAATTATTTTTTTCGCGATAAGGTTCAGTGTCTTTAACTTATCACCCGGTTTACTTCCCGCGACTTTTTGAATCCCACTTAAATACGGCGACAATTCAATAACATCCATCATCATAGACTTTGTATCAAAATTTAACACCAAAACAAGAACTAACTCCTAATAATTCTTATTCAGTTCAGAATATTATTCCGTGCAATAAATCTATTGCGTAACCCACTAAAAATATGTTACATATTTATCACAAAAGTCGAATAACAACGAAATGTTTACTTAGCCTTCGAAATTTTTAAATCAACTGCCTCTATTCCTCTATTTCCTCGCCGTTATCTGACATTCTAAATTTTTTTTAGTCGAAACTACGCATGCTCGTTCACATACATGGGTCATCAATGCCACACATACGATTTCACCTCTGATTCATAGAACACTAGATAAAAACTAAAATATAAATGACACTATTAGGCCTCGAGCATTTTCTACGAAATAAAAAATATAATTCGTTGTTTTTTTATAATTTGTATATGTATATCTCTTTTATAATTCTTTATCTAATCTTATACTGTTAAAAATTTAAACATCATAATTACCTGAAATATTTTTCGGTGACTGAAAAATGAGAGTTATGACAATAAAAGTATAACATATATTATTTAGTGTACATAAGGAATTATATCGATTAAATATATATTTTTATTCAAAAAGTATAAGATTCAGTGTAAGATACAAAAAATTTGATAACATATATTTTTTAAAAAAAATATATATATTATTTATGAAAATATTTTCCTTGATAATCAGACGGGTTTTATATTATTTTTTATTTTACAACTGTTTGTACATTATAATAGAGGCAATTGACACTGCCACAGGATTGTTTTGTTCTGTAAGAGTATTAATAATTTTAATAAACCGGGAATTAGTAGAAAGATTATTTTGAAGCGACAAAAGTTGGGCCGCAAGAATCGTAGCCTGATCATTATTTAATTCGATCAAACATTCGACTACATCCAACAAATTATCAGTAGTGTTGTCTGGGTAGTATGACACGAGGTAATCGGATAAGAATGAAGCGATAAATGACATTAATTCCGCGGAAAAAACATTAATTAATGATGGTAGTAGTCCGTTTACTTTCCAGGCAACTTCTTTTGGGGAAAATTTCTTTTGCAACAGTAGAGAAGCAAATGAAAAGTTCAAATAGAAATAGGGGTCTTGCTGGGGTTTCAAAGTGGAATTAAATGACTCGAAAGCAACTTCGATTAATCGTACTAGACTAGGCTCG
Source organism: Microplitis manilae (assembly GCA_030273425.1). NCBI lineage: Eukaryota > Metazoa > Arthropoda > Insecta > Hymenoptera > Braconidae > Microplitis > Microplitis manilae. The sequence continues at coordinate 26,529,496 of CP092727.1, forward strand.
AGTGATCGATTAGCATGGTTAATTAAATTTTCAGTTAAATTTTTAACGAAATATTTTGCTGGATAGAATGACCGTTCAGTAGGATGAGGATTATCCCAATTTTCACTAACAATTTTGACGAATATATTTTTGAAACGTTTCAATCTGTCTTCTAATTTATCTCGTGCTGTCAGAATGTAATTAACTAGATAGCTATGACCTGCATATAGTACGTTTTTCGGTAATGACAAATCAAGAACATACTTTTCAATTATTTCGGAATGCAATTCATCGGAAAACAGAACTAATATATTATTATTAATATTAAGTAGCTTTGTGATATGAGACCAAACGACACCTGGCTGCAAACCGTTTTCCACATTGCCGAGTCTGTGAAAGAGGCTAAATAATTTGCGGGCATAATCCGCGATGTATGCATTAGGAATCGAATCAAATTTCATAAGAGATTCAAAAGTATCTTTATCATCTGGCTTAAGACCGTCGATGCATTCGTTAATCATTCCCCAGGTCTCGTCATTGGGAATTGATTCAAAAACTTTAAACACATTTTGAAACACTAACGTACGAATCGTCTGATGCGTTTCGGATCTCCACAAATTCATCAGGATACCGCGTAGTTGTTTGACATCCGCGACCGTACAAAATAAGCGAATCCCGTGTTTTTTTATAGAAACCGGTCGGTCCATCAGCGTCGTCGCGAACGATATAACTTTAGGTAACGCCGTTCGTCGGCTTACATTCACAAGGCAATTGATTATCGTGTGAATAGAATCACCTTCACAGAATTCAAGAATAAAATCCAACGACACTGGCGGATTGGCGACATTATATGCCAGCGGAGCAGTAGTCGACATCTGGTAATCAACTGTAGCATCTTCTTCATCGGAATCTACTCCAGTTGACATGACTACGAAAGTTTCTACGACCTGCTCCAATGCTGAGCCTTCGAACAGTAGCCCCAGAACAATCAATCCCTCATCTCGTTTCTTCTCCGTAACTTCGTTCAAACTTTTCTCAGCAAACCTTATCGGCAAATCTTGATACCAGCGGCACAATTTCAAAAATTTTCGGGTCCAAGGATTGTTAATGTCATTCATACATTTCTCTAAGTATAATTCCCAGTCTTCTAGTATTTTTTCTGGATGATTCTTCAGCAACTCCAATACTTTCGGTGATTTGACATCTATTTCCTCATCATCTCCACTAACCAATGCATCAAAAATTGCTGTCTCTCCTTCTCTCAATACATCTTTAAGTCTTTCCACATCCTTTTTATTCTGATCCTTGTCGTTGATAAACTTCTTAACAGAATTATAAAGCCAGGGATAATTTTTTATCGACATGACTTCTAGTGGTGATTTTGTTTTTGAATTACGTCTGTTAAAGTCATAAATCGAATTCAAGACATTACCTATCACATGAGCAGTTATATATTCCCTTTTACTTTCACTTACAGACGGAAGTACTCCGATGAACTCTTCCAGGCATTTTCTATGGTATGTCAAGTTGTCTTGCAAAATATTCCACCCGTTAGTCCAGTGGGTTATGTTGTATTCAGCAAGCATGCGTATGTTGTCCGTTATCGAACAGTTGTTCGCTAAATCGAAGCGGATTTTTCCGGTTATCAAGCATAGTGTAGCAGAAAAGTTTGAGTCTATTCCATTTTTAACATACAACAATTTCAACAAACTGTCAATTACATCCCAGTGTTCTCGCGTTAGTTTTTCTAGGTAATATTCTTCCGACAATACCCGTAAAACATATACCAGTATAAATCCACTCTCGTTTTTGTGTCTCGTCGAAATATACTTCAGTACTTCTAGTAACGCATTATTATCAGAATTAAGAACGCATGTGAAAATTAATTGCTTGAGTAATTCGCATCTTTCATTGCCATTAGATGATTTTTTGATGAGATTCTTAAGGTATGAAATTGATTCATCACATGGTAAATAGCAAACCCATGATTTCCTGGAGTAGCGGAATATATCTGTTGGTTCTTTGAGCAGTTTTACTCTCGCTTGCTTGATGCGTTCCTCCCGCGAAAGAAATTGCATTGCTGTGGGTGTTATTTTTTCAGTGAAGTCTAGTAAATTTGCTTTGTAAACTTCTTGAAAAACCGATGTCATTAAAGGTAGTATTTTTTCTTTTGGAAGATACTTTAGATACGCCATCATTGAATCGAATTGAAAGGATTCCAATGTGGGAGGGAATAGTTGCTGAATGATACTTTTGAATTGGCTATCAGTGAGTTTTTTTGTAACGGTTTTTTGGTCCAAAATAGGCATAAATAGTTTAGGATTTCTTATCAATGCATCGATGGAGTTTTTCAAAAATAACTCAGTACGAGTGTGACTCAGCCTTATGTAGTAACCGCAACGTTGCATTTCAAAAAGCTCCACAAAAGCTTCTGGAGATTTTTTAATTAATCGCGGAAGAAAATCTGATAGAGAATTTAAATCAACGAGTCGTAAATTTCGTTCGTATTGATCATCACTTTTTTTGCTCAATTTCAAATATTTAACTACGAGTTCCGGGTATTTATAGAATAAAATTCGTACTAATCTATTATTAAGCCGTACTTTATGCTCTGTGATGCAATTCCAGATAAATGATTCACTGCAAGCCATCAACAGTGGGTGAGCTTGTTTCTCTCCGTACATCAAAGTCAGCGCAGTATAAAATTCTTCAGCGATAGCAGGATTCGCGGTTAAATTATTAGCCAACGCTTTGATAATTTTAAGTCGACTCTGCAGAGATACGACCGGAAAAATCTCTGCCTGGTAGTACTGAACCCTGCAATTTTCATGGCTGCCATTGAAAAACCACTTGGCTCTAAGCGCCCGATCAAACACTACAGAGTCATCGGATTTCAAAGCCTCGGAAATTCCCTCAAAATGTCCTGATAATCGCGCAACCTCCACTTGTACTAAAAGCTTCAAAGCCTCCGGTAATTCCGACGAATCAACAGCCGATTGCATCGAATCATCTTGATTTTCTGATTCAGTTATTTTTTTCGCGATGCGGTTTAGTGTATTGAACTTGTCACTCAATTTACTTCCTGCGACTTTTTGAATCCCACTCAAACAAGGCGATAGTCCCTCTGCCATATCGATTTATATCGAAACTGGCGACGCACAATCTAAAAAATTAAAAAATTTTTTCAATTCAATTGTCTCTATATATTAACTCAAACTCCAAACTTACTGTTTATAACCTACTCCTCCACGTGGATGTACATATATGTGTATATAATATAATTTTAACAACTCAGAAGTTTTCAATCTAAAAATACTCTGAATTTAAACCTTTACATAACTTTTATCCATCAAGTCACAAACTTTTCAAATTATCGCAATCTTTCAAAATTAGTTTTACCGTCGATTATAAAAGAAACTTCTATATTAAAGTAAAAACGTGTATGCACAATCAAAGAAAATTTGAGTAACTGCTCAGCTGCTTCGTTCGTATATTTTGTGATGTTCTATCTGCGCATGCTCAGGCCACAGACATTCACCAACACTAATAGCTTTAAACGCCGAAATTCAAATGTGTTGTCATAGACGTAGTCTAACACAACTATGCCTGTATGTCAGTGTGTCCGTTATTTCTCAACTTCGTTTTTTTACCTGACAATGTTAGACGTATGTCAGTGACTGTGCTGTATATATATTTCTGACACTTGACAATGTGACTGTTCAACTGCCCGGTACAATATTGTGTCCCTTGATTCCCTTGGCTTCTGCAATTCTGGACCTTGACTTGTAGGGGTAGTGAATGTATCACGTAATGAGGGTGAGTTTCACGTCACAGCAAAACTGTCCAACAGCCTAGGTTTCTAATACTGTTCAGGTATTCCTAAGTAATGATACTTCCCATTTTCTTGCAATGAGAAAAAATTTATTACTCGCTTAAGAATAAGTGTACAGCTACAACTCATACTTAATTTCGTAGAAAATTTAGCGTTCTTCAAACAAGGTCTCTTACGCTTTTTTCGAAAATTCAATTATTTTGGTGATTTTGGAGCTCAAAGTTTAGTAGATTTATAAAATAATGTTTTTCGTTCAAAATTCTGTAACTTCAGCAAAGGAATATATTTATATACTTACCCACTATACATTTTCCACATATTTAAAACAGACTTATCGTGATATATATAAAAAGACATAAAAGTTTATATCATAATTACCTGAAATATTTTTTGGTGACTGTAAAAAATAAGAGGTATGACAAAAATACTATAACATATATTTATTATTGGGCATCAGAAAAACATATTAATTGAATTTATTTATTAACTTTTTTTTTATTTATAAGTATAATATTCAGAGTCATACAAATAATTTGGTAGCGTATTTTGCAAAAGAAAAAAAAATAATTTAAAAAAATATTTTTCTTAATATATAGGCATTTTTTTTTAAATTTTTTTTTTACAAAAGCTGATGCGTTATAATATAGGCTGTTGATACTACCGTGGGGTTGCTATGCCTTTTGAGAGTATTAATAATTTTTGCATACTGGGAGCTATTGTGAAAATTAAACTGCAGCGACAAAAATTGGGCCGCAAGAATCGTAGCCGGATCATTATTTGATTCGATCAAACCCTCGACTACACCCAACAACTTATTAGTAGTGTTCTCATCGAAGTATAACTTGAGATAATCGGATAAGCACGAAGCGATGAATGAAACTAATTCCGCGGAAAAAATTTTTAATAATGAGGGCAATAGTTCGTTTACTTTACAGGCAACTTCTTTTGGCGAAAATCTATTTTTTGACAGTAGAGAAGCGAAAGAAATGTTCAAATAGAAATAGGGATCTTGCTGGGGTTTTAAAGTGGAATTAAATGACTCGAAAGCAACTTCGATTAATCGTGCTAGACTTGGCTCGAGTGATCGATTAGCGTGATTAATTAAATTTTCTGTTAAATTTTTTACGAAATAATTTGCTGGATAGAATGCTGGTTCAGTAGGATGAGGATTATCCCAATTTTCACTGACAATTTTGACGAATATATTTTTGAAACGTTTTAATCTGTCTTCTAATTTATCTCGCGCTGTCAGAATGTAATTAATTAGATAATTATGGCCTGCATACAGTACGTTTTTCGGTAATGACAAATCAAGAACATACTTTTCAATTATTTCGGTATGCAATTCATCGGAAAACAGAACTAATATATTGTCATTAATATTAAGTAGCTTTCTAATATGAGACCAAACGACATCTGGCTCTAAACCGTTTTCCACATCGCCGAGTCTGCGAAAGAGGCTAAATAATTTGCGGACATAATCCGCGATATATTCATTAGGTATCGAATCGAATTTCATAAGAGATTCAAAAGTATCTTTATCATCTGGCTTAAGGCCGTCGATACATTCGTTAATCATTCCCCAGGTCTCGTCATTGGGAACTGATTCAAAAACTTTGAACACATTTTGAAACACTAACGTACGAATCGTCTGATGCGTTTCGGATCTCCACAAATTCATCAGGATACCGCGTAATTGTTTGACATCCGCAACCGTACAAAATAAGCGAATCCCGTGTTTTTTTATAGAAACCGGTCGGTCCATCAGCGTCGTCGCGAACGATATAACTTTAGGTAACGCCGTTCGTCGGCTTACATTTACAAGACAATTGACTGTTGTGTGAATATAATCACCCACGCAGAATTTAAGGATTAAATCTAAAGACACTGGCGGATTAACGACATTGAATGCCATCGGAATAGTAGACGAAATCTGATAATCATCTGCAGCATCTTCTTCATCGGCATCTATTGTAGTCGACGTTGGTACAAAAGCTTCTGCGACCTGCGCAAATGCTGATCCTTCGAACAGTAGCCCCAGAATCATCAATCCTTTATCTCGTTTTTTCTCCGTAACTTGGTCCAAACTTTTCTCAGCAAACTTTATTGGCAATTCTTGATACCAGCGACACAACTTAACAAATCTTCGGGCCCACGGATTGCTAATGTCATCCATACATTTCTCTAGGTACAATTCCCAATTCTTCACTATTTTTTCCGGATTATTTCTCAGTAACTGTACAACTTTTGGTGACCCCACATCGATTTCCTCTTCTTCTTCAGTAACCAACGCTTCGTAAATTTCTCTTTCCCCTTCTTTCAATAATCTTTTGAGTCTCTTAACATTCGATTCATTTTCATCTTTATCATTCAAAACCTTCTTAACGTAATTCAAAATCCACGGGTAATTTTCAATTGTCATCCTTTCCAACGGTGATTTGGATTTCGAATTACGTTCATTAAAATCCTTGAACGATATCATGATGCCATTTACCAAACCAACATCCGGATCTTCTTTCTTACTCTCAATTTTCGATGGCAATACTCTCATAAATTCTTCAAGACACTTTCTATTGTAGGACAAGTTGTCTTCTAAAATATTCCAGTTGCCATTCCAGCGCTTCATGGTGTAATCAGCAAGTATACTGATTTTATCAGTTATCGAATAATTATTCGCTAAATCGAAGCGAATCCTGGCTGTTATCAAGTCCAGTGTAACATTAAAGTAAGAGTCTATTCCATTTTTAACATACAACAATTTCACTAAACTGTAAATTAAATCCCAATGTTCAAGCGTTAGGTTAAGACTTTTTAGGTCATATTCTTGCGATAATACCCGTAAAACATATGGCAGTACAGAACCGCTCTCATTTTTGTGTCTCGTCGAAATATACTTCAGTACTTCTAGTAACGCGTTATTGTCGGAATTAATGGCGCATGTGAAAATTAATTGCTTAAGAAGTGCGCTTCTATCATTGGCATTTGATGTTTTTTTGATAAGGTCTTTTAAATATGGAATTGACTCTTCAGTCGCTAAATAACAAACCCACGATCTATCGGAATAGTAAAATTTATCAGTTGGTTCTTGCTGCATTTTTATCCTCGCTTGTTTGACACGTTCGTCACGTGGAAGTAATCGCATTGCTGTGGGTGTAATTTTTTCCGTGCAGTCTAGCAAGTTCACTTTGTACACCTCTTCAAAGACCGATGTCATCAATGGTAATTTTTTATCTTCTGGTAGAAATTTCAGATACTCGAACGATTCATCGAAGTGAAAGGATTCCAATGTGGGAGGAAATAAGTTCTGGATAACACTTTTGAATTGGCTATCAGTGAGTTTTTTTGTAACGGTTTTTTGGTCCAAAATAGGCATAAATAGTTTAGGATTTCTTATCAATGCATCGGTGGAGTTTTTCAAAAATAACTCAGTACGAGTGTGACTCAGCCTTATGTAGTAACCGCAACGTTGCATTTCAAAAAGCTCCACGAAAGTTTCTGGGCATTTTTTAATTAATCGCGGAAGAAAATCTGATAGAGAATTTAAATCAACGAGTCGTAAATTTCGTTCGTATTGATCATCACTTTTTTTGCTCAATTTCAAATATTTAACTACGAGTCCCGGGTATTTATAGAATAAAATTCGTACTAATCTATTATTAAGCCGTACTTTATGCTCTGTGATGCAATTCCAGATAAATGATTCACTGCAAGCCATCAACAGTGGGTGAGCTTGTTTCTCTCCGTACATCAAAGTCAGCGCAGTATAAAATTCTTCAGCGATAGCAGGTTTCGTGGTTAAATTATTAGCCAACGCTTTGATAATTTTAAGTCGACTCTGCAGAGATACGAACGGAAAAATCTCTGCCTGATAGTACTGAACCCTGCAATTTTCATGGCTGCCATTGAAAAACCACTTGGCTCTAAGCGCCCGATCAAACACTACAGAGTCATCGGATTTCAAAGCCTCGGAAATTCCCTCAAATTGTCCTGATAATCGCGCAACCTCCACTTGTACTAAAGGCTTCAAAGCCTCCGGTATTTCCGGCGAATCACCACCAAATTGCATCAAATCATTTTTTGATTCAATTATTTTTTTCGCGATGCGGTTCAGTGTCTTCAACTTATCACTCAGCTTATTTCCTGCGACTTTTTGAATCCCACTCAAACATGGCGATAGTTCCTCTGCCATATCGATTTATATCGAAACTTGCGACGCACAATCTAAAAAATTTAACAATATTTTCAATTTAATCATCTCTATATACTAACTCAAACTCCAAACTTACTATTTATAACCTATTCCTCCAAGCAAATATACATATATGCGTATATAATATAAATTTAACAACTCAGAAGTTTTCAATCTAAAAATACTCGGAATTTTTTAACCTTCACATAACTTTTATCCATCAAATCGCAAACTTTTCAAATTATCGCAATCTTTCGAAATTAGTTTTACTATCTATTATAAAAGAAACTTTTGTATTAAAGTAAAAACGCGTACGAATATTCAAGGAAAATATTAGCTACTCTGTTCAGCCGCTTTGTACGTATCTCGTACGTTTTTAAATCTGCGCATGCGCAGGCTACATACATTCGCTAACACTTCAATAACTTTATACGCCGGAATCTAAATGTGTTTTCATAGATAGACATCACAACTACATACATATATATATATATATATATATATATATATATATATATATATATATACTACGTATCATTTATCCGTATGTGTTACACACGGAATAAAAACATCACGTGTTCAATACAATTACAGATTCTTAGTCACCATGACCTCGACTCTGAACATCGATATTTTTATTCTGATAAATAATAAATAGATAATAACATTATTAATGATAATTACTTATTTATTACTATAATAAGTATCAATTAGTTCTATATATCTTGGATAATTTTTTTTTCTGTTCATAAATTTAAAATTTTCTATGATAACTTATAAGCAATCTCATTTATTTCTCATGAAAAAATACAAATATGCTCGTTCCCTATCTAAAAATTACCATAGAATCCACTCAAATGGGTAAAAAACCGGATAGAAACCCGTGCAAGTCTATAAGTTTCCATATGGATTTTTATCCATTGAGTAGATTCTGTGGGAACTTTTGAATAGGGATTACAATAATCGTAGCTTATAATTTATTTTTAACAAGTTTATATATTTGATGTAAAATGCTTGACTCTTTAATGAGACTGAGATCTTTTGATATTTTCAGACAAGTATACTCGGTTGAGTTGTCGATAGGTCGCCATTCGATAGGAATTTGCTCCGATTTTGAGTTTGGATTTCTGTAATATATAATTTTTTGAATACGACTTTCGGAAATTAAATTGATAGGAAATTAAAGAGATAGTTACCCAGTTTTCGCGAAGGTAGTCCAGAAGTGTAGAAATCTTTGCTGGATACTGTACTCAGTTGAACCGGGAGTCAGCGGTTCCATGCCGAGTACTTTGAACATTTTTGGGTAGAAAAAGTAAAATAGTTCTTCCCCATGCGAAGTTCCTGCAACAAATATAATTAGAGCGGTTTCCTAATTTTGGAAGAGTGTCACTCAGTACCTTCGCAATCTACGCCGAATACTTTCTGCATTATGGAAGTTTCTTTGGAATAGTAGTCGAATTTATAGACATAAGTCGGTATGCCAGGAATCGACGGTTGGATTTCGAGGATATGATGGATATTTATCAAAAATTGTGCAGCACTTAGCAAATCTACATATTCTTTTACATTTTCAGAGCTTATTTTCTTATTACCCATGAAAAAGTTTTTAATATCACCCACTGATACATTTCGCTCGTTCAAAAATTTTTTTGCATTTGGATGTAATAGTAATGCGTCTGCGTTAGCTTCTATTTGAGCATAATGATCATCTTTCAACTCTAAATAAATTTATTAGCATGATTAGTTGAATTCATACCCAGAAAAAACATCACACTACTGATAGCCGGTGACTAATAATTTTTGGATTTTTGAAAAACGATAAATTATGAAAAAAAAAAAAATTTCAAAAAAATGCACCTGTAGCTTTTTTAATTTTCTACATGTGCATTTTTTTCTTTTATTTTTTTTTTTTAATTGAGACATTAAAAAATCAATCCAAAAATTTTTTAGCTGTCTGCTATTTACAGAATCGTGAAAAAATGGATTTTTAAGGTTCCTAATAATAATTTTTGAAAATATTTCTAACCTGCGAGAAGGATAATTCCTTCGTGACTAGTGTAACCAATGATAGTTGGAACTTTAATCCCAGATTTAACAGCTTCATTTAGCGGGACATTCAAAAACGGATTTTTTGATTTCAAATCGACTGATGGCAAAAATGGATTTGAAATTAAGAGACGATGCTGAAAAATAAGTAAACCTACTAGTTAGATTCTGCGTATAATAAGTAATCACGGAGGAGGGAAATATAATATTTATACCTTCCAAGTTTGGAGTGAATGTAACGTTTTTACTAAACTAATTGCGTCAATGGTTTGTAAATACTCAATAAGTCTTTTAGTATCAGTAACTTTGTTCCCTAGTTTGTCAGCTATTTTTTCTGCTTCTTCTTTCATGGAATGTGATGAGCTCGCCCATGGATTAGTCGCGACTCCACTTTGTAAAATCGCTTTATGGAATAGCCCTAAAAACCAAAAAGTCAAAGCTGCTTTTCACGAGAATTAGATAACTTTAATATATATCTAATTTATGTGAACCTTGAGTTAGGGGGGAAAGGGTCAAGTAATGAACTGCAGCACCACCAGCACTTTCACCAAAAATAGTAACGTTATTTTGATCCCCACCAAATTTCGATATGTTTTGCTGAACCCATTTCAAAGCCATCACTTGATCTTTTAATCCCTGATTTCCGGGCGCTGATTCATCTTCCAAATTCAGAAAACCTAGAACATGATTAGTAACTTTATTATTTTTGATCGAAAGAACATTTGAATTTTTCATTCCAAAATTTAACTTGCAGACCTCTGACAAGAGAACTCCGGGTTGAAAAATTTGATCTGATTATAGTCTGATGACAGTATTTTTAGTCAGCCTCTAAATTTTTATTCAAATTTTATGACATTTTTGATCTAAAAACAGCCTAAAAGTAATAGACAGAAACCAGATTGAAAATTATTGAAAACAAGCCTAAACAGGGAATACTACAGGCAAAACTTAATCAAATTTTAGATGATACTTAAATACAATTAAAGAACAAAATTGCATAGAATTAACTCAAATTTAAATTTCCTTTAAAAAAGACCAAATTTTCAAACCCGACATAAACCACAAAATATCTACCAGAGCATAATTTACCTAAAATACCCAGACGGTAGTTTATTGTAACCAACACAATATCTTTCTCAACAAGATAATCCGGACCATAAACGTCATCATTTCCGGAACCACCAACAAAGCCGCCTCCGTGAATCCAGACCATAACAGCTCGTGGTATCGCAGGATTTAATTCCCTTGTAAAGACATTTAAATAGAGACAATCATCACTTCCTACTATTTGTTTCGTTCTCCAATCATATTGCGCACAGATACCACCATATTCTTTGGCATCTTTCACTCCAGACCACGGTTCCACTGGTTCTGGATCCTGTTACAATACAGTACACTAGTAATCAACAAAAATAAACTTGAGTGAATAATATCAGTCTAAATAAATCAAACCTTAAATCTCAAATCTCCAACTGGTGATTTAGCATACGGGATACCTCGGAACGCGTAGAATGGATTATTTCCAACGACATTTGTCTCGCGAATGCCACACAATTTACCTTGTTGCACTTGAACAATTGGATTGTTATCCATAATTGTATTAACCACAAACAACTTAACTCTGCAGCTCACTTAGCTACACTAAAATGAACTGTTTTAATGCCGGATAGAAATTTGTGTCAACTGCAATCATCAAGTCGTAGAGAAGTAGTAGTAAACGCCCCTTCTCTTTTTAAATCCCACACATCTATATATGTACACACACGAGTTACATAACATTCTACTTGTTATTTTCTCCTCTTCTTTCGTACTCACATTTTATACATTCTCGCTTATTTAAATTTAAAAATACAGTAAATATGCGTTAATTTTTCTTATCAACTTTATTTAAATAATCCATTTATAAATATGCAATATTTCATATTTTTCAAATTAATAATTAATATTATTGCAGAAATTATCTACGATAAAATTAATGACGTAGGAATAAAAATTTATTCATCGATTAGTAATCTAAGATATAGTCAATTAGTATCGACATAAAAAAAAAACATTTTTTTATCGAGTTAATACGGACAAGTTATCAAAATATATGATAAGATAGCAATTAAAACAATTTCATATCACGGAAAAAGTCTTGTAATCATTTTAAATTGTAAGACAGTATATTAGATTACACGACTCGAAAAATTTCATCTGTTTCAAATCAAATAAAAATTTTGAGTTTTTTCTATTCAATTTTACTTTTTATTTGTTTTTAGGTAACATGTGAAATTTGATCATTTTTCCTGTACTATTCCTTATTTCGACTTGTTTTCAATAACTTTTAGTCTTTTTTTGATCGTCTTTACATCAAAAACAGCCTAAATTTTTAAAAACAGACTAATTAGTCCAAATACAATCTACTTTGACTAAAATCAGTCCAAATTTTTCGACCCGGTATTCAAAAAACCATAATCGTAGATCAATTTTCGTTTTGAATATTCTTCGATACTTTATCCAAAATATTTGGCTCCTTAATCAATCTAATATCCTCAGATATTTCGAGACAAGTGTATTCAGTAGGGCTGTCATTGGGTTGCCATTTAATAGGAATCAGTTCAGATTCTTCCGAATTCGGATTCCTGTAAGAGAATCAGATGATAATCAAATATTTCACTATTTTATGACCTTATTGAGAATCATTTTGATTAGATAGTAGATTCAGTACCCAGTTTTAGCGAAATTAGTCCATAATTCTACGAATCTTTGTTTGATGACGTTCCCAACAGAATTTGAAGTCGGCGGATCAATATTTTGTGCCTCAAGCATTTTTGCATTGAATAGATAGAAAATATCTTCTACATGACATGTACCTAATATTGAAAACAATAATTAACAATCTAGGATCTAAAACCCGTCAAATTATCATATTTTGAACATTATTAATAATCAGACCTTTTAAGTCCGTGTCATATAATTGCTGCGCTATCGAAGTATCTTTTGAGTAGTAGTCAAATTTATAACAATATGTTTGCACATCGGGTATTGAGGACTGAATATCAAGGACATCTTGGATGTTAATAACAAAACGTGCAGCTGTAGCCAAATCTACAAACTGTTGAGCGTTTTTCTGTGATATTGAATCATTACCCATAAAAAATTTTTTCAAATCGCCCCCGTATAGATTCCGACGATTTAAATATTTTTGTTCATTTGGATTTAATAGTAGTGTATCTTGATTAGATTCGATCTCGGAATACTGATCATCGTCAAGTGCTGAACAAATATTCATTCAAAATTAGTTTGCAAATTGACATTGTTATCAGGATTCCAATAGCATTACCATAGAGAACGAAAATTCCTTCATGACTATTGTGGCCAATAATATGAGGCACTCTAATTCCGGATTTCGCAGCTTGGGCTATTGGAATACTCATAAATGGATTTTTTGATTTTGAATCAACTGATGGCACGTAAGGTAATTGTAACAGATAATAATTCTAGAGAGTAATAAACACATATCACATATATCTAATTACTACTCTTGTATGGACGGAAGAAAAAACTGTGGCTGCAACAGGACTGATCTTGTAACTGTAACAAGGGGGGGCCTGTTACAGCCACAGGTTATTTCTGTTGCAACAACGAACTCATGCTACAGGGCCAGTTCCTGTTGCAGCAACAGTTCTTTTTCCCATGTGGAAATGGATTTTTGGTAGACAGAGAAAGTGTAAACCTTCCAAGATTGAAATGATTGAACTGCTTCGAGTATATCCTGAGGGTCAATACTTCGGAAGTATTCAATAAGCTCTCTGGTATCAGTTGACTTATTTCCCAATTTGTCAGCTAATCTTTCGGCTTCTTCCTTCATTGAGCTCGATGCACTTGCCCATGGATCAGTTGCTACACCACTTTGTAAAATAGCTCTACTGAAAAGACCTAAGAAAATTGGTCACAAGATCACCTAAATTTCTAGGGCAAAGTGAACATTAGTAGAAACACATCAGTTAGTTAAGAACCTTGACTTGAAGAGGAAAGGGTCAAATAGTGAACAGAAGCAGCTCCAGCGCTTTCACCAAAAATAGTAACACGATTCGGATCTCCACCAAATTTATCAATATTCTGCTGTACCCATTTCAGAGCCATCACCTGATCTTTCAATCCTTGGTTACCTGGAGCCGCTTCATCATCCAAATTGAGAAAACCTATAATTTATATTACGTTTTTACATCGCCGCGTTTCGAAACGAATATAAAAATGCTACAGATTTTACCGAATATTCCAACGCGGTAATTTATCGTCACTAAAACGACATCCTTCTCAACCAGATAATCTGGGCCATACAGATCATCATTTCCTGACCCATATTCAAAACCACCACCGAAAATCCAAACCATAACAGCACGTAGTTCACCAGATCTTATTTCCGGCGTATAGACATTCAAATAAAGACAATCTTCTTTTCCCTCGATTTTTTTCGTGTTCCAGTCAAATTGTATGCAAACATTTCCAAATTCTTCAGCATCCCTTACGTCAGACCACGGTTCCACTTGTTCAGGATCCTTTTACAACACTTTCCGTCAATTATCAATGAAAATTAATTTTACAACAACGAAATTATAGCAAACCTGGAATCTTAGCTCACCAACGGGTGGTTTTGCAAACGGAATACCTCGGAACGCATAAAAATAACTTTGTCCATTGACATTTTCCTCTTTAATTCCTTTCAATTGGCCGTCGTGCACTTGAACAATAGGTCTATTTGTTTCCGACTTGTTAGACAAATCGTCACTTGACCGTACAGTTCCTGCAGTAATAAATAATATTGTGCAATAAGTAATCCTCAATTCCGCCTTCATCGCTATATTTTTAATGCAACTGTCTCTAGGATTAATAGCTACTATACTTTATTTTTCTTCACATTATCGAATACCGATAACTTTGCAATTACCTACAATTTTTCCTCATATTATATTTATATTTTCCTTGCCGATAATTACCGTCATTAGTTTAATTACTCAAAGATAAAACGTAAAAAGTGTTCAGTGAAAAAAAATAAATAAATCAACACGTCAGGCTATAAACAAATTAGCTGAAAAATTCTATTTGAAAAATAAATAATAGAGGTACTATTTGCGTACTATCAGTACCTGCGGGAAAAGGAATATCCGGACTATTGTGGCCCAATATATGAGGTACTTTTCTTCCAGATTTAATAGCTTCGTTGATTGGAGTCTCCAAAAATGGATTATTCGATTTCAAATCTACTGAAGGTACGAAAGGAATTTTAACCGCGTAATTATCCTATAGAATAGCAAATGTCTTAAATTTCGAATAAGACCCATTCAAAGAAACTTATAAAGAAATTAACGAATACGAAACCTGGAATCTCAACTCTCCAATTGGCTTAGCTCGAACCCCTTTCCCTAGGCCATGTTCTACCTTCACAAAAGGCCTATTAATTTTAAAATAATCCGCCAGCAAACCGTCACTCGATACTACGATTTCTACTACAAAGATCAACAGTATCGCGTAAATTACGGTACCAATTTTCGGCTCCATGTATAAAACGTTTCACTATTCCGCAATTTTCAGACTGAAAAATAGATATCTTCAAGTAATCGCGCATCTTTTATTGAGAAATTAATGAATTGAGAAAAATATCTAACTTGAATAATGAAGCTTACATCTGTGCCAACAGGAAACTATTAAATAGATGTTTTTATTACTGTTGATTTATTTCCGCGATCCAACTGATCCAACAAAATAAATTTCAAAATTTTTATTCGCCTATTAATCATTAAGTTATTATTTAGTCACTTTGAATTATAATCATACTAATTACAACCCGGATGTTTAATATGATAAAGAGTATGATAAATTACCCGCTTTTCTAATATCGACACTTGATATTTAATATATATTATAACGGACGTGTTGCGCAGTAAGGTTCCCGTGGATAATGAGGCTTAAGTGACAGAAATATTTAAAATTTCCGCCTCCGCTAAAGGCTACTCTAATGGAAGGGTTTTGCATTGATTTTATTTTTCGGGTTTTCTTAAAATTTTATTCTTTAATACACAGAAGAAATGATTCATGTACAAAATTCGGTCTTATTTTTGAAAATAAAGTGTTGACCCCTACATAAATTATGAAGAAAAACAATAAAATGAATTATTTCTTCGGGGAATTCGATATGCGATCTAATATATTTGATTCTTTGATAAGGCTGAGATCCGTTGAAATCTTGAGACACTTCCATTCAGTTGGGTCGTCAACAGGCGGCCATTCAATCGGAATCAATTCTGATGTTCCTCTATTCGGATTTCTGTAACAGAATTCGAGTATACAGAAAATAATTGAATATATTTGTAGCGTAGTAAACAAAATTACGAAATTAGTACCCAGTTTTGGCGAAATTAGTCCACAGTTCGAGGAATCTTTCTTGAATTATATATTCCGTTGTATCAGAAGCTGGCGGTTTCAGTTCAAGTAACTTCAACATTTTCGGGTAGAAAATGAAAAATATATCCTCAGCATGACAAGTACCTAATAAAGTCAAAGTTTTAGTTACACTGAAAAAGTATTCAAATTTCGCGCTAAAAATGCGAACAACTATATTGCATTTCTCGCGATTCTATTATTGATGAATGATAACAATACCTTGTATATCAGTAGCTAACATTTTTTGCATTATTGAAGTTTCCTTCGAGTAGAAATCAAATTTATATAAATATGTCGGTGCATCAGCAATCGAAGATTGAATTTCGAGTATGTTATGGATATTTATCAGAAAAAATCTAGCACTGAGCAAATCTGCAAAGTATTTAGCATTTTCACGATTAATAGCTTTGTCGCCAATGAAAAATTTCGTTACGTCACTCGATGACACGTTTTTCTGTTTCAAAAATCGTTCTTCAGTTGGGTGGACCAATAACGTGTCTCGATTAGCGTCTATTTTTGAATACTCATCATCTTCTAGACCTAAACCACAAAATAATGTTTACATATCTGTATATATAATAAACTTCTTGTTGAAAATTTGTGTAATGTACCTGTGATAAAAATTATTCCTTCATCGCTGTTGTAGCCAATAATGTGAGGCACTTTGATTCCGGATTTGATCGCTTCGGTTAGCGGGATATTCAAAAATGGATTTTTGGCTTTCGAATCCACTGATGGCGTGAAAGGATTCACGGTTTCATAAAAATTCTACATAGAATAGAAAATATATGAGGAAAAACAGCATAAAGTTGTAGTAATAAGAGTTACTATTAATCAGAATTAAATGGCGCGAATTTAATTGCTAAACATTTTTTACCGTCCAAGTTTTAAGAGGTTCTTCTGCTTCGGCTAACTTGAGTGCGTCCACACTTTGTAAGAACTCAATAAGTTTCTTTGTGTCCGTAACTTTATTTCCCAATTTTTCTGATACTTTTTCGGCTGCCTCTTTCATAGAAGATGGCGCACTTGCCCACGTATTTGTTGCGACTCCACTTTGCAGAATAGCTTTTTGAAATAATCCTACCGAAGCAACGTCAGAAATTATTGTTAGCAGCAAGTAATCAAAAAAAAATTTGATTTATTTGTAACCTTGAGCGAGAGGAGATAAAGTCAAGTAATGAACTGAAGCACTTCCAGCGCTTTCTCCAAAAATAGTAACGCGATTCGGGTCCCCACCAAATTTGTCAATATTCTTCTGCACCCATTTCAAAGCCAAGACCTGATCTTTCAATCCCTGGTTACCTGGGGCTGCTTCATCCTCCAAATTGAGGAAACCTTCAATTCGATTTTCCCATTGTTAAATCAAAAAGCTGCGTTTCAAAAAATAAATGTATATCAGAAGATTACCTATCATCCCAAGACGGTAGTTTATCGTAACCACAACGACATCTTTTTCAACGAGATAATCCGGGCCATAAATGTCATCGTTTCCAGACCCGAAGAAAAATGCGCCCCCGTGAATCCAAACCATAACAGCTCGAGGCTCGACAGGTTTCAAATCCGAGGTATAGACGTTCAAAAAAAGACAGTCTTCATTTCCTAGTGTGCGTCTTGTGAAAAAATCTTTTTGCGCACACACATTCCCAAATTTAGTGGCGTCCTTCAAACCAGACCATGGTTCTGCTGGTTCCGAGTCCTTTTGAATTAAATTTTCACTAATTCTTATCAATTAGATTAAATTTTATAAAAAAGTATACAAAACCTTGAATCTCAACTCCCCAAGGGGTGGCTTCGCGTACGGAATACCTCGGAACGCATAATAGTAATTTTTTTTATCGATATTGCTCTCGCGAATTCCTTGCAATCGGCCTTGTTCCACTTGTACAACCGGGTTATTTATTAGAGAATTAACAGGCACGTTGCCGCTTTGTACAATTTTAACAATGAAACAAAGCAGTACCGCGTAATGCATGCCTCGAAATTCTGCCATCCTTACATACAATGTTTGACAATCTATAACAATAAGCCCGCTTCGAATTCCGCCGCGAAGAATATACTAATTGCGATCGAGACTCTCATCGGTTATTATAGAAATCGCGATAATTAATTCTCCCTTCTCTATTTACACACATTTCAATTATTCATAGACAATAAATAATAAATAACAGATTTCCTTTACTTAATGCTATCACGTCTATTAAATAGATACGTTTCTGTCACGCAGTAGATGTTTACGCATAAAAACGTGGACAAAAAATAATCGATGCGTGTCTCTAGGAACTGATGATTCAGAGTCGCAATTAAAGCCAATAAAAACTGTGTCGGACAATTTGAATAATTTTTTATTGCTTCATAAAACATTACATAAAAAATTGTTTATAAAGATATTTAATTATTGTGTCGAGTTGCGTTTTCTATTCGATGCAAAATGTTATGCTCTTTAATTAGACTGAGATCTTTAGATATTTTAAGACAATTATAGTCAATAGAGTCATCAATAGGCTTCCATTCGATCGAAATTAGGTCTGATGATCCTAAATTTGGATTTCTACAACAACATCAAAGTAACATTCAATAATTATTTTTCTTTTGGTGAATTCCAGGTCGAAAAATTTTGTCTGATTTTAGTCTCACTAGATTGTATTTTGACTAATTGGTCTATCTTTAAATTTTTGAGCTGTTTCTGATCGTCTTTAGATAAAAAACAGACTAACAAAAGTAATAGGCTGTAAAAGTCTGACTTTGCCCTAGAGAATCCAAATTACGACAATTGCGGTTCGGGAAAATGTTATTTTTGTGCAATTGCGGCAAGCTTACGGTAAAATTTTTCTTTAATTTAAAACAGATGAAAAATTTCGACCTGGGATAGTAACATAAATTTAATTGTGAGAATCGATACCCAGTTTTAGCGAAATTAGTCCATAATTCTAAAAACCTTTGTTGAATGATGCTCTCAGTTGGATAAGAAGCCGGCGCTTCAATTCCGAGTTCTTTCAAAATTTTAGCATTAAACAGATAAAATAATTCTTCACTGTGCGATGTGCCTACATGTCAAGTATAGTAAAAAAAAATATTACTGCAATCTTTTGATAAAAATTCGTAATTATACCTTCCAAATTTGTGCCGATTAACTTTTGCTCCACTGCGGTTTCTTTTGAGTAATGATCAAATTTATAAAAGTATGTCGGTACACCGGATATTGAAGATTGAATTTCCAGGGTGTCATGGATATTAAATATAAAAAAATCAGCGCTAACTAAATTTAAAAACTCGTAAACATTTTCCGGTTTTATTTCCCTGTTACCCATGAAAAACTTTTTCACATCACCCACAGTCACATTCCGGCGATTCAAAAATTTTTTTCCGTTTGGATGTAGCAGTAATGCCTCTTGATTAGTTTCTCTTTCGGCATAACTAGTGGATCTTAATAAATCTGAAATAAATATTCACATTGAGGTAAGGAAAATTTCGGGCTTGCGTATATCGGTACCTGCGAGAAAAAAAATTGATTCCTGACTATTGTGGCCCAATATATGAGGCACTTTTATTCCAGATTTAACGGCTTCGTTGATTGGAATCTCCAGAAATGGATTTTTTGATCTC
Source organism: Microplitis manilae (assembly GCA_030273425.1). Taxonomy (NCBI): domain Eukaryota; kingdom Metazoa; phylum Arthropoda; class Insecta; order Hymenoptera; family Braconidae; genus Microplitis; species Microplitis manilae. The sequence continues at coordinate 26,549,571 of CP092727.1, forward strand.
GAATCTACTGATGGTACGAAAGGAATTTTAACCGCGTAATTGTCCTATAAAATAGTAAACCTCTTATATTTTGAATAACGATTATGCGTTTTATTTAACGGCAAATTTTACCATGCGAAATTCTAATGACTGGACTGTTTCAACTAGAGAACTTGCGTTGACGTCTTTTAGAAATTTGAGAAGTTCTCTTGGATCAGTTACGTTTTTTCCCAATTTCTCGGCAACTTTTTCAGCGGCTTTTTTTATTGGATATGATACATATGACCTAGGATTATTTGCAACACTGCTTTGTAAAATGGCCCTATGAAACAATCCTACAAAAATCGTCGTGTAGTGAATTTTGACTTTTCACGAAATTATTATTTAATTTTATCTAAACCTTGGGCTAGGGGAGAGAGAGTCAAAGAATGAACAGAAGAACTTCCAGTGCTCTGCCCAAAAATGGTAACATTATTCGGATCACCACCAAATTTATCGATATTTTTCTGCACCCATTTCAGAGCCATGACCTGATCTTTCAACCCCTGATTGCCTGGCGCTGCTTCGTCATCCAAATTAAGAAAACCTGCAAGTAATTAGTAAATTCCTGAGTTTTTTATCCAATTTAATGCTGATTAAAAGTTCACCTAAAATGTTTAAGCGATAATTTATTGTCACTAAAAGGACATTTCTCTCAACAAAGTAATCTGGGCCGCACTTGTCGTCATCTCCAGACCCAGAAGCAAAAGCGCCGCCATGAATCCACACCATGACAGCTTTTGGCACATCGGGTTTCAAATCCGTCGTATAGACGTTCAGATAAAGACAATCTTCGTTACCTATTCCTTTTTTTGAAGCTTTTTCTACTTGCACACATTTATCACCAAATTCCTTGGCTTCTCTGACACCAACCCATGCTTCCACTGGCTCAGGATCCTTTTATTAAAATTTTCCACCAGTTAATTCAAAGAAACTTATGAAGAAGTTATCGAATACGAAACCTGGAATCTCAACTCCCCGATTGGCGGCTTAGCATACGGAATACCCCGGAAGGCATAGAAATAGTGAATCCCATCGACATTTTTATCTCGAACCCCTTTTACTTGGCCATGTTCTACCTCTACAATAGGTCTATTATTTTTCAAATAATTCACCAGCAAATCATCACTCGATACTACGATTTCTACTACGAAATTAAACAGTATCGCGTAAATTACGGTACCAAATTTCGGCTCCATATATAGAACGTTTTACTATCCCGCAGTTTTTACACTAAAAAATAGACATCTTCAAGTAATCGTGCATGTTTTATTGAGAACTAATGAATTGAGAAGAATGTTTAACTTGAATAATTAAGCAGTACATCTGTGCCAACAATAAATTATTAGATAGATATTTTTATTACTGTTGATTTACTTCCGCGATCCATCTGATCCAACAAAATAAATTTCAAAATTTTTATTTGCCTATTAATCATTGAATTATAATTGAGTCATTTTTTGAATTCTAATCATTCTAATTACAATTCGGATATTTAATATGATAAAGAGTATGATAAATTACCCCGCTTTTCTAATATCGACACGCCTTGATATTTAATATATATCATAACGAACGTGTTGCGTAGTAATTTTTTTTTCCGCAACAATTATAACCTTTTTATGAATTTTTTGTCTACGAAAACATATCTAGAAAATTATACATAAAATAAAATAGTTACGCAAGATTCTGAATCACTTATTCCGGTGAATTTTAATAAGATTTATAAATTGATAACTGACGTTTATGTTTCAATAATTTATTATAAATTTTATTAACTACGGTCATCTTTTATAAACACTATTAATTACGGGATGAAAAATGAAAAAAATTATGATTATAATAAAAATATTGTGCTTATTATAAATACATTTTTCAATACAGCGTTTATTGAAGAAAAAATAATTAACATACTACAAATTAAACCTAAATCTAATATCAGTTTACATTCTGATTACTTTTTATTTTATGTAAAATATTCGATTCATTAATAAGACTGAGATCTTTTGATATTTTTAGACAGTTGTATTCAGTCGAATTGTCCACGGGTTCCCATACAACAGGAATCAATTCAGATACTTTTGAATTTGGATTTCTGAAACAGAATTCAAATAAAAAATTTTAGGTTAAGATACTCGTGAACAGCTCGAATCCATTAACTCTGAACCTCCTCAATTCTGACCCCCACTACGCGCTGCGGTTTCTTACCCAATGATATACATTTGTATACATGAGCGCATGCGCTGTGGTTTACTCTTCAAAGGAGGGGCATTAGATCGGAAACTGTTCGAGGTTATGAAATTCGACTGTAATTTTGAGCAAATTGACAAAAAGTCATTACCCAGTTTTTGCAAAATTAGTCCATAGTTCAACGAATCTTTGTTGGATATCATATTCAGTTGTACCAGGTGCTGGTGGCTCTATTCCGATTAGTTTCATCAATTTCGGAAGAAATATATAATGTAGATCTTCACCATGCGAAGTACCTAATTGCGCACAAATAGAATCATTATAATTTTTTTTTTACACACTGGTATGAGAAATATTAATAAGTATCTGTACCTTCCAAATCAGTGGCAAACAATTTCTGCATTATCGAGGTCTCTTTCGAATAATAATCAAATTTATATAAATATGCTGGTATGTCAGATACCGACAACTGAGTTTCAAGTGTATCATGGATATTTATTAGAAAAAGTCTAGCGCTTAGCAAATCTACAAGCGTCTGAGCATTTTCACTTGCGATTTTTTTTGAACCCATGAAAAATTTATTAACATCTTTCACAGACACATTTCGGTCTTGCAAAAACTTCTTTTCACTTGGGGATAGAAACAATGTGTCTTGATTAGCATCTATTTTGGAGTACTGATCGTCTCTCATATCTAAATAAAATTTATTCGAACATGGGTAAAATTAATAAAACGATCTTAAAAATTTGATTGTGTCAGTACCTGCCAAAAACATAATGGCCTCATGACTTGTGTAACCGATAATATGTGGAACTTTGATACCAGATTTAGTAGCTTCTTGTACTGGAATACCCAGGAATGGATTTTTTGATTTTGAATCCATTGACGGAGTGAAAGGAAGTTTGAACTCATAGAAATTCTGCAGAAAAAGGATTTGAAGTAAATATTTTTTAAAATTAAAGTCCGAATTTCATTACCGATATCAAATTAGGTGGCTGCGCCGCTCTGACTAATTTATCCACATCAACACTTTTGAAATATTCAATAATTTTTTTCGTATCGGAAACGTTATTTCCCAATTTTTCTGCTATTTTTTCACTTTCTCTGATCATAGACTCTGCTGATACACTTGCCCATGGATTCGTTGCAACCCCGCTTTGCAAAATAGCTTTATGAAATAGTCCTGAAAAATTCCCACGATAATAATTTTAGGATACAAATAGAGGATGAGTGATAAATATCATTATGTTTATGCAAACCTTGAGCTAGAGGAGATAAAGTCAAGTAATGAACAGAAGCAGATCCAGCGCTTTCACCAGCAATCGTAACACTATTTGGATCCCCACCAAATTTATCAATATTCTGCTGTACCCATTTCAGAGCCATCAGCTGATCTTTTAACCCCTGGTTACCTGAAGCCTCTTCATCATCCAAATTAAGAAAACCTACGATTCATTAATTTATTTTTTATTCAAATAAAATAACAGAATTTTGGAAACTCATCTACCTAATATTCCCAGACGGTAGTTCATCGTGACCAAAATAACATCTTTCTCAATAAGATAATCCGGGCCATATACGTCATCATTTCCAGAACCAATAATAAAGGCGCCGCCATAAATCGACACTATAACCGCTCGTGGTACATCAGGTTTCAACTCCGTTGTATAGACGTTCAAATACAGACAGTTTTCATTTCCGATTACTTGTTGCGTTATAATATTTCTCTGCACACATTTGTTACCATACTCTTTGGCATCCTTGAGATCAGACCATGCTTCCACTGGTTCTGGGTCCTTTTACCGGGAATAAAAAGTAAAATTGAATAGAAATGACTTAAAATTTTCACTTTATTCAAAGCAAGTCAAATGTTGTGACCCTGGAGTTCAAATAAATATGCGAAGAGATCAAACTATACAAAACCTTGAATCTCAAATCTCCAACTGGTGGTTTAGCGAACGGAATACCTCGAAATGCGTAGAAACTCTTTCCATTTATAGTTTTTTCTTCAATACCTTGCAATTTTCCATCCTGCACTTGTACAATAGGTCTCTTTATTTCGGAATTTACAGAATCACTTGACAGCACTGATTTTGTAATGACACTTACTAATAATAAGCAATTCAAAATTTTCAAATGAGACTTCATCGCGCAACAATTTCCTCTAAGATTACCAGCAATCTGCAATCTCTCAACTTCCTGCTGCTAATTATTTCATATTTGCGATCAACACATACATTTATTATAAAAATTGCACTTATTAAATTCTCCCTACCCCTTTCCGCATTTTTTCACACATTAAAATAATCAGTATATTTAATTTGCCATAGAGCTGTCCCAAGTCCAAAGTTATCAGGAAATACTTATTATATAACACATTATATACACAATCATTCGTAATAATGATACATAAAATTACCTCTACGATAAAGTAATAAATAATGCATTATCAATTATATCAAATTATCATAATAGAGCGATTTATTTATGCGTCGCTTTACGACCGAGCAAGTTGGCATTTTTTTAACACTATTTTTTTTCTATGCTATGACTATGAATTACGATCTCGTAGCGAAGTATAAACAACTAATAATTAATTGCCGTTAATGAACTACACAAGAAATGGATTTTTTTACGGGAAAAATTTTTACCTACTAAACAAATTTCTACGGTAGGATATTCAGTTAATTTTTGTTATTAAGCAGTAGAGCCATACGAAAAAAAAATATATACGGGCAAAATTGAATATATGTCTCATATATGCGGCATGCATTCAAATTTGCCCGAATATATACCGATGTATACTTTAGATATTTTTTTATTTGCTTTCAATTCAGTACATTTATATTTTAGAGAACAGATATTTTATTAGCATCAATTTGTTAATTTTGATTTAAAATCATCAAATAAATGCATGAAGGAATCGACATAAAATGACAACAGAGAGTATAAATTTTCTTTATGTGTGCTTTTTGATATTTTCTGTAAAATGTTTGATTCTTTGATCAAACTGAGATCTTTTGAAATTTTTAGACAGTTGTATTCTGTAGAACTATCAACTGATTGCCATTCAATAGGAATGAGTTCCGAAGCTTCTGAATTCGGGTTCCTGAAAAAATGTCCCATGAATAAATAATTTTTGCTATATACTTGTGGATTGCGAAGTATACGTACCCAGTTTTAGCGAAATTAGTCCATAATTCAAGGAATCTTTCTTTTACAATGTAATCAGTAGATCCCGAAGCTGGTGGTTTGATCCCGAGTTCTTCTGCACTTTTTGCCAGGAACAAATATGACAGATCGTCGGCATGAGAAGTTCCTATCAACACGAAATTCCATAAATTTTGATGAATGCCATTCTATTCAAAGACTGTTACTATCGACTATACCTTCCAAATCGGTCTTGAACATTTTTTTCACCGCTGAAATATTTCCTGAGCTATGATCGAATTTATAAAAGTATGTCGGTACATCCGGAATCGAAGATTGAATTTCCACTGTGTCGTGGATATTTATCAAAAAAAGTCCCGCGCTAACTAAATCCAGGAACTGTTTATCGTTTTCACGTCTCACTTCTTTGTCCCCCATGAAAAATTTCTTCACATCCCCAACAGAAATATTCAAATGTTGCAAAAACTTTCTTTGATTTGGGTGAAGCACTAACTTGTCATCGGCTTCTATTTCCGCGTAATTATCGTCCTGTAAACCTGAGTAGATGACGAAAAATATAATTTGACGTCGGCTATTTTGAACTGAATTTTGAATCAATAGACAAAAGTATACATACCTGCGATAAATATAATTCCTTCGTGGCTTGTATGGCCGATAATATGAGGAACTTTGATACCAGATTTAGCAGCTTCTTGTACCGGAATATTAAGAAATGGTTCTTTGGATTTTGAATCTACTGATGGCACAAACGGAAATATGATTTCATAAAAATTCTATAAAGAATAAATTATTTTTCATGAACGACCGTACAATGTCTTCTTCTGCAATGCAACACTTACCTTCCAAGATATAAAAGACTCTTCCGCCTCAAGTAAGCTCTTTGCATCAACGGTCTTAAAATACTCTATAAGCTGTTTCGTATCTGAAATGTTATTCCCCAATTTCCCGGCTATTCTTTCAGCTTCTTCTTTCATAGGTGTCGACACACTTGCCCACGGGTTAGTGGCAACACCGCTTTGTAAAATCGCTCTATGGAACAACCCTGTAGGAATTAACAACGTTTAATATAAAAGTAACTAAAAAATATATTAATTTCTTAAGACCTTGAGCAAGGGGAGAAAGAGTCAAATAATGAACAGAAGCAGATCCAGCGCTTTCACCAAAAATAGTAACACGATTCGGATCTCCCCCAAATTTATCAATATTCTGCTGTACCCATTTCAGAGCCATCACCTGATCTTTCAATCCCTGGTTACCTGGTGCCTCTTCGTCATCCAAATTAAGAAACCCTACAATTAACTTGTTCATTAAAAAAAATTATTAAACCACGGCCAAGAAATTCGTTACTCAATTTCAGACGAACCTAATACTCCAAGTCGGTAGTTTATCGTAACTACCACGACATCTTTCTCTACAAGATAATCTGGACCATACGTATCATCGTTTCCAGATCCTAACACAAAAGCGCCCCCGTGAATCCAGACCATAACAGCTCGTTTTTCGTCAGGATTCAATTCCGTTGTATAGACATTCAAATAAAGACAATCTTCATTTCCCATTACAATTTTAGTGAACCCATAGCTCGGGCAGACGTTACCAAAGTCCTTCGCTTCTCTCTCACCAGACCATTCTTCCACTGGTTCTGGATCCTGTTAAATCATTTCACAAATTGTAAATCCTAATAACAAATTTATCAAAATTTAAAATACAAAACCTTGAATCTCAGCTCCCCAATTGGCGATTTCGCGTACGGAATACCTCGGAACGCGAAATAATTATTGCCATTGACATTCTTCTCTTCAATACCTCGCACTTTGCCCTCATGCACTTGTACAACTGGTCTACTAACCATCGAATTTACAGACAAGTCCTGACTTCGTACATTTTTTAAAACTATACTCAACAATATCCCGTAAAACATAACTTTGAATATTCGCTCCATCATATTCAACTCAACTAGACTTATTAGCCTTCTAGAGATCTGATTCAAATCGACTGTTGGTAGTCAACATATCCTACCGGTTATTATATAGATAATTGACTATCCCACCTTTAATTACTGAACAACGACAGATCATAAATAGATACAAAAAAAGAGGTAATCTTGCAGCACCTCTACTCTGTGCAGTTTACCTTGATGAGTTTAACAAGGACACTCCTTAACTGAATGACTATATCACGCAACCGAATTTACTCGACAGCTTGTTCCGTAACACTACGTATATTAACGCTATTTGTCTACGACTCATATCACATAATCGTTATCAAGAATGTCATCGCAATGGCAATGACAGATCCCTTCCCTTTTTATTATGCTTCGTCACATTACTACATGGTTGTCATTATAACTTCTGATGCAAAATTATAACATAGATTTTTGGTTACTCAAAAAAATATTTAGATACAATAGATTTGTTTTACAATTTAGTAGGGGTGTGTAAATCGTGTTTGTAACGAATCGAATCGAATATTGAAAGCAAAAAATGTCTTGAAACAAAAAAAGCTTTCAAAGTTCAAATAAGTCCTAAGTGTGATAAATTGAATCGAGCAATTTATTTTTTTTATAAAACTTTAACATAAATTAAACTACAACCCGTAACTTTGAAACCATTTGTTTTACGACTTTATCTAACAAAGTTTTTGTAGAGCCTGCGATGTATTATAAAAATATGAACTTTGGTTTGTGACTAAAAAATTCAGTGTCTCAATTTACTGTGATTTTGGTCATTATAAAAATATATATAATTTTTGGCATTTAATATATACCCAGTTTTAGCAAAATTGGTCCATAAGTCCAAAAATAAAGATTTTTGGTGGATATCAAAACTATAAAAATTTTCAAAAAATCATTCTCTTTAATACTGAATTCAAATTTCATAAAATCTCATAAAATTTCATATATTTCGTGCAGAAAAATTTAATAACATTTCATAAAATTTTATAGAAAATGAAATTTTAGAAAATCATCTGAATTATATAAAACGCATTTTGCAAAATGCATGCATACCGTAAAATTATATAAAATCATAAAATATTTCAGAATTTCATACTATTTTTTCACGTGTATAATGCGTTTTTACGTTAACTTCAGATAAAGTAGAGACATACTGCAAAGTTATTGTATGAATTAAGAAAGACAGAGAGGTTTTAATTAAAGACCTACAAACTTCGGTCGTATAAAGCCTCCTTCTGTCTGAAAAGAGTAATGAGCTGGTCGGGCTAGTTCCATTCCTAGATTTTCTTGAGATTTATATAATATGCACTGCATTTTCCTTTGTATCCTTATAAGAAGATAATCTTGAGCCCAGAAACATCACTTACTTCATAAACTTTGTCATTATATATGACCATTTACAATTTTCTTTTAATAACACACTTCTTGCAAACAAGTGATATTTCAAATTTTTTTTTATTTCAAAATATTGCGCATCTGCAGGCTGGAAAAAAATAATTAGAGCTTTTACAAAAACTAATTATTGCTATTATGTGTTTTTATTGCGAGTCTTATCTCTTGATAAATTTATAAAATTTTTTTCGCTCATCATAGCATCTAACAAAGTTATTTATTATTATTATTATTTTTTTCACCCTTATTTACAACCTCACTCTCATACTCAAACTCGCAGCTTCCGTTGGTAATTCTTTGAATTTTTTCAACTGTGACCCATAAACTCGAGCGAATGTCGGTCGTCACGTTTCTCTTTATCCTGTTGAAAGGAAATAAATAACTAAATATATATGTGTATAACTGAGTATTTTTTAAAGAGAACAAATTAAATGAAATATCACAAGTTATTTTTTTATTTTATTTTCTTTCAAAATAAAATTCATTTTTTTTTTTTAATTAGACAAAAAAAAATATACTACCCGTAAAAAAATTTTTGTCAAAAATTGAGTGAATTCGAAGCGGATGATTTTTTATTTAATCCCCTCCAAATTCACTCCCGATTTTTTCTAGTGAATCAATGTTACCTTTAAATAAATATATTAATACTATATTACATATATATTCATATATACATATATATACGGTTTCATTCGACTGAAACTATTTCAACAAAAGTACATTATAAGTTTGTGAGCGAATTTTCTGACTGTAAGGGGTTGAAAAGTATGTTGACTATGAACTTTTACAAGTATTTTAAATATTTTATTATAACTTACCTTCGAGTTCCGTTGTTTTATTAGAAATCTTGTTTAATAATAATTTGATTTGAATATACGGAGTTTACTGAGAAAAAATTTCTCTTGGTCAATTAAATTGGTTAAAGACAACTTTAATTATTCCGGCATGAGCGATAGCGATGTGAAAATACTTTATCATAAAAACCAGTTTTCAAAAACATAAAAAAAATTTTTACATCCATGATTATATGTAATTTTTTCTTAATGACAGAAAAAATGAATGCATGTACGAACATAATACATAATGATGTTTTTTACTAACGAAGGAGCTTTTGTGCTCATAAGATTGAAAAAAGTATTCTTCATCGCGTCCTTTGACGTGCACTTGAGCTGCAGGTCAACTACACCCCCAGGCTCAGCATTTCTCTTCTATTCAAATCTAATTCTGCGGGCCGAGTAAATAATGTTCATATTTTTATATTTTCTTATCATAGTTATAATCTAACAATAGCCCGTGTCAAATTAAAGTAACTCGAGTTGTTTTTAATAAATAATAAAATTGATGAAAATAAATCAGAACATAATATATATAATGTATATAATGTGTATAACATATTGAGGAGATGGAGCAATAATTTATGATACTCTATAATGTAGAGGCAAGAATCCGTCTCGAGTCGAGTCGAGACTGGACTCGACCAATAGAAGGATGATGAGATTTACTCAAGGGTCATGTACGCGTTGTACCTTTGTTCAATTTCCAAACATGATATCATGGTTCGTCTCGTATGTCTCGTATGTACTGTATAGTAGTCTAGTGCACATATAATAGACATAGTCATAGTCATCATATCAGAGAACAGAGCAAAGGAGAGTAGAAACCCATAGAGAAGTGCACAACAATCGATCTCTCGTCGTTTATTTTATTAGCCTACCAATTCATCATCCTCCTCTCTATTGTTTTATAATTAATAACAATATATATCCGAAAATTAAGAGAGAAAAAATAAACAAATCTGATCTGTTGAGTTTTATCGAAAAAAATAACGATAAAAAGTGAGCCAAAGCTTAAATTTATTACAACTATTACGATTTCGATACTTCTTTTCCTTTTAAAATGATGAAAAAATTTATTTTTCTTTTTTCTTTTACACTCAGAAAATTTTACTCTGATCAAAAATGGGGTGAATGTTCCAAAAGCTGGCCATTTGAGGTTATAAGCTATAAAGTCCTTCTAGAAAGTAAATCGTCTTCGGGAATTGTCGGTAATTTTCGGTGATCTTAAAATGTAACGTGCAGATTAGACTTGTTTTCTAAGAGTGGGTGTAAAAACCGATGGTGATTTACTTTCTGGGACTTTACATATGAAATTCTACTGAGATTTCCCAGAGAAAGTCACTGTCGGTTTTTACCCCCACTATTTGAAAACGAGTCTAACTTCACGCCGTTACACTTTAGCGTCACAAACCGAAAATTACCGATAATTCCCGATGAAGACTTTCTGGGAGGATTTTAGACATGAAAAATTTTTTAAATAAAAAAAACTAAGTACTTGAAAGCTGCACTGGCTACTTTTTGGTGCAGGTCAAAATTAGGTGCATTTTAGAAAAAATTATTTATTAATATAATTAATTTATATTAATGATAATAATGATAAAAAAAAAATTATTTTGCTAATGAGAAATAAATTAAATTTGGATGTTTGTCTAATTAATTCCATGCTCATGAACGGAGTTATTCAAGTCTATATAATGTTATTATTTTTTTAAAAATAAATATCAATTTAATGATAAAAATATTTCCATTAAATTGACGCCGTTTCTATTCAGTTTTTTTATTTTTACCAAATATATAACAAACTCATAATTATTTGACTTCAAAAAAAAAAAAAAATAACCGGCTGATAAAATAAATATAAGTGGCATTTTTATTATAAATAAAAAAAAGGCGGAGCTTTTTCTCGAGTAAAACTTGGCTCGTTAAAAATTTTTTCGGTAAACAAATTTTAAAAAAATATGTATGTAATCGTGATAAATGAATAAATGAAATAAAAATAGTTGTAAATATCGTGAAAAGTTTTTCGAGAGTTAAATAAAATGGGGTTTTAAATTCACGATGCTTTTAACGCGGACTTGCACGTTGAGTTTTTTTTTTCTATAATAAAAATTTATATTTACGGTCTTTGATACGTGCACGAGTAAAGTCACATGTAGTATCAATTAAAAAAAAATACTAGTAGGTTATAGCGAGTGTACATATTTTTTTTTTTTTACATTAGTTAGACAGCTTTTTATTGTCCCATCACTTTTCCTGTTTGGCACTCCGTAGGTCTACGGGTTTCTAGGGAATGCATAGAGATAAAGTGCATCGCAGACGAGGTAGGTTGCTTCTCTTAGAAGAATGAGTAACCTATTTACCTTTGAAATGCATAAAATACACTCTATATATGTACATATACACATATATATAACTAGCACTCACGGGAGTGTTCGAAAAAGAGGGAAGAAATGATCAGTCAAGTATATTGAGAAAATAGACCTTAATTTTTCAAATTCAATTTTTTTTTGCAAGTAAGGAAACCTAAGATAATTATGAAAGCTATTTCATTAATTAATTTTAATTATTAATACTAAATATTTATTTTTTTTTTTTAGTAAAAATTGATAAATTTGTTTTTTTTTATTGACTTACTTTTCAAACCGCTTTAATTCCTAAACTATTGGTCCGAAGTCATTTTTTATAAGGACCAAAATTATAGGAAATTTAATTTCCTACAATTTTGGTCTCTTTATAAATTACCCTAGAGTCAATAATTTAGAAGATACAGCCAATTAAAGTCAATACAAATAAAATTATTATTTTTAAAAAATATCAAATCAGTTAAACAGCTATAACTTTTCAAAAATTGATCCAAAATAATTTTTGAAGAGGACCAAACTCATAGGAAATTTGATTTCCTACAATTTTGGTCTCTTTATAAATTACCCTAGAGTCAATAGTTTAGAAGATACAGCTAATCGAAGTCAATACATATAAATTTATTATTCAAAAAAAAGATTAAACCATTCAAATCTGCATAACTTTTCAAAAATTGATCCAAAATAATTTTCTATAAGGACCAAACTTCTAGATAATTTAATTTCCTACAATTTTCATTCTCACACAAAATACCCTAGAGTCGATATTTCAAAAGATACAGCCAATTAAAGTTAATAAAATTCCTCAGTATAAAAAAAATTTCCAATAAATTAAATTAAATTTATTTATTGATCATCTGAGGTCATCATGACAATAAACGCACAATTTTCCCCTTTTATAAATGCCATCAACAATAAAAAAAAATTATCGATACGATCCGAAGAGTTTTAAAAATAGGCGACCGTTCAGTCAACAAATTTTTATTATTATTCCTCCGCCTGGCTTTAAATTACACAATAATCCAATTGGACAGTTTGTGTGTACCCTGTACGTAGTAACATATAATAAAATCTATTTAACGCAATAGGCAACAAATAACAGGTTCATTTTATGAGCAATAACGAGTTTATTAGGTATAGAATATAAATAAAAAAAAATAAATAGAGACCGAGATCGAGGTAGAAGTAGAAATAGTATGAAGTTTAATAGAAAAGAAATGAAATTACTCAGTGGTGATAGATAGATAGTAACATACAAGTACGTATGTTATCTATTACGACCCGAGGCGTGGTGAGAATTTAGTTAGAGATCCAATGTGCAATCTCACTGAGGCAATTAATGCAACCCATATCCACAGCCAGACCCATACCCATTCCCATACCCGTCAGAAGAACTAGAGCAGTAATAGTTGTAGTGGTGAGGGTCCGCTGAGAAATGTCTGAGGGAGTAATGTAACTACCAAAGGGATGTAGGAAAATATCTACGGTAATAAACGATGAGTTTGCTTTAGTTTTTTTAATACCAGACAATAATAGACCAACAGTTTATTAATAGACGGAAAAAAATTTATCTTTTGTCAATGGGACGAAATTTGGTCTTTTTATTTGAATATTTAATTTCGTAAACTATGATGATAGCGAAAGAAGATTATCATTAATTTTTTTTATAAAGAGAAATAGGAAAAAAAATATAAAAGGAAAATGAACTGAAAATCCCTGAGGCGATAAAGAAATTCCACTAGACTGGAGATACAGTTTTGTATTTGCAGTAATAGTATTTCTCTCGGTTTCCCGGCTCTCAATTTACTAAAGAATTCTATACGTCGGTGTATATGGAAAAAAAAATATTTATTTTTTGAAATTACATTTATTTTAAATTTTGGGATAATAGCTGAGAGAAAACTTTGAATTGTTTGGCTAAGAAATTTTTGAATTTGATTTTTTTACTTCCATTAAAATAAATATTCAAGCCAATTGATTCGTCCCAGAGATACCATACAGCAAAAATTACTTTTTTTCATCAGATCCCATCAAACGATATCTGAACAAACCGACTGATTTTATTGCTCCTTATCCGGCAATCAGGGCTCACCAGGATTGATATCTTCCTAAACATTCAAACCGATCAGATCAACAGTTTGCTTTTTTTTAAATCGCGTCATAAAATATGTCGTTGACATTTATTATTATTTCATTTTCAAATATTCATACATACATTAACTAAGTGGTCTTTATATTGAAGTTTATTCCATGCATATATTATACCTTCCATCAATATGATTATGTAAATAGTCAAATTTGCGCATACACAGAAAGTAGCAGACCGAAATAATGCATTACATTAATTTATTGGTACCCAAATTTCTCAAATCAATAATTTCCGTATGAAATTTTAAATTTCGATGTATATACATATATATGTACATGTATGGATATTTATCTGTAAATAGATGTATAATACGATTAAAGAAGATCAGAGGTAGCTAAATATCTGACAGCTGTTACATGACACTGACACTTGATATATTGAATATCAAATAATTGCAGCAGAATTAGTGCCCATGTAATTCTGGGTTTAATTTATCACAATAAAATACATCGAATACACTTATATAATTATTCCGGAAAAAAGTTTCAAGGGAAATTTTACCGAAAATATTGAAAATTTCGGTGTGTTTTCGACCAACATCCGGTTTCTTACAATTTTACAGTTTTCGCGAAATTTCGGCCAAATTTTGATCTCCTTTAATAAAACTCTAATTTCGGTGTGATTTCAGCCAAATTTAGACTTCGAAATTTTTTCGGCAAACTTTCGGGCTTTTCCAATAAAATTCTGTTTTCAGAGAAATTTCGCCCTAATTTTGATCCTTTCACAGAAAAAATTTCTCTTGGAACAATTAAATCGGTTTTTATTATATTAACTCTAATAAATATTACTGTGACACAAAAAAATATATTCATTTAGAATAAATATATATTTGTTCGAAGTTGATAAATATATATTTGAACCTGATAAATATTTGCCATCAGAAAAAGCAGTTGTCACTATGCTAGTCAACAGTAACGTGTGTAGTTCGGCGCTCGCCACTAGATGGCGCCCGCCTTTTATATTTGTCCCTAGTAAGAAACTTCTTTAGAACTTTTATATTCCGAACTTCAAGCATTTATGGGAATCTACCGCTGTTAATTAGCAGAGATATTAAATTATGACGTTAATGATCAATATTAATGTTTCTAATGTCTAAAAATTTTTGGAATTTGTTAGAAATCATAAATTACAAAAAAAAAATTATTTAAAAAAATTGCACTTGTAGTTTTTAAAATTTTCTACAAGTGTATTTTTAGATTTTTTTTTTTCGAAATTAGTTTACTAGAAACAATCATCCGAAAATTTTCAATTTATAATATTATTATAATCAACGTTGAATAAATTCATTAGACTAATTAATTTATTAAAATTAACTCAATTACAACTACTGAAGTAATAGAGCTCTGCATTTTTATAATTAAGATAATTGAACCTGATTTTTTTTCATATTTAATATTCTTTCAAATCTCAGCGACTTTATTTTCATTGACACAAAAATTAATAAATTACCTCAGAAAAATATTAAATTCTTTTAATTAATTTAATGTAATCACAAAGTAGTTTTAGTAATTACAAGAAATATAAAAATTACTTTTAAAATAAAAATCTTAATTTTATTTCATATCAAAATTTCATAACGAATAAAATTCAAAAATTATAGACGAATATTTTTGAAGAGACCGATTAATAAGGAGAGTTAAAAATCATATGCATGTCACGTATGTGAGAAAAAATAAATAAAAATGTCCATTTACTTAAATGGCAAAACAAATAAAACTAAAATGATAATTTTTTTTTTTTAGTAAATCCCTTTATTTTACTAACAGATAAATCTCAGGTATATTGATTTAACCGGGCAATAGCAATATTTATTTATAGTTCATTCATGCATTATTCTGCAAATGAAACGCCGACGAATTTAATATAAATGTCAAACGTGTTATTTATAAAAAAAGACAAAATTTTTATGACAAACGTAACATCGATCGCGAGTAAAATGAATCTACGTCACGCTTTAAACTTTCATCCGCAAAACAATAAAATATGACCGTTCAACAAAATGTATGATGGATTTTTATTGGGCTGGTTTGTAAATTAAAACCCCCCCGGCGAATAATTTTTTTGTGACATTTATAGAATAATAAAAAAGTATTTACACAACTGTCAGATGAAAGCTTCTGAAGTCTTGAGAATTTAATTATTCCTCTATTTTTTTAGCGGGAAAAAAAATTAAATGAATTTCGAGGTTTTTTTAGTACATAGCTTTAAAGAATAGTTGCTGTGGAATAGAACCTAGACATGGAATCAATTCCAGCAGTTACACATTGTTAGACTGACTGCATTTGTCTCAAGTTATTGATGATGCAAGTGTGGTTTCGCTTGTTCGCCGGATTGTTACAAGTTTCATTTCTCTTATTCTATCTCTCACTTCTCTTTTCTCATCTATTTTCACTTCTATATATTCTTTATCACTATATACATATATATCAGACTGAATGTCTGATAAGAGATAGTGTAATAGTCGCTAGGGAATGAATTGATAGCTTATCATTATTTAAATTTTTATCATTAATGCAACTTAACTTTTTTTTAATTAAAAAAAGTAAACTAAAATTTAATTTTCAGTTTTAAAACTGGGTCATACTGACACCGAGTACTTATTCTTAGACCCAAAGAAATTTGTAGAACTACTGTTCAGATTTTAATGAAACTTTACATAAAGCAGATAATAATAAGCTTAAAAACAAAAAAAAAATATTTGAAAAAATTGCACGTATAGTTTTTTAAATTTCCTACATGTGCATATTTTTAGTTTTTTTTTTTATAATTTATTTGTTGCACAAAAAAAATTCAAAAATTTTTAACTGCTAACTTTAGGAATAAGTGTGGATGTAGCAGACGTCAGACAAATTTTAAATTATAAATATAGAGTAATTAATTAAAAAAATGAAATTTTAAAAAAATGCACTTATAAATTTCAAAATTTTCTGTATGCCCATTTTTTTTAAATTTTATTTTATTAACTATTTACTCTACTTATTTAAAATCTAAATTCGTCTGCTACATTGGCACTCACAAAAAAAACCCATAATTATTTTGTCATGTCCAATTTGCCCTTTTTTATATAAATAAAATTTTTACCGCATGTAGAAAATTTTGAAAACCAAAAATTTTGATTTTTTCATATTGGAGTTGAAAATATTTATTTTAGTAATTGAAAATAAAACTGCATTCCACTTTGCTGTGAAGAGACGAAATACATCAACATTGCTAGTAATAATTTATAGCTTTATATATATATTAAACTTCAACAGCAATATCGTGAATCAATATAACACTGTAGACATTTTATACTCACGTACGTGATTGACGACATGTATAAAGTGAGTGACGTACAGATGACTTGTATTTCCAACGTCTTAAATTACTTTTCTCCTGTACCAACAAATTTATTATTTATTAATTAATTAATAAAAAATTTTACAAAGATTGCTTCGTATTTTGTTAAGATTAAATTTCAAATCACTGGAAAATTAATGACGACAAGTTGAGATAAAATATTGGATGCGAGGGAAAAAAAAATTATTTCGAGATGGTAAAAGAAAGGGGTTGAACAAGCACTTATTGATCTTAATCTTATTTTCGTCCTGTCCCTCTGGACTGGAGCCAAAACTAAACCGCGACAAACTGTTTCATTCATTATGCCAAGCACGTGTTTGGATACTTAATGTATTGAGTTTGTAACTCGTGATCGTAAATCTAATTTTTTATATAAATCATTTATTGATTTATTAAAAAATTACTTTTTAAAAATATATCCTACTGCGATTACTAAAAATATACACTGAGAAAAAATTTCTCTTTCGACAACTAAATGTTATTAAGTTAATATGATCTATTTTATAATTTTTAACAAATGATTTAATAGACTCTATTTGGTTGACATTAATATTTCTTTCTCTAAGATAATAAAATCATTTGGTAAAGTTAAGAAAATATTTATTCCATGGACAACTAAACTATTTCGTAGTGCCAATAAATCCAAATATTTTAAGTAAAGTATTATTATATTAACTCTAATAAATATTACTTAGACACAAAAAATATATTCATTTAGAATAAATATATGTATTTGTTCGAGGTTGATAAATATATATTTGAACCTAATGATCATTGATTTGAAAGTTATGGTGTTAGGTAGCAGCAGCGGGAGTAGTTCGGTGCTCGCCGCTAGATCGCGCCTACCATTTGTGGTGTCCCTGGTGAGAAACTTATTTAGAACTTTTATAGTCGCCAGCTTGAAGCACTTATGTGACGGGTTATCCGCTGAAAATTTTTGATAGTAATATAGGGATATCCTGCATTACTCTATGACAATAATATTTAATATTAATTTTTTTTCTGAACAATTGTCATAGTACGAAAAAGTACATGTCTTGCTCCAAAATGCCGGAGTCGGATCATATGAGATTTCGTTTTGTCAAACTTTGAATTAAATTTCTGACTGAACTACTGGAGATACGACAAAAATCGAGTAGAACGATTTTGTAGATTATTAAATTCTCTACAAAAAAGATATCTGCAAACTTTTACGTACAATCGATAGTTTAGAAGGAATTTCAAAAGAAAGAAAATAACTAAATATTTTCCCAATACTTGATGAATAATTTTTTGATTCAAACTTTTAATTTAAATTCTGGCTGAACTACTGGAGATACGACAAAAATTGACTTGAACAATTTTGTAGATAATTAAATTTTCTACAAAAAGACATCGGCTAACTTTTGCGTAGAACCGATAGTTTAAAAGAATTTCAAAAGAAAGAAAAGTATAAATCTTCCTATAGTTGAAAAATTTTTTTTTCAAACTTTGAATTAAAATTCTGGCTGAACTACTGGAGATACGACAAAAATTGACTGTAACAATTTTGTAGATTCTTAAATTCTCTACAAAAAAGATATTAACAAACTTTTACGTACAATCGATAGTTTAGAAGAAATTTCAAAAGAAAGAAAATAACTAACTATTTTCCCAATACTTTAACGAATAATTTATTAATTCAAACTTTGAATTCAAATTCTGGCTAAACCATCAGAGATACGTCAAAAAACATCTCTACAAGTTTTATAGCAAATTGAATTCTCTATGAAAAAGATATCATTGACTTTTGACTTAAATTCAATATTCAAGCCGGAAATTACCGTTCAAGTTTTAAGTTTCCATTATAAACGATTTAATCAACAAGACCATAAAGTTATTAAAAAAAATGTAATAACTTTTAAGATTAACGTTGTCTTGAATTTTTTATTGTCAATTTTCTACCATATTAAACTTTAAATAAAAGCTTTTCTATCATCCTAGTAAATGGCTAAAGAATTCTTAGAAACAAACCGAAGACAAGAAAATCCCCTTAGACTTTAACAGAAACGTCTTTGTCCAATGCGTTCAATCTTCTTTACCTTCCATTTTAATTTTTTATTTTTTAAAATACCTCAAATTACTCAAGCTTCAGTTCTCCCCAACATAAATCATAAAAATATCTCCTTTACAAAATAAAAACAATTATTTTTCACTCAACAATTCATTAAACGAAGGATTTAAATGAAAATCCACAGAAAAAAACATTTTCTTGAGTCAAGACATCCTTTTTTTCTGTGTAATTAATTAAAAACTAATAACTCATAATGAATTAATTAATAACTAATTACTCTTGACTTAAAATATATAAAGCAGAAGTTATATTTTGTATACCTCAGCACAAACTTTTCAATATAATATTCGGAAAGCTGTTTGATGATACCGCAAGCTTGTAAAATATTATACTTTCAAAGTAACCTACTGTCTAAATTCGTTTACTCATGTGTTACAATTTTCTCTTTGAGTTTAAATTTTATGTAATACGTCAAAGTAACGCATGATAATTAATTTAAATTAACCCGAGTACCACTAAATAATTTATTTACTTACATAAACAAATAAAAAATTATTTATTTGCCTTGACCTCTAATTTTCCTTTTTTCAAAAAAGATCAATTCCTCAGAACTTAATTAATAATTTATTTTTTTAAAATTATGTTACAGTAATTGCCCACAAAATTTGCGAACCAAATGGTAGTTGGTTTAGACATCCAGAAACAAATAGTGTGTGGAGTAATTATACAACTTGTGTAAACACTGATGACTTGCATGTAAGTAATTCATTAATTATTTCCACTAAAAAAATTTTTAAAATTTAAATATTTACGCGCCATTATTCAAATTTTTTTCCTTTGACGAAAAAATTTTATTTTCATAAAAGCATCGAAATATCGGTTCAATGCAGAAATACGATTTTCATTCATATATACATATATATGCATATGTATGTATATACATTCATAAAGGAAATATATATAAAATGTATGTGATCTAT
The DNA here is from genome assembly GCA_030273425.1 of Microplitis manilae. Classification (NCBI taxonomy): domain Eukaryota; kingdom Metazoa; phylum Arthropoda; class Insecta; order Hymenoptera; family Braconidae; genus Microplitis; species Microplitis manilae. The sequence continues at coordinate 26,569,992 of CP092727.1, forward strand.
CTCATATTATCCAACAGAGTATAATGTTTACCAGAGCATACGAATCCAGTCATATATATATATATATATGAAAAGAAAAACCAAAAAGAGAATTTCCTATCTACATTTTCATACTCATACAAATATCACACACGTGCATACATAAATATATAAAATGAGTGTCATATTTATGTGCGAAGGGTATATGTATATATATATATGATTTTGTGTTATATAAAGGGTGAATTGTTTTTGAAAAGATAACATTTAGTCATATGTCGATTCACATAAAGTATAACAATTTGAAAACTAGTTACAATTGTCATATATGTAGACTGAAGATATTTTATATCTCATAAAGTCCAGTGTAAAATAAAAAATTTACTCTAGTTTTTATCCATTTTCGATAATAAAATTCTATAAAAAATTTCTTATGAAAATTAAATTCGGGTGATTAAACATCCAATTGGCGGTTGTTTGAATTGTTAAATGATATTATAAATATATTTATGGAATAATATTGGAGAATGTATACGGTTATGAGGTATTTGACTTTTAGTATGAGTATTATTAATTTCGTGTTTATTGACTAATTAGCATTAAACTGATATAATTATACATGATTGTAGTAATTTGTCCTGTCGTATTACGATTAATAGCTGTGATTATAATCTCCATGCACAATTGATGGTAATTTTATTATTTAGTATGCATTCTATTTTTATTTTCATTATTGAATGGGTTATTACTTTCTTTACAAAGCTGTCATTTTTTGTTTCCACTCCAGCGATTGGAAATATTGTGACTCGGGTTTTATTTTATGAGAAAAAATTTCAATAGAAGTTATATTTCAAACGTAATGATACCAATTTTTTTATTGAAAAAGTAAAATTTCACTTAACATCAATCGAAAGGAGAAAAAAACGAGTTGTAATTTTTTCTATAATCTCAGAAAAAAAATTTGCCCTTCACACTTCGATAGAGAATCAAAAGCCCTTTCAAACGAGTACCAACAAGCCATACTTATTTTTCATAACCAAAGTCATATTTATAAATACCAATAAACATATGAATTTATCAACCTAAAAATAAGTATGGCTTGTTGGTACTCATTTGAAAGGGCATTTAATGTACTTTTCGAAAAATTTACTCATTTTTAATTTTCCACAAAATTACTCAGCCAACCATCAATTAATTAGCTTACAAAATAAATTGCCTCAATAAAATTCTAAATAACAATTAAAATATAATTGGATAAAGTGTTGATTTAATTTCAAGAATAATTGCATTACGACAATTCAATAAGAGTGTCAAGACGAAGATTTAACCCGATTAAACATGTAAACATACATTGTCTTAAAGTAAACTTGAAGTTACTATTCAATTTGCAATCGCCAATGTTTGCCTTTCAGCTACAAAATAAATCCTTATATACATCTATATTTACTGTTCGAGTGTCCGGGTAATGGAAAGTGTTAAATCTGAGCCACAGATGCCAGTAAAAAAAAAGTAAATAAACAAAATAAAACAAGGACACGGACAAAAAGAAAAATGAACTTCGGTTGTAGTTGTCAGTATATAGTAAGACAGTGAATGAGAACAGGAAATCCACTTTCCAACTAGAAAATTCATCAAGCTCATTTCCGCCGGCTAACTCTTATATTAAACCCCAGTTCCATTTCTATTTAACTTCTCACTAGACTTTTATTTCCGACAGTAAATACCAAATTTATTTAAACTAAATGACAAAAAATATTTCCACTCAGTAGAACTTTGATGCATTGACACAAAAACTTTTTCCTTTAATTAAATTGCCATTTAAAAATTTCCTATGGACAAAACTTCTGACTAGAAGCAGTACAATTTTTCACGGGGATAAATTACCATGAAAAATAAATAAAACATTCCATTACATGAATTATATATATAATCCATAATACATAAAAATAAAGTATGGCGGCTACAAAATCGACTCATCAGAGGGTAGTTTATTAAACAGGATAATTATTATTATTATTAGAAGAGACAACGAATCTTTGACGGTATCACATCGGTCTATTCCCCGGGCTTTTATGGAGTCTCATGAATGATTTAACACCATAAAATGTCTGTTCATATTACACATAAGAGTACAAGGATAGCGGGACAAAACAGTACAAGGAAGCAGTAGTTTATTATAATATTTTATTTTAGATTTTTTGTATATTAATTTTTTTCATCCCCTTTTTATGCTACTGAGAGCAGATCATATAACTTTGACGGCGGAGCTCGTTAAGGAGTGTCATTATCTCAAATGAGAATATACTGATAATATTATATGGAGGAGACAAATAGAGTAGAGCAGAGTAGAGAAATTCAGATCAAGATATATATACATATATATACCTAGAGTGTAATGAGATATCTGTGTTAATAATTTAAACTCCCTTTAATTTTGTTCCAGTGGGCACAGCAGTTAAACATTATCTACGAAATTGGATATACGATATCATTAATTGCACTCATTGTATCTTTGGGTATTTTGTCATATTTTAGGTAAGTTTATTTGTTATTTATTTATTTACCTTTATATACTTTACAAGCCTGAGGCAAATGCTACAAACATGCCAGTTTTTTATTCCTTTTTAAAAAAATTTATAAAAGTATGATTCATGAGCCAAAGGTCAATGCTACTAATATGCCAGTTTTATTATCTCTTTTCAAAAAACTTTGTATAGGTTTGTTTTGCGAGCCAAAGGCTATTGCTACCAACACGCGATCATATAAATCTATTTTTAAATAGAAATTTATAACGGTATGTTTCAATAGCCGTAGGCAAATGCTACCAATATGTCATATCTTTTATCCCTTTTCAAAAAAATTTATATAGATATGTTTCACAAGCCGAAGGCAAATGCTACCAGTAGTTAATATTAATATCCCCTTTTTGTATAATTCATTGATTCATGCGTATGTTTCATTAGCCATAGGCAAATGCTGCCAATATATTAGTTTTATTATCCCTTTTCAAAAAAATTTATAACAATATGTTTCTTGAGCCAAAGGCAAATGCTACCAATATTCAATATTTAAACTCCCTTTTCATATAATTAAATGATTCATGGATATGTTCCATTAGCCATAGGCAAATGCTACCAATATGCTAGTCTTTCAATCTCTTTTTAAAAAAATTCATATAAATATGTTTCGCGAGCCAAAGGCAAATGCTACCAATACGCAATGTAAATCTAAACCCCCTTAATTTAAAATTGTTTTTTAAATAACTATTTTAGATCACTAAGATGTGCAAGAATAACTCTTCATATGAACCTCTTTGCATCATTTGCCGTAAATAATGCTCTTTGGTTAATATGGTACGCTTTCATAGTGACAAATACTGATCTACTTATGGAAAATGGTGTAAGTATTTTTTATTTACAAACAAACTCTCATCAAAAAACACCACTGACTATCGCTGTAATCGATCAATCAGTTGAAATGAATCAACAAATATACAAAAGTATATCAATAAATTAATTATAAGAAATTAATTTTCTGTAACAGATATCGTGCCGTTTGTTACACATAATCCTCCACTATTTTCTGTTGACCAATTACGCGTGGATGTTGTGCGAAGGTTTTTACTTGCATACAATTCTCGTCAATGCATTTACAAGTGAGCATAATTTAGTCAAATGGCTAATGGCTATTGGATGGCCGGCTCCAGCACTCGTTGTCTTAATTTATGCGTCATTACGATTCACATCCGACGATCCTATTGATAATTTGAAGTAAGTTTTCATTAATATAATTTACAACTAAGAGGGTACGAACAGACGATACTGAAATTTTCAAAATAAAAATGAAAATCTTTTCATCTATTTCTCGTTTCATAGAATTCAATAGCAGTTTTTTTTTTTAACGAACATAAAAAAATCCTTTGACGTTTCTCTATTTTTTATCTACCGTGTAGAATTTTTTTTATTTCTTTCACGTGGAATCTAAATGAAGGAAAAAGAGAATGAAAGTAATCGTCTTATCTTACTGAAGTTTCATTACTAAAATGGGAGATACTAAGTGAGGCGTAAGGAAATAATACAAGCATTTGAAATTGAGTATAAATTGAAAGTGTGTGTTAATGTTTGGGTGAATACATATATATATGGTATCCTTGTTAAGGATAATTGAAGTTTGTTCATGAGAAAAATTTAATAAGGTTAAATTAAACTGAACATCAATCAACTCTTGATTACGTTTAATTAAAAATTTTATTTTTTTTTTATTTATGATTATTAATTTATTTATTTTTTTATTCATTACGTTAGACAAGAAATTAAATTTTTTTTGTATAGAATTTAATTTTATTGTAGTCAGTACCAGATTTTGTAAAGATCATATTTTTAGAAGCATAAATTACTTGAATTGAGCTTGAATCAGTCGTAATTCGTCAAGAGGGTTGTGTTGAGTCTCGTAGAAAAAGAAACGACGGTTGAATTTTCACAAAGATATATAGACGAGAGCATCCTCTCTGATACTTCCTCGTTCTCCATAGCCTAATAAGGCCAGCCCTGAGCTTAGATTTTCTATAGAATTTCTTAGACGATGACCCTGATCTGGGACTGACTATGAACTGTGTCCTCCCTGGTCATTTGTGACATCATAAGTCAAAATAAGAATTTTTCTCAGGACATTTTTGAGTTTCTCCTACTAAAGGACATCATAATAAACAAGAAACGTTGATATTGTGCTAAGTTATTCCCAACAGGGAAAAAGATACGAGCTATTTCCTTAAAAGTCCATAGACAGTGTCATCTTCATTTATCCTCATATGGGTCTGAACTCAAAAAATAAATTATTTCCAGAACTTTTTATGGCTTTTCCTACTAGAGGGCATCATAGTGAACAAAAAACGTCAATGTTGTGATGGGTTATTTCCAACAGGAGCCAAGTTAGAGGCTACTCTTTATAGAAAGTGTCATCCTCACCCATGTTCACCCATGCTTACCCATCCTCATATGGGTCTCAACTTGAAAAATAAATTTTTCCCAGGACTTTTTATGGCTTTTCTTACTAGAGGACATCGTAAGGAACAAAAAACGTTAATGTTGTGATGGGTTATTTCCAACAGGAGCAAAGTTAAGGGCTACTCTTCATAGAAAGACATGGAAAGTGTCATCCTCATTTATCTTCATTTATCTTAATTGATCCTAATATAGGTCCAAACTCAAAAAATAAATTATTCCCAGGACTTTTTATGGCTTTTCCTACTAGAGGGCATCGTAAGGAACAAAAAACGTTAATGTTGTGATGGGTTATTCCCAACAGGGGAAATGTTACGGGCCACTTTTCATAAAAATGCATAGATAGTGTCATCTGCCCGTATCTGCCCGACAACGATTACTCAAAAAATAAATTTTTTTCCGGAGCTTTTGAATTGTTTTCTACTAAAGGACATTATAAGGAACAAAAAACGTTAGTATTGTGCTGAGTTATTCCCAACAAGGAAAAAGTTACGGGCTATTTTTCATAAAAATGCATAGACAGTGTCATTCTCATTCATCCTCATTTATCCTCATATGGGTCATTTTCGAATTTAGGTAAACTTGGAGCGAATCGAAGGGCCTCTTCACGTTATAATATGTATCCACGCAATAGTACGCACCCTAAAACACATGAAAACCACCACTTTCTATATCCCGTTCGAAAAAAAAGGGAAAGGGGATCGTAAATAGAAAAAACAATTTATAATAAAATTATTTCCACCATTGTCTCATTAAAAATAAACTCAGCTACTCCTATTAAATATGACATTACTAAAAGGTAACAATAACTATCCAATAAAATAATAAATGAATTATTAATTAATTAATCAATAAAAATGAACCATCGTGAATATTCGCATCGACGCAATTTAATGTACATAAATATACAAATACAAAGCAAGTGCCACGAGGTCGGAACTGGCGAAACACAAACAAGAGAACGAGAGTAGAGAATGTTAAAGGGTAGTTACACGATATCATACAACATGTACCAATACAAAGTAGTTTTACTCAGTAGGAGTGCAGTAGTTAGAGAGAGCTTGCGGTAAAAGCTTGCAAATAGGACGATCCCTCAGGACTTCCGTTCATATCGCATGAAATGCCACTCTGAATAAACTTTTATTTACACAAAATACGACGCAGCCAAGATGACAGATCTTAATGGATTTGAATCAATCACTATAAAAATCACAATCTTTTCATAAAAAATTTGAAAAAAATCTTATTTCAGTATAGACAAAATAAATTTTTAAAATTGCCTTCTTCCATTTCATTACTGACGGCCTGAAAATACGCAAATACGCGAGACAACCAAATAGTCACGTTTGTTATTTATTATTATTATTGCGCAGCTCAATCGCGAAGCACTGAAATGTCTTCTACACTGAGAATTGGTTTTGTTAAATTCTGTTAAACTAAAATTTATTTGAGACAACTAAATTTTATTAAGTCGATATAATCTATTTTATAATTTTTAACAAATGATTTAATAGACTCTATTTGGTTGACATTAATATTTATCTCTCTAAGATAATAAAATCATTTGGTAAAGTTAAGAAAATATTTATTCAATGGACAACTAAACTATTTTGTAGTGCCAACAAATCCAAATATTTAAAGCAAAATTTTATTATATTAACTCTAATAAATATTACTTAGACACAAAAAAGTATATTCATTTAGAATAAATATATACATTTGTTCGAGGTTGATAAATATATATTTGAACCTAATGATTATTGATTTGAAAGTTATGGTGTTAGGTAGTAGTAGCGGGAGTAGTTCGGTGCTCGCCACTAGATCGCGCCTACCATTCGTAGCGTGTCCCTGGTAAGAAAGTTATTTAGAACTTTTATATTCGCGAGCTTGAAGCATTTGTAACGGTTTATCCGTCGATAATTTTTGATAGTAATATAGGGGTATCCTGTATTGCTCTATGACATTAATGTTTAATCTTAATGTTTGTCTTGAGCAATTTTTGTCATAGTACGAAAAAAAGTTCGTGTCAAGGAACGAAGTTATTTTTCTAAATATGCATTTATTCAAATGTTAAATTAATTTCCTGTCATTTTGAAATAATATTTTATTAATATTAATAAATCCTAGTCTACGATTAATTACTGAATAATAATAAGAAAAAACATTATAAAATATACTTATTTAATTTTCTAACAGTACTATTTTTTACTTTGAGGTTGAGGAGATGTTGATCTTGATCTAGTATTGATAGGCGATTGTTATTTGCTTCTTCAATAGACTTTATGTAAATTCTTCTTCCATTCGAGTTAAACTTTCTGGCAGTGGAGCCTTCGGATACTTCTGGACAATGCTATCCCGTACCCGAGATTGGGTGATTGTTTTCAAGATCAAAATTAATTCTTGATATTTTCCACACCATTAATTGATAAAAATAAAAGGTCATTCAGTCATACCCTGAAGTACTTTCGAGTGTTCAAACTGTAGACTTTTCAAGTCCATTCGAGACAAATCATCTGGCAGTGGACTTCGCTCACTTTATGAAGATCTCGCTGCTTTATTGTCTTGCAATCTTCTTCGAGATCTTTTGTTCGACTCGATTTTACTCGATCTTTTAAATAAAGTATGAACTTATTAGACGGTTAAAAGGCGACCGACGTTGCACTGAAATCCTGATATTCTTAATTTTCTGGATCTGCTCGCAGTTCAAGTTTCGCTTGTTTTATTCGTTCTTCCCTTCGGAAAGTAAAACACTGCTAAGGGAGTCATTTTTTCAGAGTAATAGATAAATTTTATCTTAAAAACCTCTTAAAAGCTGATATCACTAAAAGTAATTTTTAGCTTCCCGCTTCACACCGATGTTTTGTTTCGATTCTGGATATCTTTGAGTCGACTGTGAAAACATCTTAACGTTTTTTCAACTGGGTTCATAATCATGTAATTCAGGACAAGTTAAGTATTACAATATTACAGTAAAATATATAATTTGGGACTGGGTTATAACGTATAATGCATCTGCGTTATGCTAAATATATGACGGATAGCAAATTGATTTATGCTGATAGTAGACAAGTTGGAAGATCGATTGACGTAGTAACCAACGCTCTGTTATAGAGAGGAGTAGAATAGAGTAGAGTATCGCATACCCTATGGCTCGTTGGATATTGCGGTTTGTCCATTGGATTAACGTTCTGGTCTCCATATAATATTGAACGTATAACGAGACTCTCATTCCGGGGCATAGTCACATAGATTTAGATGTTGAGTTTATCCACGGGTTACATTAACATCAGACGGAGCTCGGATCAGGGTGACGCTCAAATTCAAATGTGTCTATGCGGTTTTATTTTAAGTGTATTAGCTACTAATAATTATTGCTCCGAATGTTCAATTGTATGAGAGACAGTTGTTATACACATATATATCACACGCTGAATAATTGATGGGATAGATTTTAATTCGACCTAGTTTTCTTCATACATTTTAATTAACATTAATCACGAATGTTTTATAAATTTATGAGATTTTTTCAGATTAATCTTTTTTTAACGTTCATATATTTTTTTAAAAAACGAATTAATGACAACTTAAAAGTTGACTCATTAGAAAAAATCTAATAAATGTTAGGAGATGAAATTTTTTTACAGACTCAAATAATAATTGACTTTTTTGAATTTAAAATTTTGAATATTGTAATAATTAAAAATTCTGAAGATTGAAAAATTAATTTGTGTTTTAATTTGAAACCTAGATGCTGGATTGACGAAGGAAACTTCACAAACGTCCTGGTTTATCCCGTGTGCGTGTCAACTTTTCTCAATCTTCTCTTTCTCTTCAACATCGTCCGCGTTCTTCTGACGAAGCTGAGAGCCGGACCGGCTATCGGGACCCGGCCATCACGGTCTATACTCCAAGCTTTCAGGTACAGACTCCATATCCGCCGAAACTTTTCCCTGATATATTAACCTGAGTAATGTTACTTTTTACCTATTTCTGTTTTTTAAAAAACTTTGGCCATTTCAGTGCTAAACTTAAAGTTAAACTTCAACACAAAAGATCATTATCGTCGTCGCATTAAATGGGCTTTAGCAGAGAATTATTATCCCCAATTCAAAGTTTTTTTTTTGTATAAAAATTTATCTAACAGATAAACAAAAATATTTTTTCAGAGCGACTTTGTTGTTAGTTCCGCTTCTGGGTCTCCATTATCTCGTGGTACCTTTCCGTCCTCCTAAAGGCCATTCTTGGGAAAAGACTCACGATATTGTGTCAGCTGTAACTGCTTCATTTCAGGTATTTTTTAACAATTAATCAGTTAATTGATTAACTTTTTGTTCAAAATTAGATCGATAGTTTATTTAACTTTCGAATTTAAAATAACTGTAAGGTTTTTTTTTAATGGAGACACTGATAAGTAATGACAGACTTTAAAACACTTATACAAGATAGTATTGAAGCGACATAAATGTGCTTTGCTATTTGTTGAAGCATATACTAAATTAGATGAGAACACCTTGAGTGCTTGTACTTAAATGTAAAGTTACTTATCGTTATTTTCAACAAAATAATATACAAGTTGACTTATAAAATTGCTTTTATCTACTTTACAATAATAACAATAAGTAATAAGATTTATAACTCAACAAATATAAGAGTTTAATTGACGGATTATTTAATAAATTTTGAGTAAATATAAATTTCAAAAAGTTTTGACGGTAAAATTAATTTTCCAGCGAAACTATAAGTGTTATGAAAAAAAGTTTCAAATAAAACTTGTAGGGAATTTAATTTGCTACAAAAAAGGTCTGATAGCTTATTAACGTATCTCTGATAGTTTCTGAGTTATAGAGAAAATAAACAAGGGACAATTGAGGAGAATAAAACCAAAATTGTTTTTTGAACTTTGGGTTACTATTACGTCGAAATAATGTGATGTACGTAAAAACTCAATGAGACCTTTTTTGTAGACAATTTTATAAGCTACAAAATTGCTTATATACATTTTTTTCATATCTGCGATACTTTAGAAGAAATTCCAATTTTATTAGAACAACTTTTGGATGTTAATTTAAAAATTTGAATTTTCAAAAAACTAAAATCAAATTTATTAATTTTTATTTTAATTACAGGGTCTTTGTGTCGCCATTTTGTTCTGCTTCTGCAATGGCGAGGTAAGAAAATATTTTTAAGTTTAGTGACGTAAATTTGAATTTTTTTCATATTAGAATTTAACGATTTTGAATTACAATGAAAGCAATAATAATCTAGAGCAACTTTTTGTGCAGATTAATGCTGTGATATTGTTAATAAATTTTGATTGATGAGTTCCTGTACAAATATTGTATATTTTAGGTCATAGCGCAGTTTAAACGAAAATGGGAAGGTTCAGTACTTATCAGAAAACGTGCCAACTCATGCACTGCAACAACAGTATCTGTGAGTAAACTAAAACCGTAGTAAATAATATATATCAAAAATATACACATACATATATATATATATTTAGAAAAAACTGAAAGGAATAGAGTAGATTGTATGGTTTATGCCTTGTCATGTAGAGCTTGCATTTATTATTATTATGTTGCGCAACAATGCACGTACGTGCATTATAAACTAACTTTTAGCTTCTTTGTTAGATTAATTGTGAAACGTAAGCGATTTTTTTATTTATTATTTGTCTACTTTTTATACGCTATAGAATTTTTCTATAGAATGTTATGTTATTATTTCCGCAGCCGCGGTAGTTTCTCGCGCCACGAACGCGTTCAAAAAATACGAATTTCATTTTTAACTAAAATTAATCGTTAATTGAAGTTCCCGCATGAAAATACCATATATGATAAATATATGATCAATATGGGAGCATATAAGTGGCCAAAAACGATATATATTTTCTTATATATAATATACTAAGTTTTAATATAATTAATTATATACGTAAGTTTATAACTTAATACATGTGTTATATATATTTATAATCATATATGTAAACTTATAAGTTAGCACATATATGTATTACATATATTGATAATTATATATGTAAATTAGTAAGCTCACATATATATTCTGAACACAATGTTTGAATCTTATAACAGAGAGAGAAAGACAGAAAAGGATAGATTTTATTTATTCTTACATATATGGGGAGACTTATATGGTTCTATATATCGAAAAATATATAAAAATTTATAAAGCTGAATACCTAGTACATATATCGTGGCATATAATGATGAATTATATATGTATTCTTATTTGTTTCCATATATAAATAACATTTATGTTTGAGTATTGAAATTATAAGTTTTTAAATATATAAATATATTGAAGTTATACGGAAATATATGAAATCATATACGAGAAAACATATATAAAAATATAATAAAATCGGCCAAAATCTATATACAGTTCTATATAAGATTTCATGTATTGTCACATATATATTTATATCTGTAACATATATTTTTTAATATATGTTTACCATATATGATATTTTCATGCGGGCTTGTACAAGATCAACATACATCCGAACAAACGAACAAAGTTGAGCGTAACCTAAAATTCGACAAACTTTTCCCAAAATATAAAAATCTAAGACTTCAACCGAGTTTAAAGCGAAAGTAAAACCTAAAAAAGGTTTTTTCACAAAATTCTGCTTACGTTTGACAATTAGGAGCTTAAAAAAACGTTATAAGAAATAACTGGCCAATGGCGTGATGCGGAATAGAACTAACAGCATTAAAGTAAAAAAGTATCTTAGGCTTGTGAGCCTGGAGAAAATTAATAAATATGAGTAGCGATACAATGACTGATTGATTGTAAAGTAAATATTGTCATTAAATAAAATGAGCAGTAAGTTTAATAAAAGAGTGTCCGTATCATGCCAATGGCAACAATCGAGTCGAGTCCATTGTGGGATGTTGATTGTTTCAGTTTGTCCGCTCGACCGCAGGTCCGGTGGCGGGAGAGGAGAAGGTGTGACTATCAGACAGAATTACCTATGGAGGAAAAGCTTGAGAAGCTCGTTATCAATAATCACAATCATCATCAGCAACATCATCTTCATGACAACAAGGATCCTCATGATAATGATGTCGATGAACAAGAGATTATTATCAAACACAACGATTCAACTTATGACCTCAAACAATATCAAACTCAATGTTGATTGGATTATAATTTAATTATGTTTATATTAAGTGTTAATGAGTAATCGATGATTGTTTTTGTATTGTAATTTTATGTATCATAAGTATGTTGATTATTATTAATTATTACTTAATGTCTTCCTGAAGGACTACTATTATTATTATTAGTTAATTATCATTGAACTTTTAATTGTTATATTTAATAATAATTATTATTATAATATGCGTATTTTATTTTTTTAATTGTAAATTTTGTATAAATTGCTGAAATATATATACGCTTTATTGCTAAATGTTAAACAACGATCTGTAGGGTATTTAATTAGATAATTTTTTTAATTTTCATATTTTTACGGCCTAATTAAAAAATTTATTATTCATTTTATTGGTTGAAAATTACAAGAAGTTTTTTTTTTAAAAAGACAGTAAATTTTGAAAAAAATTGATATTCTATAGACCAGAAAAAAATTTATATGTATGATCATATATGAAAAATGGACTTATATGACCATTTCAGTATTTTTTCCACATTAGACAGAGTTTGATGATCATATATGATCAGATATTGATATGTATGATCATATATGACATGTAGACAGATAAAAGCATATCGAAGTATTTTTTCGATTTAGTCAAACTTTTATGATCATATATGATCAGATATTGATGTATATTGATACATATATCAGATATTGATATATATGATCATATATAGTCATATATGACCTATCTGAGAACTTTTTCCAAATTAGACATATTTTTATGATTATATGTGATCAGATATTCATATGTGCATCATATATGACATGTAGACATATGGGAGCATATCTAAGTATTTTTTCCGATTCAGTCAAACTTTTATGATCGTACAGGATCAGATATTGATGTATATGATCAGATATTGGTATATATGATCATATATGACATGGAAACATATAAGAGCATATCTAAGTATTTTTTCCGATTCACTCAAACTTTTATGATCATATATGATCAGATATTGATGTATATGATCAGACATTGATATATATGATCATATATGGTTATATATGACCATATCTGAGTATTTTTGTCCACACTAGCCAGATTTATGATCACATATGACCAGATACAAATATATATGATCATATATAGCATGTGGACATATGAGACCATATATGAGTATTTTTGGTGAATTAGTCAGATTTTTATGATCATATAGATCAGATATTAACATATATGATCATATATGACGAGTAGCTATATAAAACCATATCTGAGCATTCTGTCCTGAATCGGTATACTTTTTATGACTAGATATTAATATATATGATCATACATGATCAGATAGTCATAACTATGACCATATATGATCTGATAATCATAAATACGAATCATTAACAATCATAACTGGTCACAAGCCCTCATATATGATCATATAAGACCATATCTGATCATATATTTAAAAAAAAGTCATTTCTCAATCGTTTAAAATATTAATATTAATTTTCCTTAATTATAATCATAATTTTTATAAATTAGCTCAATTACAAGACACCAAAATTAAAAAATTTTCAATTGTTTCCTTAACTCTGATTAAAAAATGAATTTCATAATTTATTATTAATTTAAAATTTTATAATAAACAACGAGCCATTAATTATAAAATTATTTCCTTTATAAATTTATGTACTTAAACTAAATAAAAATATTTTAAATACATATCTCCATATCTATATAAATAAATATATATATATATAAATGTTAACTGTAAAATATATAATAAATTGTAATTAAAATAAGAAAATAAAATACATAAATATAAACACTTAATTTATAATTAATTACAAGCATATTAATATATATCATCAGGAAGAAGTATTTTTTATTATATTTAAAAAATATATACAGCTAAAGTATTCGACTGACGTACAAAAAATATTATTTTCCACTGAATTAATTATTTCCGAGTATTAAACTGTTGTAATATCAATTTGTAATTAACAATAATTATCTTGGCCGTAATTTTAAAGTACTAATGAATAAACGGCCAAATAAAATTAGCGATCCTCGGAAGCGTAAGTGCGATTCCAATACTAGACAAAAGATTGACGCTGTGGTTATCAAGTATTTGCCGACCGCAAATGTGTTTTACTCCTTTACCAGGTCGCTCCACAATTTTTCCCGACTCATTTACCCCTAAACAAATAAAAATATCAACAATAACAGCAATAACTTATTAAATGTACAATCTTTTTACCTGAGTATTGTAACGTCGCACCCAAAATAGAGTCGAAAATGCTGCCAAGTAAACCTCCGAGACCGGCGATCAAAATAATCGGCCATTGCGGCGCTGAATTTTCTAGCACTGCTGAATCGACTGTATACAGTACAGCTAAATAATGAAACAAACCGACTAATAATCCTCCAAGTAATGACATTAATAAACCAACCAATGATACTCCTCCATTAGTTCCTTAAATTATTTAATTTAATTATTTACTATCCCAATTACTAAGTCCAAGTTGAAATTTCAAAACTTCCCGCTGTTTTTGAACTCAGAATTTTAAAAAAAATTGACATTTTGCTTTGAATAATCTACTGCCGCAATCGTAAGAACTTTTTCACTTAGATTTAATTAAATTTAAAAATAAATTGATCCAGTGAGTTATGAATTTCAGTTTCATACCTAAAGAACTTCGAAAATTTGAACTTTAGTGATTTGAACTTACCTTTTTTCTCAGACTTTGTGTGCATGGAAATATAAATTATGTAAACCTATACGCTTGAAACAGTATGGTGCCTTTTTTCAGGAGTTTTGTGTACGTGGACACTTAAAATATTCAAATTTTCAAATGTTCAAATTTACAAATCCTGAGAAAAGAGATGTTCAAATTGTCAAGTTCAATTTTCAAATTAATTAGGTTGGTTACCCACACACATACAAGCGCACACTTACACACACAGACATCCGTCTGGAAATTTTTAGAAAATTTTCAAAATTCGACCAAAACTAAAAACTTTTTCTTTTTTAAAAATTTAAAATTTTCAGCGGGAAATTTAAAATCTACTTTGCGAATTATTTACCATAAAATTAAATTTTTAAAATAATTACTGAGCAATTACAATACTTGAGTAATTAATAAAAAATGAAAACTAAAATTAATTAATTAATAAAATTACCACGTGGAACTTTTTTCCTGGTCGTTATTAAAAACGGATCTGAATTACCAATCGCTGTCCCAAATTCCGACGCCCAGGTATCGCCATTGCAACAAGAAAATGCTCCTAAAATAAATAATAAAATAAATAAATATAATCACTAGCAAAAAATAAATATACATAAATTATATATACCTAGAATACCAATGGATAACCAGGAGCTACGATAGTCTTTATCAAAATCAATGGGTCTCTCCCCGCAACCGACATCCAGCAGATAAAGCAACGCGAGCTGCAGTGCCATGCCACCATTGCACAAGACCTGGATCCAGTTCCTCTGTCCTCCTTCTTTGAAATCAACTTCCAGCTTTCGTTTCTTATCCATACGGAACTTCGTCGCCAGAGATGAGGTGACAAAAAAACACATGAGATCCGCCAAGTGCGCGTAGTTCGTTATCGTCAGGACAAAACCAACGAACAGACCCAGTACTGCTCCACTTAGATCTAGACTACGTCTCTTAAGACCCCATAGGGAAAATAATATGGGAATTACTATCGCTGATAACCATCTCCAGGGTGAAATCACCGCGGGATCTGCGAAATAAAAAATTAAAAATTGACAGCAGAGTTTTTTCAAAAAATTACTGTATTTAAAATTTTGAAAAATTTTTTACCTTCTGTCTGATGCTCAGCAGGTGAAATAATTGAATACATGACGTTTATTATCCATAATAACATTGATAAAGGTATCGCAAATGCAGTAACAATTACCGGCAAAAATACATTTGATTTTTTATTGTCATTACGTGACATTGTTTATTTTTACTGTGTATTAAGTCACTCAATTATAACCTTATTTGAGATAAGTAATATAAAATTTAATTTCATTTATTTACATAATCTGGACACTTGTTATCAATTTATCCAATTGATATTTTCATCACGTGTTGATAAAACAAAAACAATGTCAAAAGTCAACGTAAGCATTTTTTTTTACCCCACATATGTGTAAACATGCGTTTATTTGACAGACATACGCTCAGTACAGTGACATTTTGAAAATAAAAAAACCGCGGGAATTTTTCTAATATTTGAATTTTTAAATTTTAAAAATCAGTTTTTCTAAGGAATTAATTAATTTTTTTATTAAAAACTAATTATTTTTAGTTTTACAAAACGTAATTAGTGCGTAATTATAATAATTATTATGATAAGGTCAATTGTAATTAAAAAATTAAAATATAATTAATAAACTGGTTTATTTTTAAAAATTTGAAATTTATTTAAATAACTAATTGAGTAATTAGTAATTAATTAGTAATTAATTATAAAGATAACATCTATTTATAATTTAAATTACACTAGAGGCAGCACTTGTTATTTTCGCGGGCTTTTATTTGAATAATAAATTTTATTTCTAACGAAATTTAAATTAAAAAATCAAATATTTTAATTATTGGGAAAAAAAAATACATAGTAATTAAAATATATAAATTTTAAAATAAATATATGTAAGTAAATATATATATTAATTTTAAAATATGATATTTATTGAGTGACTGAATTACCAACTGCGTAAATGGACAAGTTCATGTCAGACTGAGAGAAATAAAAAATAAATAAAAAAAACACATGAATCATTGCAGCAAACGTCAGTCAAGACGCTTTTTTTCATTGTTTGTAACAAGTATCACAATATATATGTATATATACAAATACTGTGCTTGAGTAAAAAATAAAAGTAGACAACGAAAACGAATATTTATATCAGCTGAATAAAAAAAGATAAAAAGATCCAGAGACTAAACTTGAGGTATTCACGCAATCAACGTAAATAGATTCTTACTGATTGGATCCATTTAAAGTAAGATTTGGTCTTTTTGTTGTGTGGTCAATAATCTTATCGTATTCGACATACTTTTAAATTTACTCAGTATATCTGCTAATTGAATTTGATTTGGTAAATTATATTGTTTAATTATTTTTCAGTTGAGTCAATTAATAATTATAATGAACGGAATTGAAATGGATAGTGGAGATATTATTGATAGCAATAAATTAAATAACATCAAAGACAAAATTAGTGATGAAAATAGTGATGTTGGTGATGCATTTGGTTATGGAAAGTAAGTTTTTATTTTTTATTCAAAAAAATCTTTATCATTTATTTTTATTGATCAATTAACATTTTTTTATTTTTATCTATAATTAATAATTAGTAATTTTTTATTTTTCCTGATAGTTTAAAAATATATGAGTCGAATGTACCAGACCTGGGACATTTTATAAATTTTAAATAAAAAAATCAATGAATTTAAATAATTAAATTTAAAAAAATGCGCGTACTGATTTTTTATTGATCTAAATACGCATTTTTTTATTTTTATTTATTTATATATTTTCAAATATAAAAACTTCCTATTTGTCAGTTACATTTACATCAAAATTTGTATGCTTGTTAAAGGAGTTTGAATGTAACAGACATCAGACAAATTTAAAATTATAAATAATTAGTAAAATAATATTTTTAAAAAATGGGAATTTAAAAAATTTTACAATTAATAAGTGCATTTTTTTAAAATTTCATTTTTTAAATTATTTACTCTATTTATTTGTAATTTTAAAATTGTCTGTCTGCTACATTCACACTCATGCTCGTTCAAACAATTATATTTATTTTGATCGATACTTAATTTAAAAATAAAGTCACATCCGATTTAAATCGTTTTCATGCACCAGCATCTTTTTCCATTTTAAAAATTTTAAGAATATTTACAATTAACACTAATGTCTTTTTTAATTACATTAAAAACAATTATGTAAAACAAAATTCAAACAATTTAAAATGATTCAAAATAGCTACAAGTTACATCATCTCAATTCATTTGAAATTTGACTATCTATTATATTAATTACTAAATATTTTAAATTTGGTCTGGATGCTGCTACATAAAATTTGCGGAATATTACCAATAAATATATTTTTTATTGATTTCAATCGAATGTGCCTTTTATTATTCTCAAATAATAATCAGGGTGGCCACAATATATATATATACATATATATATATATGATATTGATAATAATAATAATAATAATAATGTTTCTTTTTTTAATTAAAGAAATTCGGTAAGCCCATACCCGACATCATTACAAACAGCACCAACTGAAAAATATGCAAGCCACTACAACATGTCTCATGAAAAACGTGGCCTTGCGATAATATTCAACCATGAATTTTTCCACGTAAGTCATTTGAAACCACGAACCGGCACCAATGTCGATTGCGAAAATTTGGTATCAACTTTAAAGCTTCTACAATTCGACGTATTCGCTTACCACAATCTTACTCACCGCGACATCCTCAAGCAGTTGGAAACCGGTAAAGCAGCTCACTGTCAGATCATTTCCCAGCTGAGATTATAAAAAATAAAAATTATTTCAGTCGCCACCACGGATCACACTCAACATGACTGTCTGCTGGTCGCCGTCCTGAGCCACGGAGAACTGGGTGTGCTCTACGCTCACGACACAGCCTACAAAGCCGAGACAATCTGGTCGTACTTCACATCCGACAAGTGTCCAACTTTGTCAGGGAAACCAAAGCTATTTTTCATCCAAGCTTGCCAGGGTGACAAGCTCGACGGCGGAGTTGCTGTGAAAGAGAGAACTGAAACTGACGGCCAGCCCACTGCTACATTTCGCATTCCCACTCATGCTGATTTCCTGATCGCTTACTCAACTATACCAGGTAATTTTCTATACTTATATTAATTCATCATCATCATCATCATCATCTACTTAATACTCATTTTCTTTTCCAGGTTTCTATTCATGGCGCAACACAACACGTGGTTCCTGGTTCATGCAAGCCCTCTGTATAGAGTTGCGTGAAAATGGCACCCGATATGACATTCTAACTCTGCTGACTTTCGTATCTCAGCGCGTTGCCCTGGACTTTGAATCAAACACTCCAGACAACATGACAATGCATCAACAAAAACAAATTCCTTGCATCACTTCAATGTTGACGCGTCTCTTAAAATTCACACCCGCTAAAAATACAGACTCAAGTCCTACTGGTAGCTCATAATCTCAGTCCGTTTAATTTAAATAATGACAATGACAATTAACGAACCGGTGCCTACTATACGAAACTGCTGCATTTAATACTGCATTTATTTAAGTGATTACTCATTAATTAATTAATCATAACTAGGACCTAATTCAAATTTAAATTTAAATTCAAATTCACTTAATTTCATTGACGGTTTTTTTTAATTTCATCAGTTCGCTCAGTTATTAGTTAGCGTTATCAGTAATAATTAAGTCCTAGTCTATGATTAATTACTGAATAATAATTATAATATTAATTAATTGTCTTTAGTACGTAATAGATAAAAATGTCATGAATTATAAGTTGACATTAACGCAATTATTTTAATTTTTATATGAAAATTTATAATTTGAGGCTTCGATAAGTAACAGAAGCTAATTTATGATCAAAATACGAACTTTATTATTTTTTTTTTAAGCAATTTAAAATTTTGTAATTTTTTTACTTTAATTAATTTAAGTATTATTTTTTTTTATTGGTTTATAAATAATTTTTTTTTTGCTCAATTGGTGGAGAAATGAAATATTTAAAGCCTTAACCCTTAACGGCCACACCTCACCCAGGCCACATAACGGCCACATGGGGTAACTCATTACCCCACGCTGAAAAACCCGGCCAAACAAGATTTGTAAATGTTTTGAGACTTTTAACTAATTGTGTCATGTTCCTTGACGAGTTCTTCAATATTTCTAATGGTTTAACTTGGTTAAATTATAGATGGCGTTCTAAAAGCTGGCCATATAGGTCAAAATTCTGGAAAAATGGCTTTTTTTACAAAAAAATTCACTACTCCGCCATTTTGTAATATTAAAGACTAAAAGCTCAGGGTTGTTCGCACAATATATACCACTACCAAGAAAAAATAACAGTATCCACCAATTCTTTAAAAAGTATAGTTATTTTGCAAAATTACTGGAAGGAAAATTGAAAAAAATTACAAATCATGAAATTGACTTATTTTGCGTTTTATTGCATTAAAAATACATATTTATGAATAATGACGTAAAAAAATATTGTTTTTATGTTAAATGAAAAATAAAATACAACATGTGAGTCATATTTACTGACCAGCACACTCCGTACATAAAGAGAACCGATGTTCCTCGCAAACCGGTCTATTACAAGCCGAACATCCGATACGCGATTTTTTATCTTTTTTCCGGTTACAGACTACGCACCTTCGTGCTATGTCAAATGTAACTTTTTCCAGGTTGTTTGTGTTTGGCTCGTTATCAACTCCAAGGATGCCATTGATAACTATTCGCAGTTCTTTCCGCAGACATGGTTCCTCCAATCTCTGTCGTAGCATAGGGAAGGTAAGATGAGCAATTAATTTTTTCAGCACTATGATGGCAGTAGTAGATTCCCGAGCACCGCCGACTTTGAGTTTCCACAGAATTCGTGCATTCACTGCTGCTTGATCAAGCATCCCGAAAAAAATCCGCATCGGCCACCTGTTTGTTTTCCGAGCGACTGTATAGGAGTGGCACAGCTGATCAAAAGTATCAGTCCCTCCTTTTGTATCATTATAATGGAGAATGATATTCGGCTTGCCGCCCGTTATATCTCGGGTATGGAGATAAGTCGAAGCAACCAAGACAATTTTGTTCTTCTTCGGTGTATAGGAAAGCAAAGTTATGTTTTTAGTATGACAAAACTTTGTTTCAGGAGGATTCTTCGACGCTATCTTCATCTCCAGAGGAATCTCCCGTTTATTCTTCCTGATAGTTCCAGTCAGAAACATTTTGAAAGGTTCATCTAACATTCTAGTCAACAAAGGCACGGTGGTGAACCAATTATCGCACGTCACCGAGCGATTGGTGCCGTGAATTGGAGCCGTTACGGCTTCAAAAAAGTACTCTCCACTGGGTAATTTCTGAGGATTAGAAATGGTTGCGTTTTTACCTAGATACGGAATAGCGTGAATCAGATAGGCAGTCGAAGCGTCGTTGAGAGTTATCAATTTTAGCCCGTACTTGTCCGGTTTTGATTTGATGTACATCCGAAATACACACCGGCCCCTGAATCCAAGTAATTGTTCGTCGACAGTACATTTACTACTAGGATGATAATACTTAGTGCAGTTACTGATGAAAATGGACCAAATATTTCTGACTGGTGAAAATCGGTCATCGGGATCTCTATTTTCTTTGGTATCGAAACGCAGACAAGACTGAAGAAACTCAAACCGCATTCGAGGAAAGACACTTTTGTAGAAGTAGATTCCGTTTTTTTTATCCCAGAGCATGTTGTTATCTACATGGGAAGCCTTCCATAAACCAGCATAATATAAGACACCGATGTAAGCTCTAATTTCAAGAGCGTTAGTGTGATGGTGGTAGGTCTGGACTCGACCTTCAACAACCAGGGGAGCACACACCTCCTCGATTTTCTCATTCGTGTTATTGACAATTATTTCAATAATTTCTTGATTGAACAAAAGATCCCAAAAATCCTCTAGAGAATCTAGATTTACCGCATCATCTGCCAAGCTTGCTTCATACGGAACTTCATTTGCAGTTAGACGATCTGATCTACGTTCAGCCGACTTCGTTTCCCAGGCAAATTTATTTTTGCCATATAATTTAGTCGATGGGCGACCACCTCGACGAGATTTAGAAGAAGATTCATTGAGATCTGTACTTGTTTTGCGTTTACGAGATTCCGAAGCCCGTGCATTTACAACTGCATCTTGCTCGTCTTCTTCGTTGGAATAATCGATTTGAGAATCACTCACGTCCGATACATCCTGTTCGGAATCCGTGTTAGATTGTTGTTCACAATCAGAATCTCTGTCAATAGTTTCATCCAGTAACTCGTTCCGCTGAGTTCTCGACCGCAAATTGTACATCTGAAGGAAATGAAAAATTAATTAAAATTTTTATATTTATATAAATATATATATATATATATATATATATATATATATATATATATATATATATATATATATATATATATATATATATGTATATCATATTTTCATAACCTAGACTCCACGTGTTTTCATGCAATGAACGTACTCAAGATTTATTCGGTAAACAATTCATATTTTACATAAATAGATTAGATTTTATAACAACTAAGATGAAAAAAAATTTTTTGTTGCTAAAAAATAAAAAACTTACCTTTATTTTATCAATTGACACTGAAATAAGCTGATAAAAATAAAAAAAATTTTGTGACTGAACTGCGGTTACGGCCACACTGGGGTAACTAGTTACCCCAGGCCGATAAAACGAACGCCTGCAACGCCACCATGCATTTCTTTGACTCTCTATGTAGTGAAGTCACATCTCACACATGTCTGTCACCGGCAGATGGTGTTTATTGTATTTATTTTAAAGGGTTAAGGCCTCTAATTCCACTTTTTTTAAGCCTGGGGTGACTAGTCACCCCATGTGGCCGTTAAGGGTTAAGAAAATGTCTTTCACAGATTGTGATAACAATATGACTGAAGTTAGTAGACAATTAACAATTTCTGGATTTTTTTTTTTTTTTTTCAAAAAATTAATTGCATAAAAAATAATTAAAAATATGAACGTGGAATTTTTTTTCATAATTTATCATTTTTAAAAAAATCCTAAAATTGTTAGACGTCAGCTAACTTTAGTGTCATATAGAAATGTATGTGCAAGTTATGAATAATGCCGAGTACTTTACCAGTATGCCAATAAACGTGATAACTTTTTTTACTTTTTTTTTTTACGTAAAGTATACAGTAATTTTTTGAAAAGTTTTTATATCATAAATAATAAGATTAAAATAATTATTTATACTTGCACAGATATCTTTTTGAAAGTTCAAATAATAATATGAATTATAAGTTATATTGAAATTTATATCAAAATATTTACAAGTAATGTGTAGTTAATTTTTAAAAATATGTGTCAGGTATTTTTCATCTAGCTTATTATTAAAAATAATAATAATGATGTGTAATGAACAATTATTTGTATCTTGAACAAGTTTAATAAAAATTTATAACTGTGTAATTTATTCTTTTGATATTTTTTAATTATTTCCTTATTTCATTTTACTCTTTTTAATTTCCTTTTTAGTTATTATTATTATTGTTAAAAATATGACATAAATTTAATTATTAAATATTTTAATTTAAATTTTTTTAAGAAAATTTGAAATAATTTTTTTTAGAAGCTTCAATTATTTAAAATTAGAAAAGTATACGTATGTATATCGTTTTTATATATGTATATATATACCTATATATATTGATTATTATTCTGAGTGTGAGAAAGAGGCCCGGTAGAGTATCCCCTCAATGCTAGCCAACAGCAGTGAAAGTAGTTCGGTGCTCGCCACTAGATCGCGCCCACCTTTTTATTGTCCCTGGTAAGAAACTTATTTAGAACTTTTATATTCCGGACTTGAAGCCTTTAAGTGACAGCGATATTTAAGCTACTAATTTTTTTTTCTAAGTTAAAATTACTACAAAATTATTAGCGATGACATTTTGGTCATTCTCAACCAGAGATATCAAGAAAAAAAACTTATAAAACTGTAATGTTGCTCAAAGTCAGCTCTTAAAACTTGTATCTTGGCAGTGTTTTGGCCGAGTTTAGCTCGAAGTTCGTTAATGTGCAGGCATTGTCGATGCTGTAAAAGTATTTGGGCATTGCAAACACTTACACTTCCCTGTTGATTTGCCGACCTTTATCTAATAATTTCTTAACGATAAATGCGCTAGATATAGCAGCAAGGTGTAAGAATTTATGATTCTCCAACTTAGAAAATTTAAGTGGCATAGGATGTTGTTGATGATGCTAGTATTCTAGGACGTTGAGGATCATCCAACTTCAAACGACGCAGAATATCTTGTATTTTTTCTGCGTCTCTCCTTTCTTCATCACTGGAGTCCTCGGGAACTGAAATTACAGGTTGTTCTATTTCAGGGCGATCCTCGGGATACTTCTTGACGATACTATCTCGTATCCGAATTCGTGATCTTAATTGATACAGAGATTGCCGAGAATGATCAACCGGTTCATCCGAGGAACTAGATACTAGATCATCATCCGATGACTCATCAGAATCAGGAATGTTGCGTTGAGGTGATGCTAAAGCTAATTCTGCGTGATGGGGCTTCAGCTGGAGGCGGCTTTTAGTTGTTGCACCTCAGCATTGGTTAGGTCCTGTTGGTTGCTTAATCCGGCGACTGTGGTGTCAATTCGATCGACTTTGGAGGCGAATCGGTTAAAATTCCGATTCATTTCTTTCAACTCAGTCAGAATATCACCGAGACCCACATTGGACGTTCCTGAAGCTGCAGCATTGACTGCAATCGCTGGAACTTGCAGTGTGTTTCTTGATGTTGATGCTCCTTTATCTGGTTGCTGTGTTGACTGCTATACTGCTAATCTTGCCGGAGAAATCGGTGTTCGCGTATACACCTGGGTCGTCAACGGCACAGGATATCGTTGATGATACTTGTATTCTAGGACGTTGAGGATCATTCAACCTCAAACGACGTAGAATATCTTGTATTCTTTCCGCGTCTCACCTTTCTTCATCACTGGAGTCCTCGGAAACTGAAATTACGGGTTGTCCTTCTTAGGTGCGATCCTCGGGATACTTTTTGACAATACTATCCCGTAGCCGAACTCGTGATCTTAATTGATACAGAAATCGCCGAAAATGATTAACCGGTTCTTTCGGGGAACTAGATACTGGAGCTTCATTCGATGACTCCTCAGAATCAGGAATGTTGCGTTGAGGTGATGCGGGAGGTGATTCTGATGACGAATCCGGACAGTCATGCTGTGATGGGGCTTCAGCTGGAATTGATGACCGATCAGAACTGGAGTCTCGAGCAGAACCAGACGGCCGATTGTGTTCTTCAGGCTCGTCTGCGGCTGGGACTACACGGGCTGGCAAATCTTGAATGTCACGAGGTGGTGATGCCCTAGATGCCATGACAGCTTCAGCTTGGTGCTGCTCCCTACGATGCTTCTCAAAATCGGTTCTTAATTGCTGTAATGCAGCATCCGTTTGACCCAGGTGTGTACGCAAACACAATATTTATTCTATTCAAGGCAATTAAGGCTGGACGGTACTAGCTGAATTTTCAAATTCTATTTTTCTTTAAATTTAATAATCAATTGTTATTATAGTATCCGAAAAAATTTGTAAGACACTTTTTCGGAACATTTTTATAATTCGAGTGACGTAATTGTTCTAAACGTAACATTCAAAAATTCGTTTAGTACCGCCCATCCTTAAAATTTTTGTCACAATCATGTAAATGTAAAATTATGACTTTACATAAGCTAATTACAGCCTTAGATGAAAAAACGAATCAATAATTTTTTGTGATGTTTAGGAATAATAGATTGTAATACGGAAAAAAACATATAATCCTACAACAATACATGAAGAAAAAAAAAAAAAGACCTTTGATCAATCTCATGTTTGAATAATATTTATCACTTCTAATTTAAATAATAGCGCTTTCGCAGTCGAGGCAATAAAGTAGAAGGCATTATAAGCGAATAAACTACTTGATTTCATGTGACTAAACGAAAGCATTTTGTTTTAACATCCCAACATGTATTATATAAATTATTGTACAATAACTGCATATATTTGAATTGTTAATTAATATATAATATACAATAATCATATATTGTAATCTACATTATACGTATCACTTAATGTAAACTTCAAATATTCCCGTATAAATAAAATTTGCAAAAATATTTTTAAAAAATTTTTTTATTCATTTTTTCGAGTTTGAATTCACGCATGCGTACACTCCCAAATTCTATTACTCACATGCGCACTAAGAGCAATACAACAGCATACTAACCTCATAGTTCTGAGCCATGCATTAGGGATGGGCGATGTTAGCAAAAAAAATCGACATCGGACTATCGATTTTCGAAATTTTTTACCATCGAACCATCAATTTTTTGACAAAAACATCGAAACATCGATTATAGACATCGATATTGAAAATGCGCGCGAAAATTCGAAAAAGTTATATTTACAACTAAATTTGACATAAAAAAGAAATAATTTTAAATCATTACTAATTATAATCTAATCATCAATAATTACTAATCATAAAAATATATTATTAGGAAAGTTAAATAATTTATTCATCAATCAATAATTTACTATTAAGAACAAATTTATTATTAAATTCAATATTATCATATACTTTGTATAGGTACTTACGAGGTACATCTAGAATGATTATATTATTTCCAGCCATTTGAAATATTTATGTTCATAAAAATATTTGAAATAATTTATAAATATTAATTTATAGGTTTTCAATCATTGAAAGCTTTTAAAATCCTTCAAATAAAAATGCAACGAAACTTGAAGTTAGTCAATAGTCGAAACTTGCAAAAAAATGGGACACAATTCCTTATTGGTTGAAATTAAGGCTCACGCGTAGCGCGCTATTTGAATTTTTAGTAGAAATTTATTTCGATGTCGATGGTTCATTATATTACATCGAACATCGATGTTTCGACTTTAAAAAAAATCGATGTTTCCTGAAAAAAACATCGATAGTCGAAACATCGATGTATATCGCCCATCCCTACGGCATGCATTACAAAGTGACAATAAAAGTTTTAAAAATACAAGATTTTATGTAATATAATAAATATAAAAGTAAAACATATTTAATAACAAATTTCAAATTAAAAATATCATCAATCTATAACAGATACTGGCACGTGGCCTAAAAAAAGTAAATTACATGGGGAATAAATAAATAAGTAAAGCAAAAGTAAGTGCAACATAATTTCAGCTCATAATTTAAATATTTGTAATAAATAAATCATTATTTCAGATACAATGGAGGCAGCTAAAAAGTTGCTCGAAACTCTAAATAGATTTCAAGATCTTAATAACAGTGAATTTAAAAAACTCGAGGACCATGGGCTGGTTTATTTGAAATCCTTTCCTGTCATCGGGCTGCAAAATTTCACGAGTGGTGTCAAAGTTGATAGATTCCTCCATGAAAGAATTATTGAAGGGGCACTGGCCCTCTTAGAAAAGTGTCCTGATGATACCCTAGTGTCTTTAGTTGACAAATTGATCCAAGGACCGTTGTATCCGATGCTGCACGAGTCACTCCAAGTGCTGACAGATGACTTGAAAAAATCTACAGACATTAATTTTATTAATTTAATAACATCATTACTGGAAAAAATATTAAAAAGTGAGACTCTGTACTCGACATTAGTGACAGCTTGCAGACCAGAACCTCTGACAGCCATCGAGCAACATGTATTTGATGAAGACTGGCGCAACTTCCTTCAGCTGATGGTCTCACTGCCACCACTGATAGCAAACAAAACTCAGGGAAACATCAGCAAGTATTTTTCTCTTGACGTTTACTCAAAAATAATTATTTATCACACCGCGCGAGCTGTCAAATTTTTAAATGACGTCTCCAGTGAATTCAATATCACCCCGAATGTAACATTAATTTCTTTGCTGATTAGCAAAAGCATCAGCAGCCTCGGCTCTGGTCACTTCATCCACCTGCTAGATATTTTTATATCCTGGTCTTTAAAAAATCATAAAAATATAAGGGAATTTATTCACAAAATTTTATGCAACCTGGAGAGATCATCCGTCGAAGCAGTTGCTACTTTACTGCTGAAGAGAATCAGCAATCCGAGTGATGTTGAGCTGATACTCGGGAATGTTCTGGTAAATGATCACTGGCGTTATGTCCTGACTGTTAAAATTCCACTGCTGTCTTGCCATGACAGTGATAGACTTATCAAAAATAATATCTTCTATTTATCATCAGTTGGTGACAAAAACCTGCTTGTTGATTTAGTCATAAAAATGATAAACATCTGGGGGGACAGGAGTTTCTTGAATCATTCATCTTCAGATCATCATGAGTTTATGAGTAAATTTATTGTACTATCAGTATTTAGATTAAAGAACCAGTTAACTAACAGTCAGAAGGAACAGATTCAAAGACTGATATTTGACGGTACTCCAGCCCATTTACAATCAATGCAACCGGAGATCAGGACAATGGGAATGATAACTGGAGAACTTGTTGTCGATATTTTGTCTGCTGATGCTCCCAAACTCAAGTATGATTACGATGAAGCTGCTCAAGTTATAGTCGATAAGTTCAAAAAGTTAATTGCTGATGAAGACGATCAGGACTTTGTCGTCGATGGAGATGAAATAGTTGAAGGTCTAGGTCATTCTTTTATTACTGAGACGGAGAGAACCGGAACCGAGGAACGAGCTAAGGAAATTGAGCCCCAGGTCGAAGAGATAAAAAATAAAAGTTATGAAAAAGATAATGTTGATGATGATGATGATAAGTTGGATAGCGACGATGATTTGATTCCTTACGACATGTCCAATGACACGGCTGATAAGGAAAAATTGAAACCTAGATATCTAAGGGACTTGAAATATAATTTAATAAATTGCCAGGCTAATAATGATCCGGACAGATTTTCCCAGTCAATGGAAGCTGCTGAGGGATTGATAACTAAACAATTGCCGGGCGATGATAAGTCACTGGGACTTGAACTGCTGAAGTTACTGATGACTATGAAGGAAGAAGTCCATACAGAAAACTTTCGGCAACTTAAATTAAACAGCTGCGTTGCTATCGTTCTAGTTTATCCAAAAGAATCTGCAGAGTTTTTGTGCTCGAGCTTCCACGAGGTACTGAGAGTTTACTCTGTAGCTGACAGATTATTTTTTCTTAATGTTCTGGCCGAGGCTGCTAGGAAATTGTCTAGGATTCAGGTAGAAAATAATGAAAATGTTGAACCTAAAAACAGAGAAGTCATCAAGAGGAATAAAAAGTCGAGCAAGATATCGCTGATTATTGAGATGGGAAAAAAATACGAGACGTTGTACGACGATGACTTTGAAGTTTTTGATAATGACGATGAAGAAAGCAGTGGCTGGGAAGAAATAGTACAGAGAAGAATAGAATCAAAGACCAGAAGATTTGCTCACGAGTCCAAGAGACCGAAGCTCACGGTAAATAAATTTAACGACGTCGCTCTTCATTTCTTCTATCCGCTTCTCTACGGAGTGATGAGCAAATCCGCGTTTCTGTACAAACTTCCGGATCAGTTCGTCGACACAGAGAATATTCTGCTGATTGAATTTTTGAAAACGCTGTCGACGATAATGGTCGCCGCGGAAAACTGCGTATCTACTGGAAAGATCGCTCGCGACTTGTTGGAGTTGGCCTGGACACTGAGGTATCACGAGGAAGCCAAAGTCCGGCTCTGTGTGATAGAAAATATCGCCGCGGTGATCGTCAGCTTGAAAAAAGAAAACTGTAGTTGGGAAATAGTCGAACTGCTGATGGAGTCCAGGGCCTGGTTGATTGACGTCTCCGCAGACTCGGTACGAGGTGACCCCAATGCTAACTGCAGAAGTTTAGGAAGAAATGTCGTCGCGTTAATTGACTCTGTCATCTTGACGTTTAAAAATGAATAATCAAACTTGTAAATAAGTAACTTTTTTACAGCGTTTATTTACTGGTAAAACTTGAACAAAATGTAAAATATAAAATATTGTTATTTAATTGCATTGATGTATGGGCGTTATTTTGTGCTAATTATTTTATTTAAATCATAAGTCATTTAGATCGACGGCGTCGACTCTGTCGGCAATTGATTCTTTCTCTTCATTATTTGCTGTCTTCTCAGGCTCGCTGACTTCCCGGGGAATTTCGAGTTTCGACCAAGAACTGGGTTCTGCTTTTTTTAATTTTATCTCCACTTTTGTTGGTAGCATCTGGACTGAACTGTTGTCGACATCAACGACCTGATAAATAATTTATATGTTAATGTCGCTGTTAATTTTATTAAGTCAGTCGAATTACAATAATGAGGACATTCTCAGACTCCCCTCCTCCATTTTAAAAAAAAATTAAATGATCTTGAACTGTCATAATTGTATTGGAATTTAATTAATTAATTAATTTAAAAAAAGACAAAGTAGTTGCAATTTTGCCGATATATAGATTTGAAGAAAAAAAAACTCGGTTATCAATCAGGAGTTAAATGAATTCAAATAAAACCTTCATATCTATTTTATAATTCCAATTTTAAAATTTTATGGCTAAAATTTACTCAACAAATTTTGTTCAACTCCTAATTGATAAAAACTGAGTAATTTTTTTTAAAGTCTATCCCGGAAAAATTGCAATTACATTGTCCTTTTTTCAATTAACGCTCCAATTATTTTTAAATAAAATTTTAATACCGCGACAGTTGAAAGTAATTGAATATTTTTAAAAAATATTGGGCAAAGTCTGCGAATATCTTAAAATAAAATACTTACTCCCCGTAATTCCACATCTAGGTCATAGTATTTATTGTCTTCAGGAAAATATAATTGTACTGTCAACCTGACAGGGCTTAATTTAACAAACGATTTATTTGGATGATACTTTTTAGCAAATATCGAAACGACGACAAATGAACCCGTTTGGTGCCAGTCCATTCTACATGGCGCTTTATTTCCCGTACTCTATAAACAATCAATTAATTAATTAATTAATTAAATAATTACTCTTTCAACTAATTAAATAATAACCAACCTTAGCAACCCAAACATGACGACCTTCAGCACAACCAGGATGTTTTTCAAACTGATTGAAGTCAGTCATCTTCTTCCTCGGGCAACAAGACCAGTACTTGAGACCCTCATGAAAAATAGGAATTCCTGGATGATGGATACATGGACTGTCATCCGTAGCAGCACCAGCATACGTTGCATTGCAGCCTCGGTTCTTACAGCTCTCCCCAATCTTGGCGATTTTACTTTCCTGCACACAAGTGCTTCCGGAAATTAAAGATTTCACCTGCTCCATCAAAGAATCCGACACAGTTGCCTGGATAT
Organism: Microplitis manilae; assembly: GCA_030273425.1. NCBI lineage: Eukaryota > Metazoa > Arthropoda > Insecta > Hymenoptera > Braconidae > Microplitis > Microplitis manilae. The sequence continues at coordinate 26,601,261 of CP092727.1, forward strand.
TTTTTTGCGGAGTATCAAATCCTGGCCTCTCGATCGTCGTCTCGATGATTGGCGCTCGGTACTCGATTACTTCTGCTTTAGATTTATCAACCGCTGGCTTTACTGGTTCCGGAGGTTTTTCATTTGAATGATAAGATTTAGTGCAGCCTTTGATATTTAAAAATTCAGTGAAGTCTGTGCACTTTTTGTTGCAACACGACCATCCTTTGTAGGCATCGTGAAATACTGGAACTCCAGGATGATGCAGACATGAATCTGTTTATTTAAAATAATAAATTATCACTCACAAAAAATTTATAAATTTAATCATAACATTAATCATAAACTCACCAGGATTGTTTTTATTTTCATCATATTCTTGACCACAGCCGCGATTATAACACAGTAATTTTTTTTCACTTGTCATATTTGTGATAGTAAATTGTTAGGAAATAAATATTTGAATCTGTACTTTATTTTTAGCAGATTGGATCTAAGCTTTTATAGTTTATTCGGAGCGAGAGGAGTTTTTAGAATATTCTGGATAATTCTAAGGCTAAAAATGTATCCTGTGTTGAATGAAATTGGCAGCAAATAATTTTACAGGTTAGTATTTGGAAATAAATACCCGCCATCTTTTTAAATTGGATTATCTTCAAGTATGAGTGAGAGAGTGTGAATGTAGAATCATGATACAATTTATAAATTTAAAATAAATAAATAGGGAATTTAAAAAAGTGAAATTTAAAAAAATGCGCATATAGATTTTTCGTTTATCTAAATATGTATTTTTTAATTTTTAGTTTACTTACATTTTATTTATTTATTCTAGAATTTAAAAAAGTGACAGTTATCATGATTCTGAAGTTAGCAATTTTCAAATTATTTTTTTTCAGAAATTAAATTTAAAAAAAAAAAATAAAAAAATGCACATAAAGAAAATTTAAAAAACTACATGTGCAATTTTTTAAAATATATTTTTTTTTTAATTTATCATTTTTAAAAAATTACAAAGATTAGTAGACACTCATTCCTGAAGTTCATTTTCTAACTTTCGGATTTTGTTTTTCGACAAATAAATTACAAGAATAAAAAACTAAAAATATGTACTTGTACAAAATTTAAAAAACTACAGATGCAATTTTTCAAAATACTTTTTTTTTCAATTTATCGAACCTAACAACTGACGTATTAAAAAAAAATTTGAAAATTATAAGACGTCGACTACTGTCAGTATCATCAGATTCTTTGACATCATTTTTTTTTACAATTACTATTGTCATCAGAATTTAATTCAAAATTATTATCATGATATTAAACAATTTTTACTTATTAACTTTTATTTGAATTACTAATTAATTAAGTGAAAAAAAAAAAAAATATCGCGGCCTGGATTCGAACCAGGAACCTCCGAGTTAACCAGATAGGCAATTTCCCATGATAGGTGAACCCTTAAACTCCTCCGTCCATCTTACGGTTTTAAATAAATGCATATTATTATTATTGAATTTTAATCTTCTTTTATCATAGAATGTAACCATATAACAACCATAAGGTGTTAACGGCCATATAATATGAATAAACACCATGGAAGATTGCCAAATCCCATAGTCTCGTCGCCTTACCAATTCGGCCACCGCGACTTCTGACAAAACTGATTTTTAAACGTCTATATAATTGAAATCTCTCAGCAGTAATTCAAAAGAATCATAGAGGTCAGCACTTTGTCATTGAACTCCGGGTTACCAGCATAAAGTAAATAATAAGTGCGAGAGAGATAAGACGTCGGCTAACTACGAGCGTGAGTATAGCTGACAGCTGTCAATTTTTCAAATTTTTAAATAAGCGAATCAAATGTAAATCGAATAAAATTTAAAAAATTTTTTTAATTTTCATAATTTGAATTATTTAATTCATTTGTATTAATTACAAATTTGAATTTGTAATTAATTCATTTGTAATTTAAAGTTTGTTTCGTATCTGGTACATTACACTCATCGGCTAACTTCAGTATCATTGAATAGGTGACCTAATTTTGGACCAGCTGTCATTTCGCGCGCAACTTCATTGTAAATAACAGCAGTAATGTGTCAATTGTCGATCTAAACAATGGATCAAGTGTTTTTGCTTGATTTTATTGTTTATTTTATTGTAATGTTTAATTATTGATGAGTTGTGATGGTTTTAATTTTGTTAATTAAGTGATAGTAATTATTAATATTGTTGATGATGAATAAAATTTATTGTTTTTATGGTTTATGCCAACTTATCATGATTTTGCAATTTTCACGTGAGTCATTTTAATTACAAATTATTATTATTAATATTAAAAAAGTACCCTAAAATTATAGATAATTGCTGGATATTTAAATTTAATTAAATTTCCCGCGAAAAATTTGTTTTTTTAAATAAATTATTTGGTCAATTATTTTTTAAAATTTTTAGTAAGTAATTAAAATATAATTACAGAAACATTAGACCAAAACCTCAAGTATTACGAGATACTCCAGGTCAAGCACCTGGACCACAAAATAGTAAAACGCGGCACCGAGCACGGGAGCCATCCTTACAACAAAATAAACCAGGTGGAATTTTACGCCCACGGCCGTCACTTTCGACTGATTTTGACCCCGCGAAAAGAAGTCATCCACTCGAAATTCAAAGCTTACGAAGTGAATGCTGACGGAGAAGAGAAGTCCGTCCACCTGGACCACGAGAGTTTCTACCACGGGCGCGTGTTCGGAGAACTGGACTCCCACGCCCAGGTTCACATTGACGAGGGTGTAATTACTGGCAGCATTACAATTTCAGACGAAACTTATCATATTGAGCCATCATGGAGACACCTCCCGCAGCTGGGCAACAAGTCGATGATCATCTACAAGGCCTCGGATGTTAAACTGAGCTGGGAACACGTCGAAAACGGGCAGGGACACACTCACGGTGTCCCCAAAACCTGCGGCTACATAAAGGCATCAGCTGATGACCCAGGCGACGACGATGACTCTGATTATGTTGATGAACTGGAGCACACTTCTGATGACCTGGAAGTTCATGCGAATGAGTCGAGACCATCGAGAGTTAAAAGACAGACGGAAACGTACGAGTACACGCCGACTAAAACTCGATGTCCGCTGCTGCTGGTTGCTGACTACAGATTTTATCAGGAAATGGGGGCGAGCAGCACCAAGACGACGATCAATTACCTGATAAGTTTAATTGATCGTGTGCACAAAATTTACAATGACACTCTCTGGCAGGATCGCCTCGAGCAAGACGGATTCAAAGGCATGGGATTTGTCATTAAAAAGATTGTCGTTCACAGCGAGCCGACACGTGTACGTGGGGGCGATACTCACTACAATATGATACGGGAAAAATGGGACGTTCGCACACTTCTTGAAGTTTTTAGCCGCGAGTACAGTCACAAAGATTTTTGTCTCGCTCATCTGTTCACTGATTTGAAGTTTGAAGGCGGGATACTTGGTCTTGCTTACGTTGGCTCTCCACGGAGAAATTCAGTAGGTGGGATCTGTACTCCAGAGTATTTTAAAAACGGGTATACGTTGTATTTAAATTCAGGATTGAGCAGCAGTAGGAACCATTACGGTCAGCGGGTGATAACTCGAGAAGCTGATCTGGTGACGGCGCATGAGTTCGGACACAACTGGGGCTCGGAACATGACCCGGATGTCACTGAATGCAGCCCGAGTGCTAGCCAAGGAGGATCTTATTTGATGTACACCTACAGCGTCAGCGGATATGACGTCAATAACAAGAGATTTTCCCCTTGTAGCTTGAGGTCTATCAAGAAAGTCCTGCAAGCTAAGTCTGGGAGGTGCTTCAGCGAGCCGGAGGAGTCGTTCTGTGGGAATCTTAGGGTCGAGGGCGACGAGGAGTGCGACGCGGGACTGCTGGGCACGGAAGACAACGACGCGTGTTGTGATAAAAATTGCAAGTTGAGGAGAAACCAGGGGGCTGTTTGCAGTGACAAGAATTCTCCTTGCTGTCAGAATTGTTTATTTATGCGGCTTGGCACCAAGTGCAGAGATGCTCAGTATGCGACTTGTGAGCAGGAGTCCAGGTGCACTGGAGCTTCGAGTGAATGTCCGAGGTCGCCGCCGATGAAAAATGGAACCGCTTGTTTGGAAAGAGGACAGTGCAGATTAGGAAAATGTGTTCCTTATTGTGAGACTCAAGGGCTGCAGAGTTGCATGTGTGATACCAGTATGTATATTTTTTAAATATATTTTTAAATTACGCGGGAAAAAATTTTCATATATGATCATATCTGAATATATTTTGCAATATCTGAGTTTAAAAATCAAATTAAATGAATTAATTAATAAAATTACAGTTGGCGACGCTTGTAAAAGATGCTGCAGAATGAATCTTAATGAAACGTGTTTTCCAATTGATCCACCTGACCTTCTACCAGACGGTACTCCGTGTATTCAAGGCTTTTGCAATAAGGTAGAGCTAAACTAATAAATATAACGATTATAAAAATTTGTATCATGAAACCCGAACACTAACTAGGTAATTTTTTAAATATTTCTGCAGGGAATATGTGAAAAAACAATTCAGGATGTCGTTGAACGTTTTTGGGACATAATAGAGGACATAAATATAAATAAAGTAATAAGATTTTTGAAGGACAATATTGTCGGGGCCGTTATCATCAGCACGGCAATAATATGGATCCCCGCGAGCTGTGTTGTCAGTTACATCGACAGCAGACGCGTCAAAGAAAATGACAAGAAATGGAGATGGAAGAATACTGATCAGCTGATTCATCCGGACGATCAGAGACAAGTGATACATGTCGGGTTACCAAGACGCTTGGAGCAATCCAAAGTTACCTAATTAATTATTTAAGTTTTTTTTTAAAAGAGAGGGAGAGAGATCTAGTCAAGCCTCTTGCAATATTATCTCTCAGTGTGTTCATATTAAATTGAATTTTGTACTTAATTTTTAACCAAACATTCCTTGCCATCTAAATTAATAAGATGTAATTTTAATTATCATCTTTTAATTAGACATTCCAAATTTTTTTAATGCCAATTATTTGTTGATTTAAAATCATGATCTCCGTCAGTTTTTTTTAAATTTTTTTTACTAGTCAGCATTTTTACCAGCATTTTTTTAATCGAACAAATTTTATTTTTCTTTATTTAAGTGTCAGTTTTTATGCATTCGCAATTTTTTTAAAGTTACATAATTAGTATTAATTATTATCGTGTAAATAAAAATAAATATATTGAATAAATAATCGAAAATTTTTTAATTCAATTGAAGGAATAATTAAATTAGACCAAAAATCCCGCCATTTTTTTTATTCCCCTTCTAGGTAACTGCAATTAGTCTTTAAAAATAAAGGAAGAAGAGCTTTGACACTGGTAAGTTTTCTAACGGCTCGTTAACCAATCACACTCGTTGTCGTAATCATTAAATGATACTTGCGATTTAATTTATCAATAAAATACGTGGCATATTGCCACGTTGAATCAATGCTCCCAAGTTAATAGAAGTCAGATTTTGTTTAAACAAGTCTTCACTCAACAGTGCGAGCTTAGCTGAGTATTACCAATACTAGTAATTAATTATAAATATTTGAGATGGCGGGCAAATGTTACATATTTGAAATACTGTTTGTGTGCATACTGTTACAAGTCTTCCAAACTGCGACATCAGAAATTTCATATTTTATTAAACTTCCGGAAGATCATCCAGAAATTCAATACTTGGTCAAGGAAGCTATGGAAATACTTTCGCAGAACCAAACATCTCAACGTGAATTTGAAATTTTAGAAATCGTCGACACATACTTAACTCTTACTTCTACTGAAAGGCAGTATGGCATTTATGTTACATATAGAAAAACTTGTCGCTATAAGGGACAAGTAAACACATCTGCTTGCATACCACCAGGTGCTAAAGGAACAAAATACTACTGCAAAATTAAAGTTATGACAAAAGCTGCTGAACCAATTACGATTACATGTAACCGCAACTTGATGTATACCTTTATGTACATAAAAGCGATGAAACAATATGCAAAAAATGAACAACTTTTTTTATTTTCGTGAAAATTTTCTGCAGTTTTAATAATTTTTCTGTAAAATAATGTTTTGAAATTTTTTATTTTCAATCTCAGAAAGTCTACGCGCAGGAATATTTTTTAAAAATTCTTAATTGATAATTAATCTTTAATTTAGCTTTACGTATGACACTAATTACCAAAATAATTAATTTTATGTTTGATTAGCGAGCTAGCTGATAAATTTTGATTTTTACTCCGTAAACACAACTCAAATATAATTGGAATAATTGCTTTAAAATTTTAAGTTTAAATTTAAACTAGTGCTCATTACTTGACAGTTTAATTTTTTAAAGTAACATAATTATTATCTAATTGTAAAAATAAAAATAATAAATGTATCGAATACATAATTGAAAAATATTTGAATTAGACAAACAACTCGCCATTTATTTGTAATTTTCTTTATTCCCCTCTTTGGATTAATTCCCCTTCTTTAAATAGAATACTCGTATGATTAGCACTACAGTATTTATACCAGCGATCGCGATTATTAGCGCGCTAGTTTCTAGTAAGTACAAATAATAAAATGTTCGGTGTACTAATTACTATTTTAGTTTTTCAGAGCTTCTGTACTCATGCCCAAATTTTCAGGTATTTATTTTTACTTAAATTATATTTTTTTTAAAATATTTAAATTTTTTAAATTTCCCGCCTAATTATTTTTTTTATTCTAAAAAAAAATCAGAATTAATTTGAAAATTAAATGAAATCTTAATTAATTTTTTAAATTGTCAAAAAAAACCTCAAATATTAAAACTCAAAATTCAACAAATTGTTTTTTAAATTTACAGTTTTAATTTTGCTAAAAACTAAATTAAAAAAAAAGTTGAAGAAAAATATTTTGAAAGCTGTTCAAATTAATCTAAAATTACAAAAATCAAAATACTTCCCGCTTATTCTTTTTTTATTTAACAGATTTGACCTTGATTTTGTTTGAGTTAATTATAATTATCACATGTAGGAAGTATTCGTATCAAATAATTTTTAATAAAATAATTAGATCGTGCTCCAGTATCTCAAACTGTGTACTCATATCTATATATATACATATTTACGAAGCCTGAGCAAAGCATAATTAGCATGATAGAAAAAATATTCAAAAATATCACACATGCGCAAACAATCAATTTTATTTATCTACTAAAATCAATGATTAATCAAAACTCATTAATACCCTACTATATTCTAAATATATACATATATAATTATCACTTTACGTAAATTCAAAATTACACGTGTCAATAAAAAAAAAACATGCGTCAGATATTTAATTATTTCTTGAAAGAAATACGGCAATTTATTACAAAAGCGGATTTCTGATCACTGTTATTAAATCAATTAAAAAAAAAATCATTAACGACATTAATCCATTACTTATCAATAATTTTAGCTCGCCATGGAATTACAAATGTACTAATGGACAGTGCGTTAAATTTGAAACAATTAAAAATGAGTCGATATCTTCTTTGGAAGCTTGTCAACTTATTTGCGGAGATGGCGGATTGTGGCCCAAACCAACAGGCCCTTATTACATCGGCAAATCTCTGGTTAATTTGAACCCTAGTAAAATAAAATTACATTTAATCAACTCGACTTCAATTGCCGGGGATCTGCTTAAGCGCAAAGTCAACGCGCTCAAGATAAACCTCAAGAAATTGGTCCGAAACCCGGGAAGACTCGGGTTGGGTCTTGATATATATATCAAAGGGTTGATTAATGACGGCGATGTGACTCTTAGGCTCAGTACCAAAGAAAATTATAAACTGAAAGTAAATAAACGCAAGAGTTCAGTGAGCGTAATAATAAGAGGGGAAAATTACTTTGGAGTACGAAATGCTCTGGAGACTTTGTCCCAACTGATAGTTTTCAATGATTTCGTTGATAAAATTCAAATAGCGACGAACGTTTCAATAATTGACGGTCCAGTTTACCCCTATCGCGGAATTTTACTGGATACGAGCCGCAATTATATAAGCAAAGAAGAAATATTGAAGACTATTGAGGCCATGGGAATGTCGAAACTGAATACATTCCATTGGCATTTGTCAGACTCACAGAGTTTCCCTTACGTCAGTCGATCCTGGCCAAATATGTCTAGATACGGAGCCTATTCGTCCAAGAAAATCTACACTGAGAAAGATATCAAGGAGATCGTTAGCTTTGGGATTTATCAGGGCGTCCGAGTGATTCCAGAGCTGGATGCCCCGGCACATGTTGGCGAGGGCTGGCAGTGGGTCGGCGATGATGCTCTGGCTTGTTTTCGTGGCGAACCTTGGCCGTCATATTGCCAGGAGCCACCTTGTGGGCAACTGAATCCCACTAGTGAAAAAGTCTATGAAGTACTAGAAAGTCTTTACAAAGATCTGATGGACGACTTCAAGCCGGTGGTCTTTCACATGGGCGGGGACGAAGTGAATATCAACTGCTGGAACTCATCGGAGTCTATTAGAAAATTTGTCAGCAAAAAAGGATGGAGTCTAGACGCGTCTGGTTTTGTAAAACTTTGGGATTTATTCCAACAGCGCGCGTATGATAAATTCAAATTGGCTGCTGGTGAAGAAGTCAAAGCTGTTTTGTGGACGAGTAAGCTCACTGATGAAAATAATATCGAGTATTTGGACCCTGATAAATATATAATTCAAATATGGACGGCAGCTTATGATGACACGATCAGCAGACTTTTGCAGAATGACTTTCAAGTAATTTTTTCAAACTACGACGCGCTTTATCTTGACTGCGGGTAAGTCGAGCTGATGATTTGTTAATTGATGACGCGGTCAATTAAATCGGTAATGATTTAAGCTTTCTATTTATAGCTTCGGAGCTTGGATTGGCGAAGGATCCAACTGGTGTTCGCCTTACAAAGGATGGAAAAGAATTTACGAAAACTCTCCTCTGAAAATCGTTAAGGAGCACGGGGTTGAAAATAAAAAACATCTGATTCTTGGTAAGTATCAAAGATTTTATTTTTAAACCTCGTTTAAAATTCGTCTTATGCATTCCGGAAGGAATTTTCTGAGTACGGTCCAGCATCAAGCAAGACTAGAAAAGCGAAAATTGAATGAATGAAATTTATAATAATTTTACAGGTGGAGAAGCTGCGCTGTGGACGGAACAAGTTGACAGTACTTCAGTAGATTCTCGTCTGTGGCCCAGATCAGCAGCTCTGGCTGAAAGATTGTGGGCAGAGCCATCATCATCATGGAGAAACGCAGAATCGCGCATACTCCGCCATCGCGAACGTTTAGTAACCCGCGGAATTTTAGCTGATAGCTTAGAACCAGAATGGTGCAGACAAAATCCAGGGAACTGCAACTAGAAAATTAAAAAATCTACACATTTGTTTTATTTCTATAAAAAAAAAAAATTGACCAATAATTTAGATATCAAATAAAAAAATAATTACGCGCCTTTTTCATAGACGTTCACAAATAATTTGTCTTATTGTCTTATCTGTTGTTAGTTAATTTTAATGAGTTTATTATTTCTAGTTTGACGTAGATCATTAACTTTTAAAAAATAATTGACGCTCATGATTTTATTTATCAGTAAAATGATGACGATACATACCCGCGTTGAATCAATGCCCTCAAGTTAATAATAATTACTTTAAAACCAGATTTTATTTAAACTTCACTCAACAGTGTGAGCTTAACTGCTGCGTATTAACGATCTAGTAATTAATTATAAATATTTAAGATGCCGAGCAAGTGTTACATATTTGAAATACTGTTTGTGTGCATACTGTTACACATATTCCAAACTGCGACGTCATCATCAGAAGTTTTATTCACAATTAAACTTCCAAAGGATAATCAAGAGGTCCAATACTTTACTAAGGAGGCTTTGAAAACAATTCCAGCGTATCGAAAAAGTAAAAGAGAGATGGTGGTTTTTAAAACCTTCGACACATACTTGAGGCTTACTTCTGATGAAAGGCAGTATGAAATTTATGTTATATATAAAAGAACTGGGTGCCAGAAGGGACAATTAAACGATTCTTGCTTAAACCCAAGATACGGGGGTCAAAGACAGTACTGCAGAATTAAAGTTTTTACAAAAGCTGCTGAACCTATTACGTCTAGATGTAGCAGCCAAATGGATTTATATTTCTATGACAAAATATTTGTTCATCGTGAAGACTAAATTTGCATTGACTGTGATTACCTAACACGACATTGTTAAAATAATTATTAAGGCTCGAAAATAAAATTTCAAAATATTATTTTAATTTTCATGGAATTTTAAAAGCGAATTTTTTTTTGTCATTTAAATTTCTACTGAAAGTTTTAATTATTTTATAATCCTGATTAGCAGACAATTAACAGTTTTCGAATGATTTTTTGTTTCAACAAATCGATTCCAAAAAAATAAAAAATAAAAATATGCACTTGTAGAAAATTTAAAAAACTACAAGTGCAATTTTTTCAAATATTTTTTTTTTCATAATTTATCATTTGAAAAAAAAAAAAAAAAAAATCAAATAATTATTAGACGTAACTTTGTCTCATGAATATTTGAATTCTCAGTATTTAAAAATCTCATTTTATAGAAAAATTATTAAATTGACTATTATTTTGTGTTACCAAAAAAAATTTTCTTGTTATGAAAATTTTCTACTGTTTTAAAAAACTAAAAAATCTGATTTTTGAAAGAAAAATTTCCACAAGGATTTAAATTAAAAATTAACAAAATTATTTTTCATTTAAATATTTAAATATATACTTCACCCCGCGCATTTTCAAATTCATATTTCATTTAATAAACTATTGTGTTCATAAATTTATTATATTTGTAAAAAAATACGAAAATTAAAATTATTAATTAAATATAAAGTAAAAAAATTTGTAAATTACTTTAATTTCTGTAATTAAAATTTTAAAAAATTCCTCTTTGTAATTAAGTATTTTATTATTAAATGATAGATTTCAAAAATTTTTTAATTAAATAGAGAAAAATAAAAATGAAAAAAAAAACAATAAAATTTTTTTTCAACTCTAAATTGGTAATTAATCTTCAATTTCTGCTTGCGTATGACATCAATCACCAAAATAATAATTAATTTCATTTTTTATCCATAAGTCAACTGATAAATTTTTATATTTCGGTTCTTCGTAACGCAACTGGTCTAATTGAAATAATTGCTGTAAATTAAACCAGCTCGTTACTTAACAGTAACAAGAATTGCGTATTAACAATTGCCAATTAATTAACAATTACACCATAGCTGATAAAAAATAAATTGTAAGTATTGCAGATAATAAAAATATAAATAACAACAATTAGCAGGTACATAACCTCATGTTATTGAACCGGTATCATTTTCAGCTGACGAATTACAAGAAATGAGGGAAAAATTGCCCGAGACGATAAACTTTCCCAAGGAAGAAGAGAAACTTCTTAAATTTTGGGCTGACAATGACGTTTTTCAAAACAGCCTGCGGTTATCAAAAGGACGTCCGCGGTATTCATTTTACGACGGGCCGCCTTTCGCCACGGGTCTGCCTCACTATGGACATATACTAGCCGGCACAATAAAAGACGTGGTGACCCGTTATGCCCACCAGGACGGCTACTACGTGGAGCGACGTTTTGGCTGGGACACGCACGGTCTGCCAGTCGAATTCGAGGTAGAGAAAGCGCTGGGCATCAAAGGTCCTGAGGATGTCGCCAAAATGGGCATCGATAATTACAACAAAGAGTGCCGTAGCATTGTGATGAAGTACTCTGGGGATTGGGAGAAAATAGTAGGACGCATGGGCCGTTGGATCGACTTCAAAAACGACTACAAGACTTTGTACCCCTGGTTCATGGAGTCTGTCTGGTGGGTCTTCAAAGAACTGTACAACAAAGGCCTGGTTTATCAGGGAGTCAAGGTGATGCCCTTCTCCACGGGCTGCAACACACCTCTGTCCAACTTTGAAGCGGGTTTGAATTACAAAGAAGTTATTGACCCATCAATTTACGTGGCCTTCCCACTTAAAGACGAGCCAGGCGTGTCACTGATCGCTTGGACGACAACTCCTTGGACATTACCCAGCAACTTGGCGCTCTGTTGTAATCCAAACTTCGAGTACGTGCTGGTGAAAGACAAGGTGTCACGCAAGACTTACATTCTGCTGGAGTCTGCGCTGGCTCAGGTGTACAAGTCTGATGATCTTTACGAAATAATTGGCAAGAAAATGGGCTCTGAGCTTAAAGGAAAACGTTACGAGCCGCCGTTCAATTACTTTGAGCACTTGAGATCCCAAGGAGCTTTCCAGGTGCTCAATGACTCGTATGTTACTGCTGAAACTGGTACTGGAATTGTTCATCAGGCTCCGTACTTTGGTGAGGACGATTACCGGTGCAATTTGCAAGCTGACATCATCACCAAGGACCAGGATCCCATTTGTCCAGTTGACAGTTGCGGTAAATTCACTGAACAAGTTAAAGACTTCAGCGGGATGTATGTAAAAGACGCAGATAAGGAAATTATCAAGGTTCTGCTGGCTAATGGCAAATGTCTTAAGTACGCGGGATGTAGTCACAGTTATCCGTACTGCTGGAGATCAGACACTCCGTTGATTTACAAAGCCGTGCCCTCCTGGTTCATCAGAGTCGAGAGCATCAAGGACAAGTTGCTGTCAACGACAGCTGAGACTTACTGGGTGCCAGATTATGTAAAGGACAAACGTTTTGGAAACTGGTTACGCGACGCACGTGACTGGGCTGTCAGTCGCAATCGTTACTGGGGCAATCCGATGCCTCTTTGGATCTCTGATGACAAGAAGGAGGTTGTCTGCGTGGGAAGCATCGCCGAGCTCGAGGAGTTGACCGGTACCAAAGTGACGGACATCCATCGTGAAAGTATTGACCACTTGACGATTCCATCAAGACGTGGCCCAAACTTCGGAGTCCTCAAACGTATCCCCGAGATATTCGACTGCTGGTTCGAATCGGGGTCGATGCCGTACGCTCAGATGCACTACCCGTTTGATAGAGTCAAAGATTTCGAAGAAAGTTTCCCGGCAGATTTCATTGCCGAGGGTATTGATCAAACCCGCGGGTGGTTCTACACACTCTTGGTCATCTCTACAGCTCTGTTTGATAAGCCGCCGTTCAAAAATCTCGTCTGCAATGGATTAGTCTTGGCAGCTGACGGACAAAAAATGTCCAAGAGTAAGAAAAATTATCCTGACCCCATGGAAATTATCAATCGTTTCGGTGCTGATGCGCTGAGATTATACTTGATAAACTCCCCGGTCGTAAGAGCAGAAAATTTACGTTTCAAGGAAGAAGGAGTCCGTGATGTCATTAAAGACGTTTTTCTACCTTGGTTCAATGCCTTCCGGTTTCTAAATCAAAATATCGAGCGATTTGAAACTGAAGAAAAGTGTAAATTTGTGTTCCATGATGACGAGATGATCAAGATCTCGGATAATATCATGGACAAGTGGATTCTGTCATTCACTCAGACGCTGCTGAAGCTCCTGAAGGAAGAAATGAAGGCCTACAGACTGTACAACGTTGTCCCGAAGCTGGTCAAGTACATAGACAATCTGACCAACTGGTACGTGCGCATGAACCGGAAACGTATCAAGGGCGAAGGCGGAACCAAAGACTGCGAGCATGCTTTGAACACTCTTTTCTACGTGATCTATACTATGGTGCGTATCAATGCTCCATTCACGCCGTTCCTCAGTGAATTTATGTATCAGCGACTGCTGCCCTGGTTGCCCAAGACGAAGAACAACGCGAGTGTGCACTACCAAATGATACCAGCCCCGCGAGAACAATTGATCAATGAGGAAATAGAACGTGCTGTCTATCACATGCAGACTGTCATTGATCTTGGTCGCATTGTACGTGATCGCAAGACTATTCCAGTCAAGTATCCACTGCCAGAGGTTGTTATCATTCATCAGGACCCGCGGATTCTCGAGGAAATAGTTCGGCTCAAGTCGTACATCCTGGAAGAGCTCAATGTCAAGGAGATGACCGTGACGACGGACAAACAAAAGTACGGAGTCGTCTTGCGAGCTGAGCCGGACCACAAGACTCTGGGAGTCAGACTACGAGGAGAATTCAAAGCTATGATTACAGCCATCAAAGAACTTACTGATGCTCAGTTGCAAGAGTTTCTGGTGAAGAAAGAGATTGTTGTAAACCAGCATGTACTTGAAGAGGAAGACTTGAGGCTGATGTTCAGCTTCTCTGGACCGACTGCCGATCAACTGTCCCAAAGGTACGAGGCCCACAGCGAAGGAAATATTCTGATTCTGCTGGACATCACGCCAGATGAGTCGATGCAGCATGAAGGTATTGCCAGAGAAATAATTAATAGAGTACAGAAATTGAGGAAGAAGGCCCAGTTGGTTCCTACTGATGCTGTTGATGTCTACTACGAGATAAAAGACTCCTCCAGCATGCTCAAGAAAGTCATTGACAGCTACAAAGAATTTATTGAGAGCACTACCAAGACACCGCAGCGTGAGATGAAGGAGATGACCAGCGATGCTGATGTTATTGTTGAAGAAATGCAGAAGATCAAGGGGGTAGACCTGAACTTGGTGTTGGTCAAGAGAGCCGGCAGCGGAGGAAAGAGACGGAGCGAGCCATTCCTCAAGTTTGTTAATGTCAAGCTGGTTGATGTCGAGTCAGCTGATGCCAAGTCTGGCGAACTCGGAGTTGTTTTGCTCCAGAGTCCGAGAACTGGTGACACCATTGGCTACCAGCAGCTCCGAGATGAGGTTCGCGTGCTATTTGGACTCTATGACAAGACATTCGAGCTGTACAATGAAAAGAACTCGCTCTCTGAGACAGCTGATTTGTTGGAGTTGCACAGGAAGTGTATTCTGGTGGCCAATTCGAGAAAGACTGATGCTGGTGACGAGAAGGCCAGTGCTCCAGCTTGCGCGTTCGTTAATGTCAAGTGTGACAGCAAACAGGTCACGGTCATGTTGGAGAATCCCCGAGGTAAATATCCAGTCAGCTCGGGACAGCTGAAGAAAAAATTGGACTCTCTGTTCTCAGGGTTTGAATTTCGGGTTCCTGATGCTGATTCTCTTGTTGCTCAGCTTGACGGATCAGTCTTGGAGCCTTTTAAATAAATTTGTAAAAGAATATGGCGGATTTCTGGAGAGAAGAAGAATCGGGAATGTATTTATTTAAATTTTAACGAGTTATCAAATAAATTATTTATTACTACTTTAAAATAATTTTACAATGAAAATAATATTAATTAATATCGTCTTACTTTATAAATTCAATTTAACAAAAAAAAAATAAATTTAAAAATAACGGTGACGTGATAATTTTTTCTGTAACTATTTCTTCTTAATTAACAATTATTGTTCAACAATTACGTGACTTTTTCGTATAGATGGATAGTAGTACGAATAAACAATAAAAAATACAACATAGTTACATATATATATTAATTTTTAATATAACTATTTAAACATTATGATGACAATAATAATAATAATAATTTATGTAACGTTGATCACCGGACAAATTCAAACTTTTGAATCGATTTATGTATCTTTTAATAATTAATTTGGCCAGTAATTATTTGTTATTAATACAGATTATTATTTTTCGACTCATAAATAAACATTTCAATAGATTTATATAAATTACTCAATATCTTTTTTTTACAACTAAGTACAACAAAACAAGTTTGTTTTATTCAATCACATAAAGTATTTTTTTTTATTTTTATTTTTTATTTAAATGCTTCAAGCACAAAAAATTACAAGAAAGCTGTCAATTGACAATTACGTTTTCTGATTGTCTTCAGGAAAAAAAAAACCAGATATGATCATATATATGGTCATTTATATCTGATCATATATTGAAAATCGTCCTATCTGCTTATTTATAAAGAAATGATTATATATGACCATATCTGATACTAATATGATTCTATCTGATATCATATGTGGTCATATACAACATATATTGCCATGGATATGATCACATATAGATATTTATATCTGATCATATATTGAAAATCACCCTATCTGATTATTTATATAGAAATGATTATATGACCTTATCTGATATATATGACAATATCTGACATCTGATCATATATTGATATATATATATGGTCACGTATGGGCAATTATAT
This sequence comes from Microplitis manilae, assembly GCA_030273425.1. NCBI lineage: Eukaryota > Metazoa > Arthropoda > Insecta > Hymenoptera > Braconidae > Microplitis > Microplitis manilae. The sequence continues at coordinate 26,617,460 of CP092727.1, forward strand.
ATGATCATATCTGACATATGATCATATATTTCTATGTATATGGTCACGTATGGACATCTATGTCTGATAAGATATTTAAAATGACCTTATCTGGTAATATATTCATAATTACGTGATCATATATGATAGTAATATGCTCATATCTGATATTAATATGGTTCTATCTGATATCATATATAACATATATTGTCATGGATATGATCACATATAGAAATTTATATCTGATCAGATACTAAAACGACCATATGTAATAATATACATACAGACGTGATCATATATGACCATATCTGATGTCATATACAATCATATCTGACATCTGACCATATATTTTCACTACATAGTCAAATATTGACATTTATATCTGATCAGATATTAAAAATGATCACATCTGATATCACATATAATCATATCTGACACATGACCATATATTTCCACTACATAGTCAAATATTGACATTTATATCTGATCAGATATTAAAAATAATCATATCTGATATCATATAAAATCATATCTGATATTACGTATAATATGATCAGATATAAAGCTATATCTACTCCTGTGACTTCATATATGACCGTAAATCAGATCAAACATGATTAGATATTAGATATAATCATATATAAAATTATTTACTAAAATACTAAATGATGTTCATTTTTTCTTGAGAACAGTATTAGTAAATAATTTTTAAAATACAAAAACTGTCAACTGACAGCTGAAATTGACAACAAAAATTTAAAAAAACAATCAGTCGTGCAACTGGTGCCTCGATACCGACAAATTATTTAAATATATAAATTTATAATTCCACGACAGCAAATTATTCATAAAAAAAAAGTTATTATTTATTCAACTTCTCTCAAGCTCTCTTGATCGGGAAAAAAATTACCAAAGAGAGCTAGAGTAAACAATGCAGTGAGTGCATACAATGCCATAGTAGTTGTTACTGTAAATAGTTGGGCGTAATGATACCGTGAGTACCACGCGATAGCCAATACCAGAGTTAAAATACTGACTAATAATCTACTTAGATCCCATTCCTGGTGCAGTGAACTTATACCAGGACTATCACCGCCCGGTAAATTTTGAAATGACTGATTACTGTTACCGTTACTTGAATACCGCGATGAACTTGTGCTCGATTGCGTCGATGTTGGTAACAGTGGCTGATGAACAAGACAATGGACAACACAATTATGAAACAGTCCACATTTTTCCAGTGTCTCGCTGTCTGGTTGTAATACTTGTCCATTAAATACTAAACGCACCCGTTTCTGGGCATCCAATTCAACTTGAAAATGTCGTCTGCAATAAATAAATCATTTTATTAAAAATTCTAGATCATCTTCTAATTACTCAAGACTCGTCACCTTTTGAATTCACTCAACATTTCTTTCAAACGTCCGGTGACTATTTTCTGGTCATCATTTATAAACTTTAACTTAATCGTTATCTCATTGTCTTCATTGCAAATATCCTGAGGAGAATCACCAGCTGGCGTTGGTTCAGGCCCTGACTGTTCAGCTTCATCAGGCTTATCATTATCACTACTCGCTGATAACTTGACAGGTCTGTGTAATAAATTGCTGTCATCATTCAATGAATCCATAGCTTCTATAAGTACTTGCTCCGAAGTTGCTGTCCCTGTTGCCAGTGAACCTGTGGCTTCTGCCGTAGCTTAAATAAAAATAAAGTCAATCTGCTGTCAAGTTTACATCAACTTAATGGGAAAACTTTTCAGTACAATGAACGCAAATTTGAAGTCAAGTTGACATAAATTTTAAATTAAACTGCGTGGAAAAAAATTCAACAGCAGAAGTTATTTTAAAATTAAAAAGTTAAAATTTAGTAGTCAGATTGCAGCAACAGATTTACGTCTTGACATTCTACATGACAGATTAATTATCTTACCTTGTTGATTATCAACAGGACAATTTTCCTCAGGTTCATTACTGCTGCTATTACTTGGTACGATTGTTTCTTCACTCGACTCCTCCGCACTCGAATTTCTATTATCAATAATTCTACTTGATGAATTATTGGCACGTAGTTCAGCGATACGTGTACGCGTTCTATGTTGTAATATTAATACTGTACGTATCAATGGTTGTTCGGATATATTTGTCGAACACCATGCTATCCAACCAATTAATATCACACCAACAACAATAAAAAAGTCTGTCACTTCATCACCAACTCCTTCAATTAAAGTCATGTTTCAATTTATTATTTTTTATCTGAAATAAATTATACCATTAGTTTTTATGACAGTAAAAATAATTATTTTATTATTAATGATGATGATTATAAAAATATGTTATTGATATGTGCAATAAATAATTTATTTAAAAAAATAATAATAATAATTAAATGAAAGTATTGAAAAGTGGAAACCTACTTACTGGTAATTGCTGTTATATATTTTGTAATATTAATATTGTGGAGAATAAATATGAATAATTTAATATTTTATATTTATATTATAGATTTTTATTTATATCTGACACTTAGAACGTAATATATTTTTACAAACTATATTTATTTTAACTGATAAATAATATGTATATATTTGGTTATTCTTATATATTTTTATTCTATGGTCATAGATTTTAGTTTAACACGACGTGCGTCATCGCTTATTATTATTTTTAATTACAAATTCTACCGCCATTGCGCTCTTTTTAAAAATTCCCGCGCTTTTTTTAAATTTTAATTTTTAGATAAGTAAATAAATTAATCAATTAATTGACAGCTAGTTAAAAATTTATCACTTATTATTATTACTACTCATTACAAATTCTGCCACTATTGCGCTCTTTTTAAAAATTCCCGCGCTTTTTGTAAATTTGAATTTTTAAATAAGAATAAATTAACTAATTAAATAACAAATTGACAGCTGTCTAAAAATTTATCTCAAATTTTTCAATAAAATAAAAATATTTGCAGTTAAAATAATTGCGCGAAAACTTGCGCGCATGCGCGGGAAGAAAGTAAAAAAAATACAGTTGTGATTATTGTGAAAATTAAAAAAAAGATAATTAAAAGTACGTATGTAATTATCATTAAAATTACAATCGACAACCTCGAAGCCGAAGTTCAGAGACTGAACATCAAGATTAAAGGGCTCACAAGACGTCCAGGTCCAGAAGAGGAAGATGAAAAACAAGCCGAAGTGACGGCATTTGTAAATACGGCAGCAACGAGTAATGTAGCAAGATCAGAAAAAGAGTTGGCCGAAGAACAAGAATCGGAGGATGACGACGAGTCATATCTTGGAGTACCAAATTTATTGAGACCCGAGTTTTTATATGCCGAGGTCTTGTATACTGGCGATAAACCAGAAGAATATAAAAACATTCGTTGGGAAAATACAATTGAACAAGTTAGTTCTAGAGCCGAGTATAATTGTCGTCTTTGCTCGAAAAATTTCCCACGATGGGACATCAAAAAACACATTTGGTTCCAAGAAAAGAATGGAAAAATTGTATGTTCAAAATGCAAATTAGCATTTCGTAGCGTAGATAATCTCCACGGGAGAGAAATACTGATTCTTCTGAAACACCCGATCATCAAGAATCGGAGAATAAATCTAAAGATGATTCGAAAAATCAAATTTTGTTGAAAAAACTAGAGATTCAAGCATCAGTTCCCTTTAGTAGAAACTTACTTCAGTATGGACAAAAGATTAATATAAACAATGAAGATTTCTTAATTGTGGGTCTTGCAGGGCAAGGGAAGAGCTGTCTTGTGTATCATGCTCATAGTTTGAAAACATTTGAACTATTATAGTTAACAGTAGTACAAAAAAGTAGTCGATTACACTATTATGTTATATGACCACCAAGTATGGAATATAAAACCTCTAAAACCTCTATCTAACCAGGAACAGCATAAGAAGTTGAGTGCCACCTAGTGGCGAGCACTGGACTACTTTCGCTGCTGTCTAGCTCTGGTGACTTTCTCCTCTTCCACATATATATTCTCCCAACAAATTTTTCTCTTAAGTTTTTTACATTAAAAATCATAGAAAATAAATAAAAAAAAAAATTTTCAAAATGTTGATACCACCAATCAACAGCATTCCTTCCGAAACGAATTTCATTCGTATCGTCCAGAGACTTTTTTTATTTAACTAATGTGATAAACAAATTGATACGATAGAAATTCGTTGTTATACTTGATATTGTAAATGTATTTACGAACGATGAAAGCAATTAATATACTTATTTCTAAAGATACAAATATTTTTATAATTAATTAATTCAAATGATAAAATAAAATAATTGAAACAAAAGTGAAAATAATTTATGACGAGTAATATATTTACGACGAGTAATGTAGCAAGATCAGAAGAAGAGATGGCCGAAGATCAAAAACCCGAGGATGACGACGAGTCATGGCTTGGTGTACCAAATCTATTAAAACCAGAATTTTTGCATGCTGGCGAGTGGTACAAGGTTGATAAGCCAGAAGTATATAAAAACATTCGTTGGGATAATACGATTGAACAAGTTGGTTGTAGAGCCCAGTATAATTGTCTGCTTTGCAAGAAAAAATTTCCACGATGGGAAATCAAAAAACATATCTGGTTTTTTGAAAAGCGTGGGAAAGTCGTATGTAAAAAATGTAAATAGCGTACCGTAGCGTTGACTATCTCCACGGGACAGAAATACTGATTCGTGTGAAACACCCGACCATCGAGAATCCAAGAAAGTCAAAAGAAGCAAGAATAGCCACGCCAGAATGGGGTTCCGTTTTGCCAAACTCCTCCGCTTGAGAGCAGCATAACCGCGAATTTGGTAGAGCGCACATTTTTAAATGTCAAATTTAAAAAGACAAAAAATTTGTTCTAAAATGATTGAGAAAAAAAAATTCAAGTAATTTTCAAATCTACAATCAATTATATGATGTTTTCGATAAATAATATAAATGTCGGATCATAATAAATATACAGTATATTTGCCAGTTACATATGTATTTTGGAGTAGCTACAAGTGTCGCATGATTATCATATACATTCAATATCAGAAAAATTAAAAAATTATACAAAATATGGGTAAGTGTTTTGTTCCTTTTTGTAGAGGAAAAGCAACTTTCACTTTTTCCAATGATGGAAAACATCGGGCTCTTTGGGAAAAGACTATAAATGTAAATTTTCGGTCTTCGAGGTTATGTCCTAACCATTTCGCTAAGAATGTTATTTTGAAAAAAATGAAAGTTATTACACAGGTAAATAAATAGTTGAGTTATCTTCTTTTAACTGTGCAACGTTCCACGTAAAATATTTGTTGTTATTCGTATCCATATTATTAAATAAGTAAAGAAATTACTTTTAACGTTAAATTTTGGCGCGCCACCGAATGAGCGGTAATGCTGCCTCCTGGGCCGAGTTTGACAAAAACGGAACCCCATTGTCTACAAGTATGGAATATAAAACCTCTAAAATATCTATCTAACCAGGAACAGCATAAGAAGTTGAGTGCCATCTAGTGGCGAGCATTGGACTACTTCCGCTGCTGTCTAGCACTGGTGACTTTCTCCTCTTCCACATATATATTCTCCCAACAAATTTTTCTCTTAAATTTTTTACATTAAAAATCATAGAAAATAAAAAAAAAAAAATTGTAAAAATGTTAACATCAATTGATACCACCAATCGACAGCATTCTTTACGAAACGAATTTCACTCGTATCGTCTAGACTTTTTTTAGTTAACTAATGTGATAAACAAATTGATACGATAGAAATTCGTTGTTATACTTGATATTGTAAATGTATTTACGAACGATGAAAGCAATTAATATACTTATTTCTAAAGATACAAATATTTTTATAATTAATTAATTCAAATGATAAAATAAAATAATTGAAACAAAAGTGAAAATAATTCTTTTTTTTAACTCATTATAATGTTCAATTCGTTATTAATTGTCAAAAATAATAACGAATGATTCACACCCACATAAATAATACAAAAAAATAATAACAAGTAATTTTTATTAGTTACTGAAGATGGGTTAAAAAAAAAAACAAAATAAAAAAAAATTGAATCAGTTATTTTTTAAATACGAGCACTATTGAGCATAATTACCCATCAGTAACTCAATAAAAATTAAAAACGCATTCTACCGATCATGCGTTTGGATATCGATCCAACGAGTACCCGTTAGAATAATTGCTTCATTAAAAATTATAATTTTTAAATAAATACATAAGTTATTTAATTCATTAATTGACAGCTGGTTAAAAATTTATCACTTATTATTATTTTTAATTAAAAATTCCGTCACTATTGCGCTCTTTTTAAAAATTCCTGCGCTTTTTGTAAATTTGAATTTTCGAATAAGTAAATAAATAAATTAATTATTTAAATAATTAATTGACAGCTGGTTAAACATTTATCACTTGATATTACTACTCATTACAAATTCTGCCACTATTGCGCTCTTTTTAAAAATTCCCGCGCTTTTTATAAATTTGAATTTTTAAATAAGAATAAATTAACTAATTAAATAACAAATTGACAGCTGTCTAAAAATTTATGTCAAATTTTTCTATAAAATCAAAATATTTGCAGTTAAAATAATTGCGCGAAAACTTGCGCGCATGCGCGGGAAAAAAGTAAAAATAACACAACCTAAAATTCTTCAATAATTAAATAAAAAATACACTTGTGATTATTGCGAAAATTTAAAAACAAATTAAAAGTACGTATGTTATTATAATTGTAATTAAATAATTAAATATTAATAAATGTATCCATTAATGAAATTAATAAGCAACAAACAATTAAAATTATTAATAAGAAAATGTTCAACTGCAACAAAAGTAAATAATAATAATAGTTGTAAAAAATATTCACCAGAAATAGAATTAATAGGCCGCAAATATAAAACAGATGATTGGACGAACTTGACATCTAAAATAATATCAAAGTTAAATAAAAATCTTCACACAACTGAGTACCATCCGCTGTCACATGTCCGTCAAAAAATAGTCAATTATTTCTACAAAAATTACAGAAACAAATGTGGGAACCCATTATTCAGCGTGTGCGACAATTTGTCACCAGTAGTAAGTGTCCAGCAGAATTTCGATTCCCTCCTGATACCTGGGGGTCATGTCAGTCGCAGCAAGAATGACTGCTACTATGTCAACAGCGAGACAATGCTACGAGCGCACACGACAGCACATCAAGCAGAGCTGATAGCGATGGGTCTCGATAATTTTCTGATAATCGGTGACGTTTATCGGCGAGATGAAATAGACGCCACGCATTACCCAGTCTTCCATCAGGTTGACGCTGTCAGACTCTGCACGCGGGAGGAGGTCTTCAGAAATGTCAACAACTCGGACAATCTGCAACTGTTTGAGTCTAATGGCAGAGAGAGTGATGAGAAACAAACCGTCCATACTCTGGAAGCTGTCAAAATAATGGAGCACGAACTTAAAAGTGTTCTCGTAGGTCTCGCTCAAGCACTTTTTGGTCAAGGTAATTATTTTTTGACTTCAATTTGATATTCTTGTAGCTGATGAAATTCCCAGTTGAATGAGTACCCACAACAATATATTTTGTTCAAGTATTTGGTCACTTGTTGGTATGACCATTTACCCCAGGATATTGATTTTCAAAGCAAGTATATCGATGTTGGTACTCTTTCGAGAGGAAATTTCATCACGGATCCAAATGTCCTGTCAATTATTTCCTGAAAAAAATTTTATTTTTTTTCTAGATGTCAAATACCGTTGGGTCGTTCAGTATTTTCCATTCACTCACCCGTCATGGGAGCTGGAGGTGTTTTATAACGACCAGTGGATTGAAGTCCTGGGCTGCGGTATCGTCAGACATGAGATTTTGAAAAACTGCGGAGTTACTGATCGTATTGGTTGGGCATTCGGTCTAGGTCTTGAAAGATTGGCCATGTGCTTTTACAATATCTCGGACATCAGGCTCTTCTGGAGTGAGGACACTGGGTTTTTAAATCAGTTCAAGTTTGACGATCCTGATACGCCAGTTAAATACAAGGTACCAGTTGATGGTCTTATTTTTCTAATACTTTTATTTATTGTGTAATTTTTTCAGCCCATCAGCGTTTACCCGCAGCTTGCTAATGACATAAGTTTCTGGCTACCGGACAATGAGTACTCGCCGAACGATTTCTATGACCTGGCTCGCGAGCACGGCGGTGATATCATAGAACAAATAACGCTGATAGATGAATTTACTCATCCGAAAACCAAAAAAGTGTCGCATTGCTACAGAATTATTTACCGGCACATGGAACGCACTCTTACCCAAAAAGAAGTCACTTCTGTACATAAAAAAATCCAGGAAGCTGCTGCTAGTGAACTCAACGTCACTCTTCGTATTAAATAATTAAATTTTACTGTAAATTACATTCGTTAATTTATTTTAATTGAGGTAGATTAATAAGAACTATTTTATTTAATATAATACTTTATTAATTGCAATTGTTAAGAACAATAAAGCAAATTATAATATTTTATCTACATAAAAAAATCAAATTAATTATTATAATTTAACAATAATTTTTAGTTTTATTTATTTTTTATCACATCTATTACAATATTATTTTACATTCAGGTATGAAAAGTTACGTAAAAAAATACATGATAAAAATAAATTGAAAAAAACAAAGTTTATCATTACAAATAATGAATTATTAAAAATATAAATAAATATCATGTATTTTTTATTTATTTCCGGTATTTACAATGTACAGTTTAATTATTTAGCAATTAGTTCATTGATTAATAAATTTATTAATTAATTATTATAGAAAATATCAAGTTTTTATTTTTTCAATTTTTTATCTCCGACAAAATGGCTGTCAGAAAAAAAAATGGCGGATGACAAATATTTTTATTGACCTTTAGAGTACCCCCCCCCCTCCCTCGCGCTCCCCCACTTTTTAAAAATATTTTATTTTGCCAAAATATAGATTTTTAAAAAATTAGTTAATTCGGAGTTAAAATTGTCTCAAAAGTACTTCGGGTATTTCCGGTTTTTACCCCCACCTTGCGCAGTTAAAAATTATCCGGTAGTGGGGGAAACTTTTAGTTCATTCCCTCTCTGGGCGAAGTTTATGCGACAGTAAATAAATTTCAGTTAATTAATAAATTTATTAATTTTAATGAATGCATTAATTTATGATAGCTTAGAGTAACTAGGAGGTGAAAATTTCTTTCTTAAAAATTTCAAAATATAAAGAGGCAAACAAGACACCAGAGTAATAACCAGTACCTTCCACAGAAAATCTGTCGTTGTTATAAAGTCCGAGTCAAAGTCTTTGAGAACAAACAGAGAAAGTAAGTAAAGCGCAAGTGACAAAAATTCAGCCAGCACCATAATGTGGTGCCATGTACGTATCGTAAGTGCGACCATTATCAACTCGGTCAGTACCAACGCTGAGAAACTTATCGCGACAATATGAATGAACTCATCCTCAAACATAATTAACGCGCCGTACATAATGATGCCTCCCTGATAAATGCTAATTAGTACCCACATAAAAAACGTCTTGTAGGACAAACTTCTGCCCTTGCTCAACTCTTTGTACAGCTCGGGGAATCTCAACGCCACGTCGCGAGACACGTCTTTGTCCAGGACAAGGGAAAACACCGGGAACATGGTGAATACAGTCGCGTAACCCACCATCAGAAATCCCTGATAGAGGGCTACAGAAGACAGATAAAATACCGCTGAGAAAACCGCTTGCATGGTTGATATGATCAGCCCGCGGTGGATGACGAATTGACTGAGCGCAGCTGAGCGTTTGTAGCTGCGTCGGCCGTGGACTATAAGCAGGTTCGAGAGATGGCTGAACTGGGAAATGGAGAAGTCAGCAGCCAGCGAAGCTTGACGGCCTTCGAGCCCTTCGATTCCGATTCCTGCATCAGCAGCCTGGATCATCGAGACATCATTGCCTCCGTCTCCAACGGCAGCTGTTCTCTTTCCCGTGTGACTTTTTATCAGAGTCACGACTTCGGCTTTTTGAGTCGGGGAACAGCGACAGCAGACAACTGCCGGTGATCCGCAGGCGAGTTCCATAAATTCTTGCTGGTAATATTGTAGGCATACTTCTAGGGAATCTCCGCTGATCACCAGAGCGCAGTCTTGTTTTTTACGGAATGTATTCAGCTCTAGATGAGCGTCAGTACGTGTGACAACGGGTTTAAACACATGCAGGCTTTGGGTCCGCGATACGAGTCTTGATGATTTAGCAATACAGGTTGCGGTTTCTAATTTGTCACCCGTCAGCATCCATATTTTAATCCCAGCATTTCTCAGAAGTTCTAGAGTTGGTCTCACGCGGTCTTGCAGACGATCTTCGACTCCAGTAACGCAGATCAGTTCCATTTCACGCTCCAAAGACTCAATCACAGCAGCGACTCGCGACGGGCGATCATTTGTCGCACACCTGGCGGCATTGTACCGGATCTCGAAGTCTTGATACTGCTCCTCAGTGAGATGTTTCTTGGCGATCACCAGGGTACGGAAACCTTCACGCGCCATATTCCCGCACTCCTCATCCAGCCAATCATTGTACTGAACTATTCCCGACATGACGACATCCGCGCCTTTTAGATAAAACGTTATCTCATTGGTAGCCTCGTCCTTGACGATAATTCCCATGCGTTTCATCTCGGAAGTAAATGGAAATACTTGCAAAATAGTGTAAGATAAAATCTGGCCATTGTTAATCGCTTTGAGTTGGATGGTAGTACGGTCGCGTTTAAATAACGCGAGTCCTACGTCCTCAGTCCATTTAACCAAAGCCACTTCGTCTGGGCTGGATGCCTGGTAATTGCGCCTCTGCTCTGGGTAATAATGTTGGTCTGATTCCGTCTGGCTCTGTATTGACCCCGTCTCAGTTGTCTCTGTTTCAACGCTAACGCTGTCCAGCTGTTTGCTATTAGCATTATTAACGTTGTTCATGTCGTCATAAACCGGCGTTACGTTGTGACATAACGCGAGGGCGTGAATAGCTTCGTAGATACGCGTGCTTTCACTTCTCCGTACCTTGCCGCGATTCAAAGTTGTTTTTGTCGGTGAATTTTCCCCACCAACTGGATAATAATTTTTCAAGACACTCGTTATTTCGTCAAAGGTTTCCTGGCCGTAGGATGCGGTGCCTAGATGAAGTTTTTTGAAGACCATTTTGTTCTGAGTGAGTGTTCCAGTTTTGTCACTAAGTAGGTAAGAAATACGTCCTAGTTCTTCGGGGATCGTCGTGGTCCGGACTACAGTTCCTGCTATTTCCTTGTCCCGCTGGATGCACCCGGCGTAGAAAAATTTACCCATGTCGAGGTTTATACGCAAGCTGATGGGGATGATGTAAGAAAAGAGAAGGACGAAACGGAACATGTAGATGTACCAGTGACCGTTGAATCCTTTCAGACACATCATCACCAAGGAGAGACCTATCACTGCGCAGAAGAGGACTTTGGTGAGTTGGTTTATCTCTTTATCTAGCAGACCAACTTTAGACCGTGGCGCCGAATGATTCATCAGCGATCGCGTCTCGTGGCCGGTGTAGACGACAATACCTAGGGCTGATCCGGATGCCACTGCGGTGTTGGCCCACAGAGTGTTGTCGACACCCAGACTTTCTTCGCTATTGACCTCGTCCTCGCGCGTGAACGTACCGATGAACCCGTGGATGTCTTTCTGCGGTTTCTCAACATACAGACTGGCCTTTATCTCAAACAACTGGCTGTCGTGATCCAGTTTCTGCGTCAGTGGCACCGCGAGTCGCAACTTCCAATCCGTCTCTCCGTCCAACTGATCCGTCTGGACGAAACACGCACCGGATTTCTCAGTCGTTCGAAGCAGGACCAGGTCCGCGGGAACCCTCTGGCCTTTCTCGACAATTATCATGTCCCCGACTTTAAGTTTTGAGCTGGGTGTCAATTCTGGTTGATCTGTACCTCGGATAAGACGCTGGTACGTCTGTCCGTTTACTTCTTTGTCCCGTTTGTACCGACGATAATCATCGACGGCTTCTCGGCATGTTGTTACTGATAGTACAAAGCAAAGTGGTCCCCAGTAGGTGTACAAATGACCTATTTTCATATCTGATATAAATTGTGAGCTGGCCATTATAAGAAAGTAGAGGTTCAGAAAAAATTTAAATTGTTGGAATAGTACCTGGTGATAAATATATATTTAATTATGTCATTCATTTTTATCACAATTAAATAAAAACGTGGTTTAAAATCTTCAGAAAAAAATTTAAATCTCTGGTAATAACTCCAGGATATAAAATTATTTTTATTAGATTTTTAAACGACGCTCATAAAATTATTTTTTAACAAACTTACCAATGGTAAAAAAGTAATAATATTATATTTCTGATTCCTAATGACGTTTGTAGGAAATTTTTCCGTCATTGGCATGCCGATTACTATCGTCCTCGACTGGTATTCTCTTTCACGGCAGCATCTTCTCCACATCCAGGTACAGCACCTGAATTAATAAATTAATTTAATTTAATTAAAGACAACAATTAAAAACAATAACAATAGCTGTCAAAAAAATTAAACTGTAGCTGTCATATTTTGACATGAGTAAATAATAAATTTTAAAAATGATTCACCTGCTCCATGATCCAGCATTACGTGGTTTTGTTATCAGAGGAATGTCTTCCTTGGACATTCTTATTACATTACTTTGATTTTCCATTTTTAATTAATATTTTTACTCCGATACTTTCTTTTATTACATTACTAATTATTGCTATTACGAAACTCAATTTAAAAAAAAAAAAAACTAATTAAGAATTAAAAACGTCACAATTGATGACAAAAATAACAGAGTAATTGTGATATTGAATTAGTAATTTATTGACAACTGACGTAAATTAACAGATAAATTTATATATAATATACGCGACATTTTCTATACATTATATATATATAAATATATTTATGTTCTGTGAAAACAACATGCGTCATGTCGTCACTATCGATTGTACGAACAAACGATACTTTATAAATCGATACATATTTATTATTTTTAAAATATGTATATATATTTTCAAATTAATTAATTAACATAATTAACAATTAAAGAAAGTAATGAGTAAGTGAAATTAATTTACTGAGGAATTTTAAAAATTGAATTTGACAGGGCGGGAAATTTGAATTTGGAAATTAAAATTTTAAATAAATAAAAGGAAAATGACTTACCCGCAGAAAAAACACTTAAGGAAATGTGTGCAGGCATTGAGTCGACGGTTTCTTTTTAAAATTGGACGAAAATTTTCATCAGAAGGTTGAATTAAATAATCAGTCTCCTCGTCCATATCAAAGTTACGATCCTCTGTTGTCATTCGTAATGGCATCTCGTCTAACCTCATACTGCCAAAACAATTGAATTTTTAAATACCATCGAAATGCCTTAACAGCTTTGATTTTTTTTTTAAATTAGAACACAGGTCGTTAATTATTATTTATTAATTATTAATTATTTAAATTAAATTGTCGTCACTTTTCACTTGGAAGACGAAAAATTTTCTGGGAACTCAAATTTATTTTATTTCATTTAATAATGTCTTAATTAATTAGGAAACTGATTAGTTTTAATTACAAGTTACTTTTTCGTGGAAGATTACTGATAATTTACTGATAAAAATAATACTAAGTACTACGGGGGCCGCCATATTTGTTTTATATTTTTAAATCACGCCATTTTGTCGGCGCATGCGCGCTAATTATTTAAAATTATGAATATTTTTAAAAATTAATCTTTATTTTTTTATTTTCACATACGATTTACCCCCGCCTCTGATAATTTAATTAAAAAAATTAATTACTAATTAATTCATGTAAATTTTAATTCAAATTTATTTTAAATTTATCACTGAGTTCATTAAAATTTATTGAACTGTCAGGAATTAATTTTCCAAACATTTGTTTACATATAAATTTATCATTATCACTCATAAATGTTACTGTCAATTTAAATCTACTGCACTGAGTTATTTTATTGAGAATATCCATGACAGCTGAATTTTTTCCCGGCAAATTATTTAAACATATATTTAAAAATTCATTGAGAATTTCCACTGGTAGTTCAATTTTGAATATTTCCGGTAAATCATTTCTGAAAATAATTCCATATTAATTTATTAATTTTTAATTAAATTAATTATTACCTTTTACTGTACAACAAATTAAATTTATCAGTTTCATTTAATTGGAGCCATTGGCAATAAAATTCTTTGCCACTTTTAGACAATTTATCACAACATGAATTTTTAATTTTATCTGGCGATTTATTGATATTTTTATTTAATAAACTCGGGGACTTGTCAGAAAGATTCCAAGGAATTTTTATTTTTTCCATTTTGTCTTTTGGTCCCAATGGTTTCAAATGCGCGCCATTAACCTAAAATTTATTCATTAAGCAATTTGATAAATTAAGGTATTAATTATTATATTCACAAGGTTTTCTATGAAATATATAATAAATATAAGCACTATTTGTCTAAAGTCTTCATAAGTGGGTACACTTTGTTCAATGGCTCTTATCTTTGCTTTGTTTCGTAGTTCGTATAATGAATCTTCTTTTAATGCCTCTTCAAGTTCTTCTTCTAGACCTTCGTAATCAATTTTATTTTTCAAAATACTCATTTTATATTTTAATTCAAAAATTAAACCACTGCATTACTCTGTAGTGTAAATATTTAATCGATTTATTTCTTGTTGCCATGGCAACCCCTGATTAAAAATTCCGATTGGAAAAATCAGATTTAATCGGGAATTTTCTATTGACTTTATTATTTTCCGATTTTAATTTTAGTAAACCGGAAAACTCTCGTGTCGATTCCGATAGAAATTTGAATTGTGACTTTGATGGACCATATGCCCCACCGTCCATCTTACTACAACTAAGATCTTATTTTTAAATATTAGAGTAAATTCTAAGTCTAGATCACTTTTGCCACAAGTACAATAATGAATTTAATGGAAAAAAATTAAATTTTATCATAAAATTCTGTTTATTGTATCGATTTAATTAATACAATAAAATGTTAATTAAACAGACATAATTCTTAATGGTAAAAAATGTAGACAGTTTGAAAAATAAATAACGAATATAATTTCCAGTTGGTTACTTTTAAAAACTAAACGATGATTTGTTAGTTTCTTTCAATATCTTTATACTTTACACTTTTGGTTATTAATATCTCGTATATCTGAGAGAGGCAAGAGCTATTGGACTTAAAATAACAAAATTTTAGTCTTCGCCGAAAAACTGAAGCTTGTTTACGAAGGTCTGATCCGACGTACAAATTTTGTTATTATTTTATTTAAGTATAATAGAATTTTATAAATAAATTCACGTAAGTGATTTATCTTTTTCAATCCGGGCCATACGTTTCTTGTATAACCGATCGTGTGTACGTTTCATTTCTAATATTTCCTTCATTTCTTCTTTATCATCTTCCTGAAAAAAAAGAAAGGAAATTTATTCTCAAGATAAAAATTTTTAAATTAAAAAAAAATAATTACAGATTGATGTAGTCGAAGAACTAGAGCTCGTCGTCCGTCAGACATTGGCTGAGAATAATCCATGAGTTTTTTCAATCTCTCAGCAGGACTGACCCCTCGTTCAACCACGAGAACAATTCTCGCCCACTATAAAAATAAATTATTAATAGTAATTACTAATTTTTAAATTTAAATAATATAATGAGAACAAATGCAGTAGTTGACTTTTAAAAAAAATCCTCGACTTTTCATCACGAGCTAACAATAACAATATGACAAAATGCACTTAGAGAATTGAGTCATCATCATCATCAACATCAACCTTATAAAATTACCGTGTCCATCAAGTGAATTTAGTTTAGCGAATATTTTAGCGTGCCAACATGTGATAAGTTTTTTAAAATCTGTCCTACATTACATTACTGAAGTTTACGTAAACAGAGTTCTACTTTCACACAATGAACATAAAGAAAAAAGTTTATTGTTATTACAATGGAAAGTTATATTTTTATCAACAAGCAGTAGATATTTATATTTAATCATGAACTTGCAATATAAGTATAGTTATTTATAAATTTTAAAATCCACGGTTGTTTTTTGTGTCAATTACCTGTCGCTGCCACTCGTTGCGGGTCTCGGCTATTTTTTGATACGTGTTTCCCATCATAGCGATCAACATATTTACTAATAATATTGCCACGATCGCCATGTAGACTACGAAGAGACACTGAAATTTTTTTATTTTCTTAGTATAAAAAATCACTGATATATTTTATATTTATTTACCTTCGCTTCGAGCTCATAAGCAGTGCGCTCAAATGTACCGTAGTAATCACCGAAATTTGATAAACTTATTAAAAACATCGCCATTATACTCTCCATTGGCGAGGGCATCGGATTACTTACGGTGTCATCTACACCTTCGGGTGTTTGTGGATCGTCGAATGATAAATATATTATATAATAAGCTGTAATTATTTATTTTTAATTAATAGGCATTAAAATGATCTCTAGAAATTTTTTAATCTTTTCCATTTTACCCCATAAAAATATTTTTGTAAAATTTTTTAAATGATCTAAGATATGGCGGTAAATAAAGTATTTAAAAAATAAATAGTTTGCTAAGTAAATAGCGCACATGGTAATTCTTCTTACATGACATTACATAGAAGCTGATTCGTATTGACAGTACGGGATTATTACCAATCATTAATTATATATAATTATATATTGATATTTAAATACTTGTGTACTTTTGTTGACATTTATTTATGCCGTTAAGTAAATGAATGAATTAAAATTTTAAATATTTATGACTATATACACATACATAAATTATTTAAGTGTAAATAAAAAAATGTCAACGCAAAATTAAAAAAAAACAAATTAACCAATTATTAATATTAATGACAACAATAAACAGCAAATTGCGCAATATAGAATAAAATGATAAAGATCATCTGCCACATTCCTTATAATTTGTATATACTTCTAACCTTGGCACAGTAGAAAAAAAAACTTACATATATATATATATATTCCGCAATCGAATATTGTAAATCGTATCATACTTTAGCATTATTGTCATTCATATATATACTAGTAATAATAATAGCAAACATAAATATAAGGATGTCAATGTTAATCATGTAGACTTAGATCATAATTGTCATGACAATGACTGAAGACTGATCAATAATTACCTCATAAATTATATTACTTTATGACATATATATACGTAGTATACAATGATATCATTTATATGAGATTGTAGATAAACAAAACACGTGTAAAATATATTTTCCAAAACCGTTATATTGTATGCTAAGTTCCAGTGAACCTTGATCTTTATGGTTTCTCTACATATTTATTATTCACGGTACTAAATCAATATATAGTTTATATTTATATAAGAACCATGATCTAACTCAACACCGCCTTTGGTAGTTTAAAAAGGATTTAACGGTTTGACGTACAATGTCGCGCTAATGTGGAACCTTTTAGTCTTGCTCTCTACTCAACAATTCCACCCTCGGGCACAGTAATAAATATGTTGGTTTAAAATATCTTGACCTAAATATCAAATGATATGCAGTCGCCATCACCGATATTTATAAATATACTAATGCAGGGTTTTATGAGAATTTATGCTGTCTATCGCGGTAATAACCAGCAATTGTACGTAAGAAATAAAGATTTCTATGAATTAGAATATTAAATATGGGGACGGCTGTTTTATAGCCGGGATAAATTAACCGGTCAATAGATCAAGTTTAAGTGCTCTGGTTTCCCGGTTTATTTTCCGGGTTATTTATATATTATAGCGTGGTATCAGGGTATAAAAACCTTGAGAAAATCCCATTACGAAGACTAGATAGATTGAGACGAAACGTAACAGGTCACCCATTATCATGCGGTAAATCATTACGACGAATGGCCCGACTGTTTTGAATCCTCGGCAGAAGAAGAGGAAGTATGGAGCTGTTGTCAGCATCACTGCCACGGCGAGAATGTCTTCGACTTTGTCTTCGCATGCGAGACGGAGGAATGGAAATGACAGGAGGATGCAGCAGGAAAAGAGAAACATTACGCGCGATGGTGCGGTCATCTGTAATTTATTTATTCATTAGTTGGAGTTTAAAAATTCTAATAGAAAGTAGAATAGAATTTACTTACGAGGTTTTCAATAAACATATTGAGACCTAGAAATCGCGCCTCGCGTAAAGCTGCCGCGATATATAAAATAGCGCCGAATTCCATTAAAACTTCGGCAGTTAAACGAATTTTGGCGGTCGAACTTTCTAAGTGCATTAGTCTGCATTCTTCAGTTAGATCTTCCCACCTAAATTTAAATTTTTAAAAAATCGAGCAAGAATTTAAAATTTTTCCAATCAATCCATAAATAAATACCAATTTTCAGTAAACCCCCAGCCAGGTAAAGTTGGCAACAAATCAAGCAACGACTCCGTCACAGCACTTTTGTCATCGAATTCTTTCAATTTGCTTATTTTATTGTCATCCGTATTATTGTGGAGTGAAAAAAAATCTGTTGGATGTTCTTTTGAAGTATTAAAAGTCCCGCTCAAAAGCGCGCTGGCATTTGAAGACATCTGGGTTAGAAAATTTTCTAATTCTGTAGATGTTAAATTGACGTTTGCAAAGTTAGACGTCAAAGAAGTTGCCAAAACGTCTATTAATTGCGACAATTGAGAAGAGTCTTGAGTAGTTGCGTCGGTCGTAACTGATGTGTCGATGTAAGAAATTGTTGACTTGGTGGAATTTTGAGCTGATGACGAAGAAGAAGGACCTGGACGCAGCGTGAAACTTATTAATGACAAGATAAAGTAGAAGCAGAACAAAAAAAATTGACGGTAAAATCGTGACTTTATGAATGTGTTCCATTTAGCATTTAATAAGTCGACTAATACGCCGTCCATTAGCTCTAAATGCTCGTCTTTGTCGCCAAACACCACGAGGTTTAGCGCTGAGTTATTATTTATCGTTCCGGTATTTACGTCTATCGTGTCAACTTGTCCGAGTGGGTATGCTGCACATGTTATACTGCCTATTTGCCAATATATTTCGCGTTCTATATTCATTATATGGAAAAACATTTCGATTCTTGCTAATTTTGCTGATAATGTTAGTGGTGTTAATTGCTGGTTATTCCGTATTGGCAGAGAGGCGCCTACTTCGTATGCCATGTCAAAGGTTGCCTGAAAATTATTTTATTAAGATGTTAATTTACTTATAGATAAGGATTTTATTTAATTACTGTGGTAATTCATTTTTTTTTTATAATCATTTTTTGGAGTAATTAATTACGTAAGTGGATTTTTATTTTTTGCGAGAGAACTATTGGGTTTGAGAAAAAATTTATAGAGATGTTTTTTGTAGAGAATTAAATTTTCTATAAAATTGGTTCTTGCAAATTTTTTGATAAAACCAGCGGTTTAAAAGTTATTGGCTTTTAAAGATGTATATAAAGTTAGGATTCAAAAATTCTGTTCCAATTTAATTATAGCAGGTTTTATGGCTATAACTTTTGAAATATCGGTTTTTTCGGAAAATTTATAAGGACCTTTTTTGTAGAAAATTAAATTTCCTACAAAATTAGTTCTCATAAATTTTTTGATAAAACCAGCGGTTTAAAAGTTATTGGCTTTTAAAGATGTATATAAAGTTAGGATTCAAAAATTCTGTTCCAATTTAATTATAGCAGGTTTTATGGCTATAACTTTTGAAATATCGGTTTTTTCGGAAAATTTATAAGGACCTTTTTTGTAGAAAATTAAATTTCCTACAAAATTAGTTCTCATAAATTTTTTGATAAAACCAGCGGTTTAAAAGTTATGGGCATTTAAAGATGTATATATAGTTAGGATTCAAAAATCTTGCTCCAATTTAATTATAGTTGGTTTTATGGCTATAACTTTTGAAATATTGATTTTTCCGGAAAATTTATAAGGAGCTTTTTTGTAGAAAATTAAATTTCCTACAAAATTAGTTCTCATAAATTTTTAGATAAAACCAGCGGTTTAAAAGTTATGGGCATTTAAAGATGTATATATAGTTAGGATTCAAAAATCTTGCTCCAATTTAATTATAGTTGGTTTTATAGTTATAACTTTTGAAATATTGGTTTTTCAGGAAAACTTATGAGGACCTTTTTTGTAGACAATTAAATTTCCTAAAAGATTGGTCCTTATAAACATTTTGATAAAGTCATCGGTTCAAAAGTTATGTGGAATCAAAACTAAAGTTTCATAATAAATAAAACTCACAAGTTTTTGGTAAATAACAAGCATATGAAGCACGGTATTGCCATTAGTGTCTTGTTTGTCAGGATCAGCACCTCTGGCAAGCATCAAACGATAGCACTCTTCTTGACCTAAGCACGCAGCAAAACTCAGCGGATATTCACCCCAGTAGACATATCTATTAAACGCAATGAGTATAATTCAACCATATACACTGCGCATATTTAACGATAGTTTTGCATTAGCAATGCAACTGGTCATGTGGTTAAATAATCATGTAATGCAACACAACACACAGCCCACTCTCGGAAAGTGATTCATAACATAAGTAATTATTTTTTATATTGCTGATAAATTATTAGCCATACCCATCGTAATTTGTTTCCACAGCAACAGAAACCCATTCATGATCCAGGCTATCAGTTCGCGATGCTTTTTGATCTTCAGGGCACATGAAATTGCCGAAACAACGTTCGTGTACATCCGCCCCACTGTCCAACAAGTATTTTACCATCGCCGGGTCTTCATTTACTATCGCGATGTGTAAAACATTCTCACCTTTAAATTATTGTTTAACATTAAGCTTTACAATACCTTCTGCTATATTTTATGCGCAATAAAAACTAATTGTTGATATAAATATGAGTAATGTATAATAATAATAACCATAATACTCATCGCTGATGTAAATATCGTTAATAAGCTTTGGATAAAAACGTAATAATCGTTTAGCAAGATCAGCATGAAGCGCCGTTGCATTCAACATACACAAATGTAATATTGTTTCACCAACAGCACCACGTTCGCTTAAATTCCAACATACTTCTCTATATTTACTTTTATCTAATTTTAAACAATAAACCCATTAAATTTATCACTTTTTTTAAATACTCTATTGTTTTATAGTCATATTTATTCATACATTTTTTTACGCTATATATATATTTTTTTTTTAAATATTTTGAAAAAAATCCGAAGTAAAAAACTCGACTCGAAATTTTTTACAGACGATTTTTATTTGAATTTACTGCGGAAGAATTCAAATTTTTTCAGCTGGAAAATTTTCGCGCCAAAAATTTAAATTCAAAAATTTGAAATTCGATCTTATAAATTTTTAAAATACTGTTTAATAAATTTGAATTTATAATATAATATTTTGTTAGTAAAATTACCAATTTTACTGGCATCGACGATACTATCGTCAATTTCTTTAGTTACGTCATAATCTGACGGATTTTCCATAGCTTTCAATACAGGCAGCTAAAAATAAATACTTGAGTAATTTTAAATTCTATGAAACCAATAAATGAATCATATAATTGTAAAGTTAAATTAATTACCAATTTATGTCGTGGGCGTTCTTTATTTCTTAATAAAACGAGTTTAGCAATAGGTATCCAAGCACCTTTGCCTTTATTGTAAAGAAAAGGTTCAACTTTAGTTCTTATTGCATGATCTAATTCTGCATATTGTTTAGTTTGTGTTGCTCTTTTCATCATATCAACTAACAAACCTCCACCTGTTTAAAAAATATTATTTTATAAGCTATTCCCAGAAAGACTGTACTTCAATCATCCCCACTACTAGTATTTCTAATCTGCGCATGCGCGACAAAGGGTGGGAGAACATTTAGTACACAGAACATCTAGAGTGGGGGTTCAAACTGAAATCATGAGAAGTACGATCGCTTGCTTGAACAATTTTAACCTCCAAATGCGATTTATCTGCATGAAGTGTAAAAATGATTTTTTTTTCGTCTTATGATTGTTTTCAAAGCGATAAATCACAAGAAAAAAATATTTTTAAAAATTCCACCTGTTATTTCTCTAATTTTCTACATGTGCATATTTTTATTTTATTTTTTTTTGGAACTGAATCACTGCAAAAAAATCCAAAAATTGTAATTGTCGTCTAACTTTAAAATCTTTAAATTAAAAATTTTTCTTTCCTTCAAAAATCATAAGAAAAAAAAACTTATAGTATTGAAGTTAAAAAATGCAAGCAAGGGCCTGGAAAATTTTACCAATTCAAACTAAAAGGGATCGGGTGTGTTTTTTTTTACCATTAAAAATGTAAAGAATGTTAGGATTAAATGATTGCGTCACAAGACGGCAAATTATTTGTATGGCTAAAATTAATTCGTGCACTTGTTAATGTTAAGGTACTTGACGGATAAAAATGAGCAGATGAGTCATTTTAATGTGTGTAATACCCACATATACAATATAATTGTACATATACCCGAACAAATATTTGTTATGTAAATAATCCAATTGTCATTTAAACTGGCGTTTTAAGCTTTTTATTTTAACGTTTTATTAAAACTTAAAATTAGTGCTAATAAATATCATACTTAATGACGATTACGTAATGTTTTAGTTTTACCGATTAGATAATTGTAGGAGTGGTAACTCAGTGTTATAATTCTTGCAAACACTTTTATATATTTATTCAAAATAAATTTGAGTAATCAATCAGCTAATTAATTAGCCAGTAATTAGTCACGTGTATAATAAATCCGCTTACCTTTAAGATCAACTAATTTGTAAAGCAAAATAGACGAGGTGTCGGTTTGTTTTTTTACCCCACTCGTGACATTACTTTCAGTATTTCCCATTATTTGTTTATATAATTATTCAAATATTTAAATTATTTATTTACTAGTTCAAAATATTTGGTAATTATTAAAGAGCATGTTTTAACAAAGTAACTATGCTTTATATCGATCAAACAATCGTGTTATTTTAAAATATATATTACACAGGATATCCTGTTTTTTATTCAAATATTTATTTTAACCACTGAATTTATGATTATTTTTTTTTATTTATCTCAAAATATTCGGATTAAAAATTCAATATATGTTTTTTTTTTTATAAATTTAAATTACAAAAATAATTTAATTTTATATTAAAGACTCAGTAAAAATTTTACGTTTGGAAATTAAATTTTTCACTTTAAAATTTAAAACCAGACAAATTTTACTGAAAATTAATTTCAAATAAATATATAATATATTTATATATTTTTTACAGTCGCAGTTGCATGTAAAATGTGTAATTTATTTTTTTTTACGAGAACTTATCGTTGAGTACTAGATAATTTAACGAGTTTTTGAAATCTTGAAAGTAAAAAAAATTTTATGTCGGATTAAGAGATTAAACTGATGGGGTTTTTAAATTTAACAACTCCGTGTGAAACAACGTGTTGTTTTGACGCTAAACGTGTTAACGGCGGCGACTAGACATTTATATATTATTTTACATATATACATATATATACACACATATGTCAATGTCTTGGATCAGTAACATGTGTATTTATTTTTTTACCGACATAAAAACAAATCTCTTTATTTTTTCGACTAATTAAATTTATCTCGACTTTTTTTTTATTTCAAAAATAAATTCAAAAATTAATTACTTGCAATTTTGATTTTTGGCGTAAATTTTTTTTTAAACTGAATTTTTACTTGTAACCGAAATATCTCGGTAATTATCAAAGATATGAAAAAATTCACAGAGATAAATTTTGTAGGAAATTTAATTCTCTATAAAATTGATAAGAACAAAAAATTCCGTGGGATCGATGGTTCGAAAGTTATGGCGGTTTTATTTGAATGACAATGAGAGTAGAATAAAAATTGATTGTGTTGAATTATTTTAATTTAAAATAACTCATGAACTATCGGGTTTAAGTAAAAATTTATAGAGATCAATTTTGTAGGAAATTTTATTCTCTATAAGATTGATAAGGTCATAAAATTGCGTAGGATCAATAGTTTAAAAGATATGGCGGTTTTATTTGAATGATAACGAGTAGAATAAAAATTGATCGTGTTAATTTATTTTGAATTTAAAATAACTCATGAACTATCGGGTTTGAGTAAAAATTTATAGAGATCAATTTTGTAGGAAATTTAATTTTCTATAAAATTTATAAGAGCAAAAAATTACGTAGGACTGATAGTTTAGAAGTTACAGCGGTTTAAAGAGACCGGTAACGAAAGTCTAATAAAAATACGCGGGAAATTTTTTGAAACTTGAGTGAATTATAAATTCGTAACTTTTTAGTAATAAAAACTATTGTAATTAAAAGTAATATAAAAATAGTATTAAATTTATTAGACATATTTATGTTTTTTTTTTAACCAACAAACTCTCATCCAATAAATTTATCAAGCAATTAATTACTTTCACAAGTGGGTCAAGATTATTTTAAATTGTATATGTATAACACCCGAGAATAATTCATCGTCAAATTTAAAATAAAATATATAAAGTTAGTCACGATTATAATTATAATCACAATGATCGCGATCCAGTGACTCGTTACTCGAGACATGTCCGGCTTTTGATAATCGCTATTTTAAATTTCCGTAAAATTATAGTAATTCTTTATGTGTTTTATTTAATAGGGCGTGAACTCTCTTTCTTCCTCTATTATATACACACTAAAGTTATTCTTTAGAGGTTCGAGTTATTAATACAACTGTTTGTATTCACAATAGTTTAGTGTAGTGTGTGATTCTTTTATAAGTCGCTGGAATGCCGGTTAAGTCTGTCGTAGTTTTAAGACCTACTAAAAAGAATCCTGAAAAAAAACTACGTATGTATGTAATAATAACTAACAATAAAATATAAAAACAGGAAATTGAAGTTGTTTTAACATTAAAGAGATTTAAATTTAAAATTTTTATATTACTTCTGTGGTACACATAAAAATCAGGGGTTTATTTTTAATTTAAATTAACTCCGTCCCTATAATTATGCAGTTAATTTATATTTTTAAAAAAAATTTATATTTTATATTTTTACATCTTGTATTTAAATCCGCAAGTTGAACATCAGTTAAAAATATAAATAAAATTTTTACAAGGAATAAAAAATCATCTGATCCGGAGTCGATCCGCACAGGTTCAAATTACCCCTGTATTGGATCAATTTCACTCCGAATTGACACCGTATTTATAGATACTTTTGCAGAGTAAAAATTTTTACAGGGTCGATTTAGCAAACGGAAGCTGTCAGTTGAATTTAAAAATAATTAAGTGCAATGATGGATTATTGTAATGCAGTAAGTAAGTAAGTGAATGCAAATAAAATTAAACGACAAGTTGTTTATATATTTACACTATAATATGAACGAGGATTTAACTATTAAAAAGCTCATTAAATGTACATTAAATTAGTGGCCTTGTCAGTCACAGTGAATTTTTAAACTCGTCATACCTTTACGCATATTTAGTTTAACTTGTAAAGATGTGTATGTATGCAAACCTTAATGCGACATACTATATCATCTATATCTATAGCTACGAGATCACTGTTTGCATAATTCCGTGACAAATTTAATTGCCGTGTGCTTTGAATGACTGTTAAATTGTACGTGGATTTATTATTAGCTATATTTGTCATTGTCGTTGATTTCTTTTATTTTGCTATTGTAGAAATTCAATAATGCAATTCAATGGGTTTTTTAGACTGGTTTTGTTATTTTAATTATTTTAGGTTTTATCAGAATTTTTTTTTTAATTTTTAAAATTTTTGTTAATTAATTAATAAATATTTTTATTAAATATAAAAAATTTTAATTTTTTAAGTATTTTTAACTTTATTCCATCTTACGGCAATTTTATTTCCATCTTACAGCGAGTTCCCTTTCAAATATATTCTACGGCGATGTATAACATATTCATTGCTGTCATCTTACAGCAATTTTTAAAATATTTTTTACTGCCATCTTACAGCGACATTTGCCCTGTATAACACTACCATCTTACAGCAATTTTATTTTCATCTTACAGTGAGTTTGATTTCAAATATATTCTACTCCCATCTTAAAGCGATTTTAACATCTTACAGCAATTTTATTTCCATCTTACAGCTATTTTATTTCCATCTTACAGCCCCCCCCTCCCCAACATATTCGATTCCCATCTTACAGCATTTTTTTTCTAACTTCCAATTCCATCTTACAGCGATATATAACATATATATTACTGCCATCTTACAGCAATATTATTCATACATGGCACTTACATCTTACAGCGGTTCACAAAATATTTGTTACTGCCGTCTTACAGCAATATTTATCCTATTTAGTACCTCCATCTTACTGCAAGTTTTAAAAATATTTATACTTCCATCTTACAGCATTTCTGCGGTTTTCACTTCCATCTTACAGCCATTTTCAAAATATATTTTTTACGGCCATCTTACATCGATATTTGACCTGTATACCACTTCCATCTTACAGCAATTTAAAAAAAATAAAATTCGCCAAAAAAAATTTAAAAAATTTTAATTTAAGAATGCAAGTAACTAAATCTAAAAAAAAACCAATGTTAAATATACATCCAAGGCTTTCTTATCCCCACCATCATCTTACAGCAAATATGCACCGACCATTACGTACATCAATAACCAATTATTCCGACACATTTAACCCAAAATATTCCCCTCCACCTCAGACACCTCATGCCACTTGATCCTCTCCAGAGGCTTATCAGTCCCAAGCAAAAAAAAAACAATTACCAATATTAATTACTCCTCACGACCAATACGATGACCTCACCAAAATAGTCACAGTAAAATTCCCAGTATGAATAAAATAAAATAACCGAGAAAACAATGATACTTTCATTGAAGAAAATCCAATGAATCATTTAAATATAAAATAAAAAAATACTGATAAGACGTCATACATACAAATGGCATGTCACTTAAACATTAATTCCATATAAATATACAAATGATATAATCAATAAAGAATTTTATCTTTATCGATATATATATATTTATATTATTAATTTATTATCGATCGTTACCCAGTATGACGAGATGATTTTAGTTTTGATCAGACGTTCTCCAATAAAACTTATTCTCGCATATATGTATGTATGGACATATATGTATTCATACCGCGATAATATATATAATAATAATAACAAGAGTGTGTGATATTACATATATGACGCGCGGGAAGAAATGCCTCGACGTCGACGAGTTTAAATCGAATACTTAAAGTTTAGTTTGATAGTTTACCTCCGCTACTGTAGATCATAGTCAGTGCGGCTCGTGATTTCAACCCGCTAACATCTTGATCATTTAAATTCTTTTTTATTTATTTTTTTTTTTTTTATTAATTTATTTATTAATTAATTATTAGAAGAATTTTTTAAATTTAAATAAGTGATTTTCGAAAATTTTTCTACTTAATTTTTTTATGTAAGTAGTTCTTAATTATTGTGTACACTATTTAATTATTAAGCAATTAACAATTTTTTTAAAATTAAAATTAATTGGTTTTGGAGTGAATTCAGTCGAGTTTTTACTGGCAAATGCAAATATCTTGTTAATTATTGGAGATACGTAAAAAATTGTAAGGAGTAATTTTGTAGGAAATTTAATTCTCTATAAAATTGATAAGAACAAAAAATTGCGTGGGATCGATGGTTCAAAAGTTATGGCGGTTTTATTTGAATGACAATGAGAGTAGAATAAAAATTGATTGTGTTGATTTATTTTGAATTTAAAATAACTCATGAACTATCGGGTTTAAGTAAAAATTTATAGAGATCAATTTTGTAGGAAATTTTATTCTCTATAAGATTGATAAGGTCATAAAATTGCGTAGGATCAATAGTTTAAAAGATATGGCGGTTTTATTTGAACGATAACGGAAATAGAATACAAATTGATTGTATTAATTGATTTTAAATTTAAAATAACTCATTAATTAATGGGTTTGAGTAAAAATTTATAGAGATCAATTTTGTAGGAAATTTTATTCTCTATAAAATTGCTAAGGACATGAAATTGCGTAGGATCAATAGTTTAGAAGATATCGCGTAAATAAAGTAAATGGTAATAGAATAAAAAATGCAATTAATGTTTTATTGATATTTTTTTTTAGCTCGCGAGTCATAACGTTAATTAAAAACAAGATCTCACTTATCAATTAGCGAACAATTTATAAATATTTGCATACTAAATATAATTTATATCATTTATCATTTTATCATTTCAACGGCATTTTATCAAGTAAACATTAGCAATGTTATGAAATAAAATTAAATATTTAATCTATTTTTTTTTCTAATTCCATTTCGACACCACATCGTTTCAATTATTCACTGAGTCAACAAATCATAAAAAAAAATATAAATAAATAAATATCCTGGTTTATTACGAGGACGCGCTGGTTATTAAATTACTAATTGTTTAAAATTTTTCACCAAGGATTTATTTTTTTCTTTTCGCTCTTGCAGCCCAGCATTTTTTTACTGTAGAATTTTTTATCTCACTTTTTTTTTCTTTACTTAACTTTCGTCTTACTGCTGATTTTGTATTCATGCTTTGCAAGTTGTCACTGAATTTGAATCGTGTTTTTAAAACTAAACCGCAATACCGCAATATAAATATTTAACTTTTTTTTTTTTATGTAAATAATTTTTTTAAAAATTAAATTTTTAAATTTTATCAATTTTTTTTTTGTAAATAATTTTTTTCAAAAATTTAATTAAAAATTTTTATTAAATGTTTTTTTGTAAATAATTTTTTAAAAATTAAATTTTATCAATTTTTTTTTGTAAATAATTTTTTTCAAAAATTCCATTTAAAATTTTTGTCAAATTTTTTTTTGCAAATAATTTTTAAAAAATTAAATTTTTAAAAAAATTATTTTTATTTTTATTGAAGAATTCCATAAATGATAAAAATAGAAAATTGTTATCATTTACTAAAGAATGCGGAGATTTATTATGTCAATATCTAGATTAATAACGATAAACTACAAGGTCACAATACACTAATTTTTTTATTCAATCATAATTAATGAAAAAAAAAAATATTTGAATTGCCAATCAATTTTTTTTCGTACAAAAAAGAATAGATAAGAATATAAATGAATAATTATCTAATTATTAAATCCATAAGTGATACATAATTTAATTGGAATGTTAATTGACGATCGGATGAATGAGTGTATGATCAAACGTACCGATTATCTTATTACTTACTATATATATAAATATGTACATATATGTAGACACTAAAGTACTACAGATTAGACAATATTATATCATAGGCAATAAAAAGAGTCATTTTTTAAATTTACACGATGACTTAATCCTGGTTATCGACATCGCGGAGCCGCGAAAGGGCGGGAGGGGGAAATGAGCAAACTTATAATCGGTATTTTCTTTTATGGTACACAGATTACCATTACCGGATGTTACACTTATTATTTATACGGTCTAACTAATAAATGCTTGTAAATTTTGTTTAAAAAAAAAAATAATAGACTACAGGTGAATAGTTTTTTAACTTTTTAATCGCCCGTGAGAATTGTCCGGAAACGGTATCGTGTTCAAGTATCATATCAACAATCCACTTACTTATTGTAATTTAATATGAGTTTCTTTTATTTTTTTATTATTATAAATATAAATTAAGATTTTTCATTTTTTCAAATTTTAATTAATTTTTTTTAATTTGTGACGTCAGCGGGTGTAAAAAGTGCGAGAAGCTGCGCTTCAATTTGCAGCACAAAGAAACTATAGAGAGCTTTAATTATGGGGTCATTAGACAGATCGGTGTCATCGATAGGCGGGAATTTTTTTCTTTTTTTAAAAAAAAAATTAGTATTTCAAGTTTTGCATGGAAAATATTAACTTTAGAGAAAAAGACCATAGGAGCTTTTTTGTAGGAAATTTAATTCTCTAAAAAAAAGTATTCATTCATTTTTACTGTATCTGTGATACTTTCGATGAAATTTCAATTCAAAGTCTATGGGAGTAAAAAATTATTTATTTAAAAAAATGAATTTGACTTTTAAATAAAAATTGCACGTGAACTGTCAAGTTTACAGCAAAAGTCAATCATACCTTTTTTGTAGGAAATTTAATTCTCTAAAAAAAAGTGTCTGTCCATTTTTACTGTATCTGTAATACTTTTGATGCAATTCCAATTCAAAGTCCATGGAAGTAAAAAGTCATTTGTTTATTCATTAAAAAAAATTAATTATAATTACATAAGAAATAAAATAATCAATTTTTATTAAAATATTAATTATTCATAAGCTAAACAATGTGCGATAAAATTACACATAAAACTAAAACCGCGCATTTTATTAAATTTAAAACAGAAAAGTTTATTATGACCCAGTGTTCAAATTGTATGGCCGAGAACAATTAACAAAAAAAAAAATGCAACGTAAACATATCTAGTGACATTGCTGTGTACACTTACATATATTGTTCTTTATTTTAATTGTTTTAATACTTAATCTCTTATCTGACATAATAGGGTAGATTAAGTCACTGACAAATAAGAAAAACAAAATTACCCAAGTGTTAGTCAACAAGTTTATGTCTACATATAAATATATACATATATATATACAAAAAAAATTTCTATCAAAATTTTTCGCGCCAAGAAATTCTTGTTTTTCTGTAGACTGAATATAAAAAAAAAACCGGAAATAAAATCGATGAATTATTAATTGCATTCATATACATATATGCATAAAATATATATAGATGACTAAATGATGATGAAGTGCATCATCAATAAATAAACGTGGGCGTTATATTTATATGCATATTTTATAAAATGCATCACAACAACGTGTGTCCACCGCCCACTTGTCGTTAATGAAACTAAATGGGTCAAGAACAATGTATGTAGTGTAGTATATACTGATGTGATGAGTACATAGTAGTATATAGTATTTGCTATGATGCCAACAAATAAAATCGAGCTGAGCTGCTTTGACACGAGGTTTAATTGATTGCACATTTTCTGCGCCAGATTCAATCAGCCGCTTAAATTTTCTATTTTAAATATCAGATGGAAATGCTTAATTTCAATATCAAGATCAAAGGCATTGTAATTGTAGTTCTTATTGAGAATTATGTGTACGGGTTATTAGTGATGATGTGACAGCGATTATGAGGATGATGGAATTGTATTACGTGGCATCGTTGGATAAATGCCAAAAATTAAATCATCATTCATGACAAATATACTAAATGTCTCTTAATTCCTCACATATTTGTTATTTTTTTTTTTTAGACAAATTGATTTTTTTTTAAATTTATTTTTTAATTACTAAATAAAAATTTTAAATTTATTTTTTTAAAGCTGACATTTAAATCGTAATGGATTTAAATTACCATTTTTATTTTCGTAATTCAGTCACTTTTTTTATTTACTATCAATAAATTAATTAAAATATTGATCAGTGAAAAAAAAAGTTAAAATTTAAATTTTAAATAAATTTATGCAAAAGTTAGTAGCGCGTAAATAACCGAGTTTACGATAAAAATGAATGAGATGTTATAAAGGGAATTCAATTCTCAACACCGTCCTGATATATTTTTATCGTATTTTTAAAATTAGCGCGTAAATGCGATTTAAAAATACGCGAATAAAAAACTTTTGTCTCAGTGTTTTTAAATGGGAATTGCGTCTAAAGTATGCGAGATATGATAAAAATGTATGAGAGCATTTTTTTAGATAATTAAATTTCCTACAAAAAATATGTGATTGACTTTTTACGTAAAGTTGGTAGTTTGCTCAGAATCTTCATTCAAAGGTTACTCATTTTTTGTAACTTTTAAATAGTTGTTTTATTTCATAATATAAATATATATATATATGTATATATACATGGATGTTTTGATAATCTAGTCTATAAATAAAAGATCAAAAGTACATTGCCTTGATATAAATATAGCTGGTATTAAAAGTTTAAACAAAAGAGATTAATTGGCCCTAGGATTAATATCTTATGTGGAGATAATAATAATAATAAAGTATGTTTGATGTTGCGTAAAAAATTGCGTCGATATTTTTAAAATAAACCTTATACTCAACAATATACATATATGTATATATATATACATGCTACGCATGTTATAAATTATCGTAGATATAAATCTATGTTCCAGTCTAATAAACTGCCATAAATATCTAAATATATGTACTTCTAATATAAATGTTAATTAATTTTGATTTTTTTTTGTTTAGAACGCAGTCTACTTACAACTGCAACATGCGATACTACTTATCACTATTTATTGTCGTCCATTTTTGCGCGATCGCAGTATACGCGATTCCGAATTACGCGGGGCTTCCCCCGGGACCCTACTGCGCGAGTCGGTTCAACAACGGTAAATGTTGTCCCGGAAGACACGACGACTGTAGCGCGCCAATTTTACAAACCACTTGCTACTGTGACGAATTTTGTAACCGGACACGAGAGGAAGATTGCTGTCCAGATTACTGGTCTCATTGTCATGGGATAACTTTGACGACACCGCCGCCTGATTTAGATGAATTTAGACGTAATTATTTTTTAATAATAATAATAATAATAATAATAAAGACAAATTTTTTCACTGGAATTTATATTTTATTTTTAAAAAATATATTTTTTTAGGATGTACTTTCAAGGGAAAGTATTATAATCATGGACAGACATTTAAATTAAATTGCAACGTTTGGTAATTATTAATTTTTCTTTTTTTTTAATTACTATTATTATTATTAATAAAAATTTTAAAAAATAGTAAATGTTCGTCAATTGGACGACGTGCTGAAGTACTTTGTGAAGAAAATCGTTGTCTGATAGACCAAGATTTACTGAACTCGCTGTACATGGAATCAGAAAGATTGGGATGGACGGCGACAAATTACTCTGACTTGTGGGGACGAACTCTCAACGAAGGTATCAAACTTAAGTTGGGAACTCTTGACCCTGCGAAATCGGTAGCTATTCTATTTAAAATTACGCCTTTACTACTGAGAACATGAATTGATTAATGAAAATAAACAGATTCACAACATGAATCCCGTGAGGAGGATCTACGACCCCGAGGCACTGCCCCGGGAGTTTGATTCGCGGTCGCGGTGGCCTAGAGATATTTCTGGTGTCAAAGACCAAGGATGGTGTGGGGCATCTTGGGCCATCTCCACAGCAGACGTTGCCTCAGACCGGTTCGCTCTGATGAGCAAAGGCTCTGAAGACGTCGATTTAAGTCCTCAGCACCTGATTTCCTGTAACGTTCGCGGTCAGTTAGGATGCAGCGGCGGGTACTTAGACCGCGCTTGGCACTTCGTACGTAAATTCGGGTAAGTATATTTTATAATTTTAATTACTTGGAGATAATTAAGTGGTTCATTTAATTAACAGTCTCGTTGATGAGGAATGTTACCCATGGTCGGGAAAAAATGACAAATGTAAGTTACGCAAAAAGACAAATTTAGCAAACGCTGGGTGTCGTGCTCCGGAAAATTCATTGAGGACAGAACTATATAAAGTTGGACCCGCTTATAGACTTGGCAATGAAACAGATATTATGCAAGAAATTTTAACATCTGGTCCCGTACAAGGTATTTCATTTAATTTAGTAATTATTTTTAAATTTAATCCTTAAAAATTATTGATTACTCTCTATAGACATGTAACTTTCATCAGAACTAGGATTATCAAATTTTAAAGAAAAATGACAAAATGGCGGACTTCAGAAGTCTTTTATATGATCCTTAAGTTAACAAACAATTTACAATTTTAACGTTTTTAAATTAATCAATTGCACAAAAAAAAAAAAAGTAAAAATATGCATGTGCAGAAAATTTAAAAAACTATATGTGCAATTTTTCCAAAAATTTTTCTTTGTTTAAAAAAAAAATCCGAAAATTGTTAGACGCCAGCTAACTAGTATCATTTTATTTCACATAGAAAGGGTTGTAAAGTAGAAAGTTACAGGTGAAAAAAATGAATCGTTCTGAGGAGAAGTACAAGTGTGTAAAATGACCAGTTTAAATTTCAGACCAATAGGTTGAATAGAAAAAAAGTTATGACCCGGGTTGACTGTAAAAATATTTGTTTCGAGATAAACGCATTTAAAGTTTCAGTTTCGAATTAAGCAAAAAAAATTTTACTATTTTTTCAGACCTACTTTAAATAAAATAAAAAATGAGTAATTCAAACTTATGTTTTTTTTTACAGCAACAATGCGAGTGCACCAAGACTTCTTTACTTACCAAAGCGGAATTTACAAGCATTCACCTCTATCAGATAATTATCCTAGCGGTTATCATTCCGTCAGAATACTAGGATGGGGTGAAGAACTCCAAGGAAATTATCAACCGACAAAATACTGGGTGAGTAAAATTACCACCAGATTTTTTTCATACGTAATTACATAATTAACAAAAATAATAAATTAATTTTCAGCTGGTCGCTAACTCCTGGGGAAGAAATTGGGGAGAGAACGGATTATTCAAAATCGTAAAAGGAACAAACGAATGCGAAATAGAAACTTATGTCCTTGGAATATGGGCAAAAACAATGTAGCCAAAGTTAAACTTATTTATACTTAATGAATATTAATATTAATATATATGTATAATATAAAGTGTAATGAAAGCATTTAATGAATCTCTTGTTGTTCAATTGGTCTGCTAAATTTATTATTATTATGAAATAATAATAATAGTCAATTAAATAACTCAAGAGATGTGTGATTCAGTGCTCGCGTGTATTATTTTTTTAAAATGTATGTTAATTATTTATGTAGTTACTGAATAAGTAATTCAATTATGATTGTATGTATAATAAATATATTAACTAATTATTAAATTCCGAGATCTAATATTTATAACTGCCATTTTGTCAAACCGCCAAAAATTTTAAATAAATTAAATTTACAAAAGTAATGACGAAAAAAACTGAATCCTTGAGTAATTTAATAAATTCAAATTAAATATAAAAAGTAAATAAAAGTGAATACGATACCGGATGGAATGGAGTTTGTATTTTATTAAAAAAAAATATTTAACTGTTTAATGGTTTTATGTAGTATATTTATCGGCTTCATATCAGTGTTAATAAAATTATTATCGTTTTCTACGAAGAGAAAGCGAATTTCTTCTGAGCCAAGCGGCACGTCGTGATCCACCAATTGTTTGCGAGAAACGATGTCCCTTGCCAAGACCGCGAGAACTTCTACCTGCAGATGTTTTGCCACGAAGTTCACGGTGCTTGTGAACTGGATTACAGAGCCAGTTTACTTTAGGGTCGTTACGTATCGCCTGTAATTAAAATCATTTTTTTATTAATTACGATTCCAGCCAGTAGAGTAGTAAAAGATCTAGTGCCTGATCAGGCAACTATTTGATCACAACATGAATTTGTACATCGATATTTAGTAAATATTTAAACAGAAGTATGAGTGATCAAGTACTAGGTCTCTCCCTTAGTTAGGAGTTTAATTATTTAAATTTCATATATATATTTATATTTAAATTTACCTTGTGGGCTGGATCAACAAGAATTACTTCATAGTATTTGTATGACGAGTCTTGGGCTACCCAATAACTGTTAAGAACTCTCAAGCCTCCACATCGTCTTCCAACTCGTTCCTAAAAAAAATCATTTCATAATTACTCATACTGATAAATTTCTAAAATTCTACTCATAGATTATTTAAATTTTCAGACATCCAAGGAAGTTATACATCAATCATTGAATTATCATCGATATAAAGGTAGTTGTCATCATAGCAGTATTTAAATTTTTAAAAAGACTTTTCCCGGGAATTTTAAATTTAAAAATACCTCAGCAACTGATTGCAGTTTGCGTGTAGGTTTCAACTCATTGACTCCATGGCTTTTTGGTTTGCCGAAGGTCGCTCCCTTGGGTACTGGACGTTTTCTGCCACCACGACGTACGCGGATGCGGTAGATAACGAAACCTGGAATTAATTCAAAATAATTAGTGATCGAACTCCTTATCCATAAAATATATTTAGATAATTAT
Source organism: Microplitis manilae (assembly GCA_030273425.1). Classification (NCBI taxonomy): domain Eukaryota; kingdom Metazoa; phylum Arthropoda; class Insecta; order Hymenoptera; family Braconidae; genus Microplitis; species Microplitis manilae. The sequence goes on from CP092727.1 coordinate 26,653,570, forward strand.
AGATTCATCAGTCGGACATAATCTCCATTATTTCGTAAGAGTGGTGCATGTTACAGATCATCATTTAAATTTAATTCCTCTTCTGAGTTCATTAAGTCATTAACTAAATGAAAGATGATAAATTTAGTAGTGATATTTATTGATACCTTGCTTAGCTTTGTATCCTAGACGACGAGCTTTATCAGGACGCGATGGTCTAGGTGCGCGATGTAACTTGGTAAGTTGACGGTATTGCCAGCAACGGACACGAAGAACAAAACGCATAACATCGCCTTGTTTTTTGCGGTACAGCTCACTCATGTAGCTGTAGGCTCCCATCGTGAACGCCTGTAAACAATTAACAGAAATTAAATCAATCAATCAGTGACATAAACAAAATCATCTTGACTCTGTTTATCAAGACGATACACGTGGAGGTTAAGTTGGAAATTTTAACGGATAGCAGGGGTTTTAAAAAACTGGACGAAAATCACTGGGTAATTAGACTGATTGTTAGTTAATTATTTTTTATAGCAAAAGGTTTAGACTTTAGGAATTGCGATTGCAATTATTTATGAGGATTAATAATTTTGTACTTACGGTGCACGATGCAGATACAGGGCTAGAAAAGAAAGAAAGAGGCTATGATTTGATTCTGCGCCCTCTCTAAAGCCATTAATTTAGTAAACATGTAGAAGGTATGCGCGCAAATTACTTTTTTGTAATTTCACACTAGCGCCACTTTCAAATTTTTAAAATGGCGGCTGTCAGATCTAATTTTTAAGTGCTGCGTTTTTAATTTTAATTAGTTAGAATAAAATTTTTAAAAAATAATTTAATGACAAACTTTTGAATATTTAAATTTATTGACAGCTATTAATTGGCAGAATTAAATTTCTGTGAGCGTGTCCATAAATTACCATCGGATAATTTTTACTTTTAAAAGTGTGAACGTAGCCGACAATTAGAAATTTTTTAATTTTTAAATAAATAAAATAAAATTTAAGAAAAATTTTAAAATTCATATTTAAATAATTTAAAAATTACCGCGCTTTTTTTTTAAATTTCATTATTTTAATTTGTTTATTTAAAATTTATAAGTTTTCTTATCTGCTACATTCACACTCGTTCTATCTGTCAGCTGGAATTTTCTTAACCTATTCGAATTTTTATCATCACTGACATTAAAAAAAAATGTCGTGATTCAGTCATCAGTTGTGACAAGAAATTAAAATCATTACCGCGCCCCTTCAATAATAATAATTAATTAATTAATATTCGTTTGCTGACATAAATACGTAAATTAAAAAAAAAATGCCGGTAAGTAAAATATCAAGTGACAGTTCCCTAAATTAAAAAAAAAACTCAATTTTTAAAATTGTAATAAATTTTTCCAGGCTTATCACTCAAGTTTCACAAAATGCGATGCACTACTTGGTAACACAGCAATGCTGCCATTAAAAACAAGTTTCCGAGGACCAGCTCCAACTTGTCCACCTGATACTGAGCTTGACATCATCGACGAAGCTCTTTATTTTTTCAAAGCCAATGTGTTCTTCAGAACTTATGAAATTAAGGTACGTCTGTTCAAAAATTTCTCGAGGACGTGATGATAATTTTAGTGGTTCATTGCAGAGTGAAGCTGACAGATTGCTGATTTACATAACACTCTACATTACTGAATGCTTGAAACGTTTGCAAAAGTGTGCAACTCAAAATCAAGCGTTAACTGAAATGTATTCATTGGCAATATCAAAGTTTGATATTCCTGGTGATCCTGGATTTCCATTGAACTCCGTTTATGCCAAACCTAATAGTCCTGCTGAAGCTGGTAATTATTTTTTAATCTACTCAAAGGTATCCAACAACACCCTAGATAAAGACCCCATCATGACCATCAAGGAAAAAGTGTAACCCTCACACTTGACATCACTCTAGACTAACTCAACACTTGAATAGAGACTGACAGGTATCCTGATACCAAGACTTTTTGGTCAGAAAGTTGATGCAGTAGGTTGTCATTATGCTGTCAACTTTACTATCAAGACAACTGACCCCCAATGCTGTCAAAATTAGAAAACCTGGATAACTTTTTTTATCCATAAAAACCTAAGACAAAACTACTTGACATCTTATAGAGTTGATGGTAATTTTCCAATGATAAATTATATTTTTCAGATCAAATGAGACACTATTTACAACAAGTGCGTCAAGAAACATCAGCAAGACTTGTAGAAAAAGTTTACAGCGACAATGGGAAGCCGAGCAAATGGTGGCTGTGTTTTGCCAAAAAGAAATTCATGGACAAGTCTCTCTCTGGACCCGGTCAATAAATCTATTGTTATCAACTATTATTTCTAATTAATCAATTACTTTTAAATGTTGAAAATACTTAAATTTTTTTTTTAAACTTCAACTGCCAGTTCCTTTTTATCATAAATAAAAATAATTTTTATTAACATTAAATATACAGTATAAATTAAAAAAAAAAAAACTTTTTACAAGGACTTAGATTTTTGGTAGACGGTAGAGTCCTCCAGAGTAAAGCAGCTGGTGCTCGCGAACTTTTTTATCAAGGAACTGCCTCAGTTCCGGGAGCCCGCACTCGACAGCACCGGGCCCTTGGGAAGCGAACATTTTTAGCATCTGGTGGATCCGTTCCAGCGGCATCGAGTCGAGATTCGTCAGCATCCCGACGATGTATGACCAGAAGACCTGGAGTTCTTCTTCCCGCTGGTCGCTCGCTGAGGCCATCGCACTCTCCACTTCTTCTTCTTCGATTATTTCCGCGACCGAGCGGTTCTTAGTCGTGCTCTCCTCCTGCAAATGGAACACGTCAGTCGACGTCTGCTTCAGCAGACCCTGAGACACCCAGAATGTTATCTTGCGGCGGATGACTGTCGCCGGTATGTGCATTGCTTCTGATAATTCTTCAATAGTCCACTCATCTAAAAAATTTATTAATTCATCATACATTATAATTATTTAAAATCTTTATCAAAAGAACTTACTCTTATCTTGAAACAGTACGATGATAGTCGCGTGTATCGGAGCAACATTGAGATCGAGTTTGCGATCCTTCAGTTCAATTTCCAGATGCACGTTACCCAAGTGCGGCTTCCAACACAGTGTCCTGTTGCCTTTCAAAGTTTCAAAAGCCTTCACATACTTGTCCAAGTGGTCCTGGACAAATTTAGGCAGCTGCAATTTCCACTCTTCTTTAAACGGCGGCCAGAATTGCGCGGAAAGTATCAAAGCCGAGGTTGCAAATGGGGGTTTTTCTGTCGTGTAATTGACATTTGATTGGATCAATCCATCAATGCGCTTTGAGTCGTAAATATCTTTGAGCATAACTTCACAAAAGTGCAATTGATTTTCTCCAAACCGACGCTTGAGTAATTCGAGATGCCGAACTTCACGCTCGGTATGATAATTCAATTGTGATAACAAACGATCCGCTAATTGCGTGCGGTACTCGTTGACAAATAAATCTTGACTGCCGTAGACATTAACGAGCATTGATATTATATCCGACATTCGTCTCTGAGTCGATTTAGCTGTTGATGAATAGGAAATTTAAATTTATACAAAATAGTGGTGAGTAAAAAATAATTACCAGGATCAGCATCAACGGGATCAGGCATCCATTTTTCCCAGTCCTCATTCTCTTCATCGGCTGACCCGTCGTCCAGTTGCAGAGACTCGCCTTTGACCAACTCGTCGGCTAAATCGCTTGGAAAGTCATCGAGCAGTCCGCTGACGACACAACGCACGGTATCGCTACGACTGCGTAGATATGATTTTATTGGCTCTGATACTGTTTCTAGCAGAACTCCAGTTGGATCCAATTGACGCAGCGCTTTTATTGCTGCTATATAAGCAGTCAGTATGTCTGGGGTGTTGACACCCGCGTGCAGCAATCGGGTCTTCAGTGCATTTTGTAAATTAATGATCAAAGCTTTTTGCAAATCGGTCCGCTCTAAGCAAATCCTCAGATCGTCGATCGCTGGTTGTGAGTCGGGATACTCTGGTTAATCAATTGAATTTAGTATTAGTAAATGCCATAAGATTATTTGGTATTTAGTTTTATTTAGTACTTACCGATTATTATATCGAATAATTGTTCGATTCTTATTTTAGTGTAAGTTTCATATAAATAGTGGGATAATTTCCTTTTGAATTTGAATATTGCTTCGCGGATGTTTTCGCTTAGACTTTCTGTTTTTGATGAACCGCCGGAATATATTCTTGTTAACCAGCTTAATACAACTGTTTCAAGCCACTAGAAAAATTCAAATTTTCAATAAAAAATAATTGATTCAAGTACTCGGCTTACTTGAATAACGCCAAGTAATTTTTTTTACAATAAAATAAAATAATTGATTCAAATATTTAAGTCACTTGAAAAATGCCAAGTACTTATTTTCTACAATAAAGTAAAATAATTGATTCAAGTACTCGGCTTACTTGAATAACGCCAAGTAATTTTTTTTACAATAAAATAAAATAATTGATTCAAATATTTAAGTCACTTGAAAAATGCCAAGTACTTATTTTCTACAATAAAGTAAAATAATTGATTCGAGTACTTGGCTTACTTGAATAATGCCAAGTAAGTACTTTTTATAATAAAGTAAAATAATTGATTCGAGAACTTGGCTTACTTGGAAAATGCCAAGTAATTGATTTCTTTAATTAAGTAAAATAATTGATTAGTACTTGGCTTACTTAAATAATGCCAAGTAAGTATTTTCTACAATAAACTAAAATAATTGATTCAAGTATTTTAGTTACTTGAAAAATGCCAAGTAATTATTTTCTATAATAAAGCAAAATAATTGATTAGTACTTGGCTTACTCGAATAATGGCAAGTAATTATTTTCTATAATAAAGTAAAATAATTGATTCAAGTATTTTCTTACTTGAATAGTGCCAAGTAAGTATTTTCTACAATAAAGTAAAATAATTGATTTAACTACTTGGCTTACTTGAATAGTGCCAAGTAATTCTTTTTCAATGAAATAAAATAATTGATTCAAGTACTTGATTTACTCAAATAATGCCAAGTATTTTTTTTTCAATAAAGTAAAATAATTTATTCAAGTACTTGGCTTACTTGAATAATGCCAAGTAAGTACTTTTTATAATAAAGTAAAATAATTGATTCGAGAACTTGGCTTACTTGGAAAATGCCAAGTAATTGATTTCTTTAATTAAGTAAAATAATTGATTAGTACTTGGCTTACTTAAATAATGCCAAGTAAGTATTTTCTACAATAAACTAAAATAATTGATTCAAGTATTTTAGTTACTTGAAAAATGCCAAGTAATTATTTTCTATAATAAAGCAAAATAATTGATTAGTACTTGGCTTAGTCGAATAATGGCAAGTAATTATTTTCTATAATAAAGTAAAATAATTGATTCAAGTATTTTCTTACTTGAATAGTGCCAAGTAAGTATTTTCTACAATAAAGTAAAATAATTGATTTAACTACTTGGCTTACTTGAATAGTGCCAAGTAATTCTTTTTCAATGAAATAAAATAATTGATTCAAGTACTTGGTTTACTCAAATAATGCCAAGTATTTTTTTTTCAATAAAGTAAAATAATTTATTCAAGTACTTGGCTTACTTGAATAACGACAAGTGAATATTTTCTACAATAAAGTAAAATGATTGATTCAAGTACTTGGCTTACTTGAATAGTGCCAAGTAATTATTTTTTTCTATAAGAGTGTGCGAATAGCTCGAACTAACGAATTATTCGCATCGAATCGAATAATTCGAATTTCAATCGAAAATTTTCAAATAATTCATAAGTTTTTCAATAATTCAAATTTTTGTCAGAGGCAAACAGAACTCGCAAATCTACAAAATTATCTACTGTTACTTGAAAAACCAATATAAGCTCTCCCTAAATTAAAATTTAATATTTTAAATCTAATCAGAACTTTCTCCATTCGAAAAGTTACCAATTATTCAAAAATTCAAATTATTCTATTCGATTAAAACCCAACTCGCACACTTCCAGTAGCTCAGCACCAGCAATTACTAAAAATAAATAATAAGTTCCCAAAATTACTTACATTGTCCAGCGTATTGAGCTGAGACACATCAAATAATTTATCACACATGCGATGAACATGTTCTTTGATTCGTATGTGAATCAATGACGTCAGTACATTGCCGACTAATCTCTCAAGTAATTCTAGTTCTATTAATTTCCTATTAGTGTCATGAAACATGAATACAATCGACTGGCACTCGCAATTATCCAGTTCCTTACTGCAGCCGCGACATTCCGATCCATCATCATTGGATTCTGCAATTAATTATTCAAATAAATAAAATATTTAATCAGTAATGAGAAAATAATTACCAGAGACGTCAGTGTTGCAGAAAACATTAAACGCAACTTTGTAAAATAATTCGATGATGGTTTCGTGTGACAGCGGCAACTGGTTTGATAACGTGGCGCGCAAAATTAATTTGAATTGCGCTAGATGATTTGTTTGCCCGTACAATAAGTAATTAGACTCATTAACGTCAGTCAGTTCTTCCAATCGTTTTAGCAGCGGCAAGAATTCGATTGAGTCTGAGTACAAATTATCAACAGCGCATTTGAATTTTTCAAATCCAAACTTTTCCACATCGACGTCGGTCTCGATGGACCGAAATTCGTTCCAAAATTTGGGGACTATTTTTTCCCGGATGTGACGCTTCATTTCCTCGATGACTAATTGTTTTATGTGACGTGTGACATTGAATGTCTTTAATTCGCTTGATATTTTAATGAATTCTTCATCGGTGCAGTCGGAATTTATCTGAGGGATTTAAATTATTTTAATTTTTATAATATTCGGTAAGTAGAAAAATTGTTACCTGGCCATTGAGGATTGGAAATGCGTAGACTATTTTATTTACGACTTCGTTGCAGCAAAATAAATCGGACATGTTTTTTTTCACTGGTTTTTAGTTGAGTAAATAAATAATTTAGTGACTGGATGTTGATGTCTGTTGTTATGAGAATCATAACCTATCAACCAGATAACCAGAGTTTCAGCGTGATTTTTTGAGCTGAAACTTTTGCCGTCTCAGTAACGTACACTCATTGTCATTAATGCCTGGCCCCCTGCTTGGTAAAGAATTCATAGTTTGGGAGACTACGTACGTGGAATGCACACGTAGAAAGTTTTAAAAAGTATATGTGGAATTTTAAAAAATATTTTTTATTATGTAATTTGTCGATTTAAAAAAAATATATAAGTTACTAGACGTCTGCTAATTTCAGAATCATTAATTTTATACCTAATTGATTACTGTAATTAAATAATTAAATATTAAAATTTTTTTTTTACAGAAAAAAATAGCGTTAATAACAATAGTTATCTTGTGGATTTCATGGATAATATAAACAACAAAATGGAATATGTTAAAAATAACTCTTATTATTTTATTGACAGTATTCGCAGCGAGTTTAATTATCACGTGGTTGCAATTATTACCTGTAAGTAATTAATTATTAAAAATTATCTTCAACGATTTGCTGACAAAGCTGACTAGTTAAAGTTACCAACTATTAACATTATTAACTTTTGGCAGTCAACTTGATGGCTTTAGTTGTAGATTTTCGTCAATTATTAGGATATTTTTTATGTACTCAAATAACATTTAAATTTACTAGGAAGCTGATAAAGCTGACAGTGAAGCACATAAAATGTCATGATGGGATAAATTATGGACAGCATGGAGTTGTAATTATAATAATTACTTATTATCAACTAAAATTATTTATATAAATTATATAAATATATAATTTATTTATTTATTTATTATTAAAGCTGTAGATGAATGTCAAAAATATTACGAAACGATGATGGAGAATCCATTCTTTCAAGTGACTCCAGCACAAGCGCTGTCTAAAATGATAGCGAAATGTGTAGTAACACCTGTCATGATCCTGAAGTTAGCAGACAATTCGTAGTTTTTTTATTTCTTTTTTAACAAATAAATTAGAAAAAAAAAAAAAAAAAAAAAAAAAGTAAAAAGTGCACATTTAGAAAATTTAAAAAACTACAAGTGCAATTTTTTTAAATATTTTTTTTTTATAATTTATCGGTAAAAAAAAAATCCAAAAATTATTAGATGTCAGCTAACTTCAGTATCATACACCTGTCGGGTTAATTGGTCATGCTGTCGGAGACTTTGTCAATAATGCGACGAGTAAATATTATATTTAAAATCTTTGGTTCCCAATTTAAATGGTCGTCGCGCCATTATTAATAATTGGGATAATATTAATTACTGGAATGGTATTGGTTGTGCTCGGAGGTGGATCTTTGAATCTTTGGGGCTTTGGGCCTTTATATATTTTTTCATTGCGCGGACGTACAGAGTCACGCAATAGTAATTTACAGAGTACGGAATCACGGAATGTTAATTCATCGAGTACAGAAAGACAAGCAATTAAACCCATATATAATATAAATACAAATCGATTGTGAAAAAAATTAATTATTTATTCAAATTATTATTATAATAAAACGCATAGATATAAGAAAACTTAAAATAAAAGAAAAAAAGTTAAGCTGGCTTGTTATTTAACTTCGACTCCAATTTTTTGTTGTCTGATACTTTTCTAACCGCCTTCATAAAGTCTTGCTGAACAATGAATGGGCGTTTGAAACGTTTTGCACATAATTCTGCCTCTGAGCATACATTTTTTAAATCAGCTCCGCTAAATCCATTTGATAGTTTAGCAACAGCTTCATAATCTGCAATAAATTATTTTTTAATATTAAGTTTAATAACTTTTTTTCAAATTTTCAACCTCCGAATTATTATATTGCAATATTTTTATAATAAATAACGGTTATTATAAAGGTACAGACTATTTGGATAATGTTATATTTTGTGTTAACGATTCTTACTTTTTTATTTCAATTAAAAGTAAAGAAAATAAAGGACTACGATTCAATAGTTTTATAATTAAATACAAAAGTTTGTGAAAATTAAAAAAAATAAAAATACGGTTTTAACTTTGATGAAATATTGATTAAAAAAATTTTTTTCTTAATGGAAAGCAATCAATAAAAATGATTTTAAATATTGTAACACCTAATTTTAAGGATTTTGAAGTCCCAGAAATTTAAAACTTTCACATACTTTTAAATATTTAACTGAAATTTTATAAATATTCTAAAGTAGCTGCTATTTTCAAGGCGACTAAAACATCTGCGACCCTCTAACTATAATTTTCAAAAATTTCCAAAAATTATGCTACAATATTTAATTTAATCTTTCGATTGCCACCTTAACCAACCAAATCGTTTTATTAATTCAAAAGTTATAAAGAGTTTGCCCACAAACTCGGAAATCATTTTGAAAATAGTCAGAATAGCTCCTTAGGACCTCAAAATATCGACATCTGATGTAATTTATATTTTTGCAAATCGGGGTAAAAACAATAACTTGCCGAATTTTTCGAAAATTGTAAATTTTCTTAGCGGGAAGTTAAAAAATGGAACTAAGAGATTTACTAGTAAAACTGTCAATACAAAAACCCAAGTAGCAGAGTCAACTTTAAGATGTCTTGAAGATGTCTTTTAAAAGGACAAGACAAATTTTTTTTTGTCTCAAAGTCAACTTTTTTGGTATAAATACGACATGCAAATGTTGATTCCGAAGACAGAGAAAATTTGTGTTCTTTTTCCTGTCTCATGTCAATTGAAAAGTCGTTTAGATGACTTATTTACCACTATTTGTAATTTACTTTTTGTCTTCACTTGTGTATAGTCTTTTAAGTAGACATTTTTTCGGTGACATAAATTTCTGATCGTTTTGTCAACATATAGATGCCTTATCGACAAGTCAAAAAGTAGCCTACAAACTGATATCTTATAGATGTCACAAAGGCAATTGTGCTACCTGGGAAACTCATTAAAATAAAAAATAGCTGATACTATAATTTAAATAATTTTGCATTGAATATTCCATATTTAACATATTGTTTATAATAATTAAAACTCCTTACCAATTTTACTATATTTAGCGTTTGGCGGTGCATGAATTTTCAAAATTTCTAATCTCGCCGGTTCATTTGGCAATGGAATTTCAATTTTCTTGTTTAATCTCTCCGGTTGAAAGAAATCTCGGTCAAGAGTATCTGGTCTGTTAGTCGCCATAATTATTTTAACTCGTTTCGAGGAATTAACCTTGTCTATTTGATTCAATAACTCGATAAGCATTTTTTGAATTTTACGATCAGCACTAGTACCCTCAGGGAATCTTCGACTACCTGAAAAAAAAAAATCATTATACAAATATTATTTTTATTCAACTTATAATTATTATTAACTAATGCATATAACATTAAATAATATTCACCAATAGCATCAATTCCATCCACGAATATAATGCAAGGCTGATGAAAGAGAGCATATTTAAACATTTCACGAATTAAATGAAATGATTTACCGATGGACTTATCAACTATAGCACTCAAGACAACTTTGATCAAATTAGCATCAATTTGATTGGCGAGAGCTCGAACTAAAAGTTTCTTTCCCGTTCCAGGAGGTCCATATAAAAGACATCCTTTTGGTGGAGTCGTACCTGTTTTCTTGAAGATTTTAGGAACTCGTAAAGGATACTCTATGACGTCTCGCAGCTCATAAATTTGGTCTTTCAGTCCTCCAATAGCTGAATAAGTTATATCACCAAGATCTTCATAGGACATATTAAATAACAGAGGATCGATTTCACAGGGTAAATACCTCATAATAGTCAAAGGATTCAAATCAAGAGCAGATCCTGTTTCTGGTTTGAAATAATTTATATTTATGTTACGTCTGTATCCACTAATACAACGTCGGTCTTTGGTAGGCATGAAAATAACTGAAAGAAATTTTTATTTTTACAAACGTGATCAAGCAATTGTGGATTATTTAATCATTAAATTTTATTTAAATCTTACAGTCTTTTTCAGACGGCTGTTCCAATACTTCTTCCATGATCTGAAAATAAAATTTTTAATATTATACTTTTTTAAAGACAAAATAAATGTAAAAACAAAAATAACTAAATCTGAACTCACCTGGCTTATACATTGCTGGATTTTAAGATCATATTCTGATTTGTCATCCTGCTTGGCAAGATCCTTCGATTGTTCACGCTCTAAAAATCGATAAATAATTTTATCACACATACTTTTAAATACACTTTAACGAAAAATGGAAAAAAAGTAAATAAAATAATATACGTACTTTCTTTTAATAGTGACTCAGTTTCTTTATGTTCCATAAGTTTTTTTTTATCATCTTGAAGAGCTTTTTCAGGTACGGGATCCATGGCCGCAGCCATTTTTAGATTATATTTTGCTGTATAATGATCAGCCCTCTCCGACTCCCCCACTTTTTTAGATCCTTACTGACTAGAGGTGGGTAGTTCCGGGAACGTTCCGGATTTAACCTGGAACGTTTCCGGAGCAAAAAGGAACTAGTTCCTGGAATCATATCCGTGGAACTATTTAATGTTTTTAATTCTCATGAAGGTTTAGTATTTGGAACGTATACATTAGGGTGCTCTATTTAAAACGAACATTTTTTTTTATAGCGGACACAAGAAAATTTTGTTATTTATGTTAAAAGAAAAATTCCCTGAAAATTTCAGCTCTTAATTTTAGTTTTAAGTACTTCCTATCGAGCATCAAAGTTTTCCCATTTAAAAAGCATGTAAATCGAATAACTTTTCTTTAAAATTACTATAACTTAGCCCGATTTTGAGCTATCGTTTTGAAACCAGTTTTTATTTGTAGAATATTTGTTGCTTTTTAAAAGTGTATACGACGGTTTTGGTTTAACTCGATCCACGTCGATTTTATCAGCTCCGAAAGACAAATTTTCACTTTTTTCATTTATTTTTGTTAATAAGGTAAAAGACCCTGTTGTTGACCATGACCCTGTTTCTGACCTTTTCAACTTTTTTCTAACTTACTTAAAAAACTATTACTTTGATAAGAAAATCGATTTTTTCTTAATTTATAATAATCTATTTTGAACCTGATTAATGACAATTTAAAAAACATTGAAATTATTAACTGAATAAAAAAAAATGATTTAGTCGTAAGTGGCTGAGGAAGCCATTTTTTAAATGTAGTCCAAGAAGCTGACATTAAAAAGTGCGACAATTGAATCTGTGCACTAATTATCATGTCAGTAAAAAAATTCAATTAAAAATGTATGGATAGATCAATATTTAATTAAAATTCACTTTGATATACGTATAAAACATATTAACATGAGTTTTGTTGCTAAAATTTGAAGGTCAATAACTAGGCTCAATTTTAAAGGTGTGATGAAGTTGTTGACCCTCACACTCTAACCTACTACGAACGAGGTTATTCATTTAATTACATGACTATAAAATGTAAAAATAACAATATTCATGATTATGTTAAATTTTTTTTTAATATTTTTTATAATACAGGTATAAATTGACATTTAATATTCATTTTTATAAATAAAAGATTATATTTAGATCTTGAAAGTATATTTTTGGAGTGATGAATTGGAGGAAAAAAAAAATAAACCAAGGTAGCTTTAACAAATGATTTTAATTATTTCATTTCTGTAGTGTTTTATAGCATGATTAATTATTTATATTTTAAATATTCAAAAAAACTATGTATTTGTTATAAAAAATATTTAATTTATCCATCTGAACATTAATTTTAGTTTATTCAAACTTAGTAAGTACTTCATAATCATGGTTTAATGTGAGGGTCAGAAACCCGGCCATTGTGAGGGTCAGAAACTGCGACCTGAAGAATTCTGACGGTCAGAAACTGGGTCACCAGAAGTCAATTTTTAAAACCTCAATTTAAATTATTAATCAATTCAAATAATTATTTTACGCATAAGAATTTATTTGACAAATCCTAAACTAGTTGATAACATTTCTTTTTTCTCATTAAGTTAAATCTTACATTAACTATTATAGTATAACCTCAACTAGCACTCTTAAAAGGTCAGAAACTGGGCCCCTTACCTTAGTGAAGAAATGGTTCATCTCACAACAAATATGCATAGAGCCAATCTTTTAGGAAATTTTATGCTCTACAAAATTGCTCATGACACTTATATTGCTAAAGTCCACTGTTCATAAGATACATGCATTTTAACATTTTACAATAAAAAAAATTGTTAGCTTACTATGGTACTAATCTTTTTATTGTAAAATGTTAAAATGCATGTATCTCATGAACAGTGGACTTTAGCAATATAAGTGTCATGAGCAATTTTGTAGAGCATAAAATTTCCTAAAAGATTGGTCTTATGCATATTTGTTGTGAGATAAACCATTTCTTCACTATTAACAAAAATAAATGAAAAAAGTGAAAATTTGTCTTTCGGAGCTGATAAAATCGACGTGGATCGAGTTAGACCAAAACCGTTATATACACTTTTAAAAAGCAACAAATACTCTACAAATAAAAACTGGTTTCAAAACGATAGCTCAAAATCGGGCTAAGTTATAGTAATTTTAAAGAAAAGTTATTCGGTTTACATGCTTTTTAAATGGGAAAACTTTGATGCTCGATAGGAAGTATTTAAAATTAAAATTAAGAGCTGAAATTTTCAGGGAATTTTTCTTTTAACATAAATAACAAAATTTTCTTGTGTCCGCTAAAAAAAAAAAATGTTCGTTTTAAATGGAGCACCCTAGTATACATACAAAATATTTCAGTATACACAACATCATGCTATGCGACCTACGTGTTTAAGACGCATTCACGGCGAACTATATTATTTTATACTAAATAGAGAATGAATTATGATTGGTATTCAACTCAAAATTCCATAAAAAATCACCAATCAAAAATTATTCTGCTGCTTAACTGCTTGTTGGTAATGATGATAGTAGGGCGAAAAAGAGAACTAGTGAGCATACTAAAGTGAATTTTGAAGAACGATCGGATACATATCCGACAAAAGACATAGTTCATGGAACTATACATGTCCGGAACTACCCACCTCTATTACTGACTCCATTTGAACTAATCCGATAGGTGGCAATAGTGCTTCTATACCGTCAAGAATCCTATGATAAAATTTAGATGAAAAATATGACTAATATGTGTTGCAAACTATTCTTAACGTGATTGGTTGAAAATAATTATAATATACATAAACGACACAATAATATATCATGTTAATAATAATAATAATAATAATACACTATATACTAGATTTAATACACTATACTAGATTATTATTATTACTAGATATTATTACTAGATTACTAGACTATAGTTATTACTAGATTACTAGCGTTACAATATAAATACAAAAAAATATAATAATGATAATAATATACTATATATATACTAAATAATAAACTAACCTACGCTGATAATAATATACTATAGTCTTATTCTAATTTTATTTTAATAATTATTAATTAAAATAAAATATGATAATATCAAATGAAAATTTCATCATTTTTAATTATAATAATAGAGCATAGATGGAGCTTCAATCACTTTCCAAAGATTTCTTTTTTAATTTTACTTCTAAACTATTACTAACTTATAGTAAGTTAGCACCTCTTATTTATCAATATTACAGCTACCATAGAGAGCGCTGTAGTTCTCTAATTCGATGAATAATGCGAACACAGTATACAATGTCTTTTTCGTTCAGCAGTCGCCGTGGTCGGACGTGTGATTTGTGAAGCCTATTCATTATTTATCTTTATTATAACGCCATTGTTACAACGTGATCATATTTATTAACTTGAAATTGATAATAAAACATAATCTAAAAATGACTGCCCAATCGATAATAAATCAATTTTCGATTGATGAAGAAATTGAAGGCTGGGTTGCCGGCGATGATTCCGTGTAAGTATTTTTTATATTTTATTTAGAAATCTCATAAAAAAATTACCTTTACTCGATTAATATTCGTGTCATAAATATATTATTTAGATATGCTAATGCAAATTCTTTTGATTTTCTCAATATTTATATATTAAAATATTGAATATTTTAATTTGAATTTATTTAATTATATAATACAATTAATATTTTATTTATTATTTGTTTAGTGAAATCAGTGGCTACGTAGACGCAATTGATGGCTTGAAACAAGTATCTACTAAACACAATCCTCATACGCCTTTGTATAAAATTGTTATCAACAATGGAAGCAAGACGCGAGTTCGTGTGCTTTTTTGGGCGGAGTTTGCAAAAAAATATTCTCATCTTATTGATCACCGCTCGGTATATATTTTTTTTTTATTATTAATAAAAATAAAGAATAAAAAAAAAAGATTTTCTACGTCATACTAAATCTATGTTTTTTTTTTTTTTACAGTTGATTACACTTAAAGGTGCTAAAACAAAGCTAAATACGTATGTCAACCCGGCTGACATCGTATCTCGACTTGAGTTGATAATTACAAAATCTACAGACGTAATCATTAGTGCGCAGAAATTTGAGAGTGATTACAAGGATGGTGAAGTGCCTTTAGTTGCTATGGCGGATTTGGAAAATGTTAATGCTGTTGTTGGTGAGTTATCTTTCTTTATATTTTTAATTCAATAATAATTCAATTTCGCAGAATTCATATTTAGCTGTTCTTTACACAGCAAAAGAAAAATTCCTTCCGAATTTCAAGCTTATAGGAACTACAGTTTGAAAATATTAATTTTCCATTGTTTACGCCCCCGTAATCTCCTTTGGGAGTGGAATTTCGTAAAATTTGTTCTTAGTTGACCTCTACATGATAAAAGAAATATTTCTATCCAGTTTCAAGTATGTAGAAGCTGTAGTTTAGAAATATCAACTTTTCATTGTTTACGCCACCGTAATCCTCTTTAGGGGTGGAATTTCGTAAAATCCGTTCTTACCTGAAAATCTCTACTTAACGAAACAAATATTCCTGCCAAATTTTAAGTCTTTAGGCCTTATAGTTCCAGAGATATCGTGATGAGTCACTATATTTATACATAGAAAATCTCTTGTATATATATATATATATATATATATATATATATATATATATATATATATATATATATATATATTTAACAAAAATATTTGTATCTTCCTCAGACGTCACAGGATTCTTAAAGCAAGAGTTTAGGCAAGCATCAACTCCCACTGGCAGCTACGCATCCGGAGTCTTGGTCGACAAAAATATTAGGTTACCCTTGCGTGTTATTGGCTTTAAGCCAAGTGATTTTGAAAAGTTTAAAAAGGGCGCCTTCTTAAAAATTCGCGGTCGAGCTATTACACCTACTGGTAAGTCATTATTATCTTTTTTTATTATTAATTTTTGAATTCATTAATTGTTTTTAAAACTTGGATATTGTATTTTTTAATTGAGTAATTACTTGGCTATTTTTGCTCAAAGTGAATATTATTTTTGGAATTTGAACGTAATTTTCTTTATTTATTTTTTTATAATTTGTAGATGGACCTACTCAATTACGTGTCGATTCATTTGGAGATATTTTTCACGACGAAAATGTTGTTCCGCTATCACCGGACCAGCTTCGGTTGTATGGAATTCAATCGCCTAAGCGAAAATTCGCCGACGTCTAAAAGGATCTCAACAAACGATTCGCTGAGTAATTTCTCTACTGCAGTTCGTGAGCGCTGTGTACTCAGTAATTATAAAGTACTGATTTTGTTATCAGTCTTATTATTATAAAAGTTATTTTTTTTTTTTATGTTAAAGTGACACTTGAAAAAGTATTATGTCTAATCATTAATTAAGGATAGCCAACTACTTTCTGATTAGTCATTAACTTTGAATTTTATTTTTTTTATTTGAATAATTTTTCTAAAAAATTATTTTGTATTGGCCTAATTTTATTTTTTCAATGAATAATTTTTCTAAAACTTTATTTTGTATTGGCCTAATTTTTTTTTTTCAATGAATAATTTTTCTAAAAAATTATTTTGTATTGGCCTAATATTGGCATTATTATTTTTGCTTGCTTCATTTCTTCTATGATTAATTTTGTTTAAGAATTATTTTATATTGGCTTCATATTGGCATTATTATATTTGCTCAATTTGCTCAAATAATTTTAAATATCCATACGAATATCGCAAGTCATTAACTATTTATAAGTTACCCAGTGATAGTAATTTTAAACTAACAATAACATTCGTATGGATTTAATTCTTTGGCATAATTATTTTAGTTTCCTAACTTATTTATTTATTATCACTACTATTACTTACCGTAAATACTTGAACTTAACAATACTTGATAAGACTTATTAATTTAATTAAGATTAATAACAAGTCGTGATGACAATAATTGTGATACTTGGTAAGACCAAGATTTTCGACGAAAATTTTTTATACGATCAATAATTTTGTCATAATATAGAAAATTCACTTATTTATTATTAATTATTGAGTGTCGATGCGAAATTGTAGCAAAAATCTTGGCTCTAAGTGTATTTTAACTGATATATAAAAATGGATATTAGTAAATTATTACGTTCATTTAGATTACTATACAATTATACGATTAAGCGTTTAATATAGCATACATTCAAGTGGTATTATTATTATTATTACGATTGCGATACCTGATCTGATAATAGTAAATTGTTGTAACAATTTTATATGATAAGCTAGATGAAACTTTGTGCTGTATTTTTATTGTTAACAATTACTATATGATAAACTAAATCAAACTTTGTGCTTTATTTTTATAATTGTGAATTCTTGAATAAAGAATTAAAAAAAATAAAACTCATAATAATAATGTTATGGTAATATATTTATAATGGCTTTTGCATTCTTACATTTATTTAAATTTTCTAACCTATAATTATTGACTTTGCCAACCTATTGTTAGGTTGTTAATCATTATACCTTGAAATAGCCTAATTATAGGACACAATTAATTTCACAGCTTAAACTAAATAATAATTTAATTTAAGAAGTAAATTAATTTTATATATTCATATCCATATTATTTGATATTAATAATTTAAATCTTGGAGAATTGGCGTGTAAAGCGTTAACAGTGACATCTACAGATGCATTTTGAAACGCTCTACTTGCAACTATAGCTCCGTGCAGCAATGGCGCTATTTTTGGCAGGATTATTTTTAAATTAAAATATTGAAACAACAATAATTACTATTTTTATTCTCATCTTAATTTCATCGGTGATAATTATACTTTCATCAATTATGTCTTAATGGAAAGTATAATTAATAACGATAAAACTAATATTAGACTAGGAATAATAATCATAAATATTTTAATTTAAAAATATTCCCGCCAAAGATGGCACCATTGCTTCTCTGAGCCACAGTTACTTGTAGCGTACTTCGAAATGCACCCTAAGATATTTAGATATTTTATTGAGTATAATATATTGATGTATTGATGAGATTGTTGTCAATATTGTTAATACCTATGTTAGCAATTTACGTGATATTATTACATTTACAATAGTGGTTCCTGAAATTCTATTATTATATTATAATATTATATTATATAAATAATTTGAATTAACGAGTGAGCAATTAGAATAACGAGTGACTTCTAAGTTCTGTAGGAAATTATATGAAACGTGGTTATTTTGTAGATGAAACATACGAATAGTCACGGCATTAAATTATTTATAAAATAGATAATCATTACATCGCTTAAACTTGGTTGTATCACAACTCCTGTATCAAGTATTTGTCAAAAACTCAACAAAATTAATTAATATTCATACTTGAATATTGAATTAATTATTCGTCGAAATTATTTTAACTGCCCAGGAATTATGGAATATTACATAGTGTAATAAATTGTTACTTATCGTAAGGTATGTATTGAAGACACTTACTAATTCATATTTAACGATTATTGTTACATTTTATCGACTATAAAAGAATAAAGCTTAACTTTAAGCCTTCATTTTGCTTATATCTGGAATAATTCCTTAAATATTTATTTTTAATAGTAAACTGTTCATTATTTAGAGGATAAAAAATAATGCATATTTTTGTAAATAAAATTTCACTTTGATTATTTATTAACCTCATTTATTATTTTTCTGTCGACTGTACTATGCATTTGCTGCTAATTGTTATTATTCCTAATTAATTTCTTAATTGTAATTTGAAATGTACTGATACTTTTTTTTTGTTTTTCAGGTGGTCCTAAAACAATTCCATAACGTAGAAAATTTTAACTTTATTCAACTTAATAAAACAATCAGTGCTATTAATGTTGATACAAATTTTATATACGTTAAAGATTGACGACAAAATTCATACTACTACACTTCGTCATATGGAATCTTCAATATTTTAGATTAAATGAAAAAAATTATTATTACAAATAACAAATATTAAAAATTTATCATTTCAAATTGAAATATAATATTGATTTAATCTCATCTAATGATTTAATTTACATATAAAAGTATAACGATATCTAAAACTTATATTAAAATATTACTAAAACTTTCACTCTAATATAAAGAATAACTTACAATTAATCTGTTGAAATAAATTATACAATTTCAGTCGTTATCTTACTAAAAAAAATTAAATCAATAACAATTATAACAATAACACTAACTTGAACTTATCCGATATACTAAGACTTATAATTTAATAATTAATCTTACATCAATAAAACTCCATAACAATAACTGAAACTCTTATAAAGAAATTACTATACAATCATTATTACTATATAAAATCCAAAAAAATTAAAAACCGTAATTGAAATAAAAATAATCTAAAGAATAAACTTACTAAGTGAACTAATTCGGTACCTTAAATCCTTTCTCAATGCTATCAGAACAATAACTATAATATAAAAATTGACTCACGACTTATCTATCTGATTAAATTGTTTAATTATTAAATTATATTATCTATCTGAATTAAACTAATAATAACATAATACAATTATATTAATATAACACCTGAATTGAATCATAACGCTAACTAAAATAAGTAACCAAGCTGTACGAACATAAAAACAACACATGTTTACAAAAAAGTTATTAATATTAAATGTTCCTAATTGTAATTTGATTATAAAAATAAATTTTAATCTTATATACTTAATTTAATTTGTTTTCTTTTAAATTTTAGTCTAAGCAGTATTAAAGACAAAAAGTTTATAACTTATTTTCGTGAATACATCTTTAGACTTGGCGAATTGTTTTGTTCAATAATATTTCGCCATAAGGATTAAAATCTTATTTGCATATTAAATAATTATCATTATCTTTTCCATGTACTAAAGTAAAATAAATTATATAAAATATTATTTTATTTATTTAAGAATTAGAAAAAATTCTTTCTTATTGTGAATATTTTTGCTTATATGCAACTATGGGACGCCGTAAAATTCCACGAACCGCAGAGGAAAAAGAAGATATTAAACGGATACGATGCGAAAAAAGAAAAGAATAGACAGCGTAGCCGACGAGTGATTAAAGAAAACAATTTGCCTAATCAACCTGTTTATATTAGATCATCTTCAAATAATTATGATAGTCACCGTATAATAAATAGTAATTCGGACAATACTATTATTACACCTTCTAACAGCACTAACTGTTTCTTAGATTCAGATTTATATGATATCGTAAACAATATTGTATCTTTTCCTTCTACATCTAATAATGTGTCATTATTGAGATACCCGGAAAATGAAAATTCAATTATCAGCTGCATGGATCACGTTACTCCACGATTAGAATCATTTATACCGGAAGCCACCTCTACACTAACATCTAACGAACAACATAATTTAATATCTGATCATAATTATTGTTCTACTGCAGATACCAGTTCTTCTGCGTCAATCCCTACATCGTGTTTGATATCGACAGAAACAGAACATCAAAATTGTGAAAATAATCATCATTCTTCACCTTTAAATGAACCAATTACATTCGGATTTCCTCAATCTGATCATAATTATAGTAGGCCAAACGAAGAATTTCGTCAACAAGCTTCTACCAACAACAACAATCGAAATCGAAATCAGCCTTTAAGACAACCAAATGAAAATAACTTAAGAGCAGCAAACCATAACAATAATATTCAAGAGCATTACATTGGTGGTATGATCGTTAAATGTCAACATTGTAATGCAAAACATTTTGTTGCTGAAAAAGTCGCTAATAAATATAATTCTTTTAATGATTGTTGCCGTCATGGCGAAGTAAATTTAAATCAAACAGACCCTCCAGCATTATTGAAATCTTTATTTTCTGGAACTCACGAAAAATCACAAAATTTTTTTGATCGCATTAGAAATTTTAATAGTTCATTCTCTTTGCTTCTTTCAATGCTAACTTAGCAAATCTTTCTTCTCAAAGGCGTGGGCCGTATTGTTTCAAGATTCAGGGACAAATATATTATCAAGTGAATACTTCATTATATCCGTTACCAGATGAATCTCCCAGTTACGGACAGTTATTTATAGTAGATTTTTGTGAAGCAGCCGAATATAGATCTGAAAGAAATGTAAATTGTGACATAGATCTTTTAAAAGAAATTGATTTGACATTACGTCAACACAACGTTTTCGCCAAGTCGTTTCAAATGATGAAAGACGTGTTAAAAGATGATTCCACAGTTGATTCACAAGGTAATATAATTGAACCTGAATTAAATTTAGCCTTTACTTTGAAACCTGGAATGGATGAAAGACGGTATAATTTTCAACGAGTAAATGAAGTTGCAGCAGTTTTTTCAACAACAGCAGATGGTGAAATTCCAGAATCGTATGTTACAATTCAAAATAAAACAACTAAATCTTTACAATTTTTAAGTACAATGGACCCTAATACTGACCCTTGGATTTATCCTCTTTTTTATCCGTATGGTGAACAAGGTTGGCATGCTTCTATACCATATAAAAATAAAACTAATCGAAGAGTGACTCGCGCTGATTATTATAAATACCATTTGGCAATCAGAGATAACTTTAATGTTTTTCTAATGGGACGTCGGTTATCACAACAATGGATAGTTGACAGTTACGTTAAAATAGAAAAAGATAGATTAAATTATTGTAAATTCAATCAGAAGAAACTTCGAGCCGAATCATATCAAGGTTTAATAGATCATTTGCAATTGCGAAGTTCTAATAGCAGTGTAAGTTCTAATATAGGTAAAATTATTGTGTTACCATCAAGTTTTACGGGTTCCCCACGAAATATGATGCAACATTATCAGGATGCAATGTCTATTGTTCGTAAATTTGGTAAACCCGACTTATTTGTTACTATGACATGCAATCCGAAATGGCGTGAAATTACAGAAAACTTATTACCAGGACAGAATGCTTCAGATAGGCCCGATTTAGTTGCTCGTGTTTTTAATATCAAAAAAGATGCTTTAATTAAAATGATCGTGAAACAGTCTATTTTCGGTACAGTCGTTGCGTACAATTGGGTGATAGAATTTCAAAAACGTGGTCTACCTCATTTACATATGTTAATAATATTGACGAACGGTAGTAAAATAAAAACATGTGAACAAGTCGATAGATTAATTTCTGCGGAAATTCCGAATTCAGCAACGGACCCAATTTTATTCGATATTGTAACAAAAAATATGCTCCATGGCCCTTGCGGAGATTGGTGTCTTATTGACGGAATTTGTTCAAAAAAATTCCCTAAAAGTTTCCGAAATGAAACAGTCATGGATGAGAACGGGTATCCTCATTATCGTCGTAAAGATGAAGGAGTAACGATTACACGAAATGATCACGTATTCGATAATCGACACGTTGTACCGTACAATTCAATCCTATTACAAACCTTCAATTGTCATATTAATGTAGAAATTGTATCTTCAATCAAAGCAGTCAAGTATTTATATAAATATGTTTTCAAAGGGCATGATAAAGCAGGAATAACGATAAATGGAACCTTAACAAGTACTAGAACAGAATCAGGATCAGACGAACATCATGCTTCTCATAGCTTAAGAGATGATCATGTAAAGGACCATGACGAAATTCGTAATTTTGTTGATGCTCGCTATGTTGGCCCTGTTGAAGGTGTTTGGCGAATCTCATCGAAAAATTTACAAGATAAAAGTCATTCAATAACTCGCTTACCCGTACATTTACCGAATCAACATAGTATTACTATTAATGATAATAGTGACGATATCGAACTTCAAGAAGCCTTACAAAAACAATCAATGCTAATAGACTACTTCAAATTGAATGAACGTGATCCTAATGCTTGGCAGTACACTTACAGTGAAATTCCGATTCACTACGTTTTTAAAAAAGATAGTGATACAAAAATCTCATGTTGGTTTCCACGTAAGAAACAATTCAACGTTATAGGTCGAATGTATTCAATAAGCCCTGCTCAAATTGAATTATTTCATCTTAGATTGTTATTAATTCACATTAAAGGTGCTACGAGCTTTGAAAACCTTAGGACAGTACATGGGATCCTTTATGATACTTTTACAACCGCATGTCTAGCAG
The DNA here is from genome assembly GCA_030273425.1 of Microplitis manilae. Classification (NCBI taxonomy): domain Eukaryota; kingdom Metazoa; phylum Arthropoda; class Insecta; order Hymenoptera; family Braconidae; genus Microplitis; species Microplitis manilae. Next base: position 26,677,066 of record CP092727.1, read on the forward strand.
CTGGACTTATTGAAGATGATCAAGAATGGAAAAGAACTTTATCAGAAGCAGTTATATGGATGATGCCACGTCAATTACGTTGTTTATTTGTTCGTATATTGATTCACTGTCAACCACTTCATCCAAATGAGTTATGGAATGAGTTTAAAGAATCCATGTCAGAAGATTATTCTAGAAATTTGGGGAAAGAAGAAGGAGAGAGAAGAGCCTACGTATACATAAATTCTATGCTTCATCGTGAAGGTTACAGCCTTTCAGATTTCCCCGATATGCCGCAAATTAGTGAAATCGATATGGAAATGATTAGTCAGGAATTATTACAAAGTCACCCAAAAGGTAGTTCACAATTGAATTATGATAAACTTAATGTTGAACAAAAGAAAGTAGTCGATCACGTTATGACTTCAATTAATAATGGAACATTAGATACATATGACAATTGTATTTATATTGATGGTCCCGGTGGTTCTGGTAAAACTTTTATTTATAAAACGTTATGGCACATGCTCAAAGAACAAAATAAAAATGTTTGTACTATGGCGTATACAGGCATTGCAGCAACGCTATTACCAAATGGAAAAACTGTACATAAAACGTTTGGTTTACCTGTACCAATGTTTTCAGATTCGTCTTCACGTATAAAGCCTAATTCGAAACAAGGTCAATATTTAAAAGACATAAACGTTTTTATTTGGGATGAAGCGCCGATGGCACCCAGGTATGCTTTGGAAATAATAAACCGAACTTTACAACACATTATGAATAATAATATACCTTTCGGTGGGAAATTAATGATTCTAGGAGGTGATTTTCGACAATTACTCCCAGTTCTGCCTAATGCAACTAAAAGTGAAACAATTAATCTTTCTATAAAATTTAGTTCATTATGGAAAAATTTCCGTATATTTTCATTATCTCAAAATATGCGGGCGTTACCGGAGGAAATTGAATTTGTCAATTTTTTGTTACATATTGGTAACGGAACTTTCAATAACCTGAATGATGAAGTAGATCTTCCTAACATATGTTTTACTTCGAATAACGATGACATTGTCGAAAATGTATACGGTAGAATAATCAGAGGTAAACGTTATGATGAACTTTCTACAGTAGTTATTTTATCAGCTAGAAATATCGACGTCGATATAATTAATAACCATGTAATTGAGCTTTTGGAATTAACAACAGAAAAAGTATATCCAGCTATTGACAGTACCGAAAATTGTGATAATGGAGATATGGATGATGCTATTTTACCTGAGTATTTAAATACTTTAAATCCGCCGAATTTTCCGCCATATGAGCTTCGCTTACGTAAATATTCAATAATAATGTTGATCAGGAATTTGAATTTAAGCGAAGGTCTTTGTAACGGTACCAGATTAATTGTTTTAGAGTTAGGGAACAATCTTTTAAAGTGCAAAATTTTATCAGGTGATAAATCTGGGGACATTGTGTTTATTAATAGAGTAACGTTATACTGCGAAAATATATATCCTTTTATATTCAAAAGACGGCAATTTCCTATTAGAGTAGCATTTTGTATGACTATTAATAAAGCACAAGGACAAACGTTTGAAAAAATTGGAATTGATCTCACGAAAGATATTTTTAATCATGGTCAACTGTACGTTGCTTTTTCGCGAGTCAGGTGTTGGTCAGCTTTGCAAGTGTATTTCACTCGTGAAAAAATAGATAGAACCGTTAAAAACATTGTATATAAAGAAATTTTTCTATAAATCTTAATATTATGATAAAATGAATTCATTGCATCAACTTATAGCATTTTCTTTTCATATTGAGGTAATTATACAAAAGACGTTCATGTTAATTTAATAAAGTTTTACATCTCTCTACATAGACGTTCACAGTCTATTTGTGTCTTCTTATATTTTAAAAAGATGTTATGAATTATAAACTCTTTATTTCTATTAGCTCTCAAACAGCTATAAAAACTTATACGTTATTCTCAATACTTGATCTAGGTAAGCTCTTTCATTTATGGCGCGTATTTCCACATCTGCTATGTTTTTTTGAATTATTTGTTTGATTATGAGCAAAGGATGTGTATGCATACACATGTGTATTCAGTAATTTTTATAAAAGAAGTCCGAAACTTTTAAATTACTGCGTTGACAACATGACGGGTGCACTTGCGCTGAACTTCTGATGAAAAAGCCTATTAAATAGCAACATATATACGATTGAAATATAACTATTCTGAAAGTTCGATCATAATATCCCTGATTAAATAAAGCCATTTAGAAAGATTTAACTCATGCAAAATGTATATCTATAGATTGGTCGACTCAAATGTTTTTTAATGTTTTCAAACCATTTTTAATCATTTCAGATTTTTTTTCTAACCAGGTATAGCCAATCACATTTTTTATATCAAAGTATAGTGTAGAGGAACTGAACTATAAGATACTAGCGACCCCAGCCTGCTTCGCTGGGCTAAAGCTTAAACAAAGTACATATTTCAATACATTGTAAATAATTAATTCTATCATCGTAATATATCAACCATTATCCATCTTCGAGTATCTGATGGTAATATTTAATAACATGGACATCATATTAACTTTCTCCATGGAAAAATACATGATCATACAAATTTATGTATGACAATCTTTTAAACTTGGCGGAAGTCGATACTTTACAGCGCCGCCTGGTGGCGAGTTACATCAATGGGCATAGCATATAAAATTTCTCCGTGGAAAAATACATATACATACCAATTTTCATAATGATCGATCGAATAGTTTCTGAGTTTATCGATGTCATATTCACAAACATCGTGTTTTATATATATATAGAAGATTATAGTCGCCCTAGCGAGAGTTTAACCCTCCCCACTTCACTCTCTTATCATACAATACTGTTACCCCCACTATTCAGACTCCGATACATTTCATAGTCATTCTTTCGCCGGGACGACTATAAGTATCTAAAGAGCAGCCCGCAGAGGTTGGGAATATTAGTCAGGTCTCAGCTAAGTTTATTAATCGACATCTCTCATTGTTCCTATTACTAACACTAAAGCCATTATTAATATAATTTTATATTTATTTTTTATCTCTCTATGAATTTCTATAAATTTTTACGTCATAAGTATATTTTATAGAATATGAATGAGTGATTATTTAATTTTTACTTACACGCGCGCGCTTGCGCGCGAATATCATTTCTAGTATGGGTGTATAATTATTATTATCATCACAGTTATTTGGGAGCCAGAGACGTCCCCAAGTGAAATATATGTTATATGTAATTTCTATGAAACTACAAATTAGAAAATAAAAACAATTTGAAATGCTAAAAAATTGAACAGGAGAATGCATCGGAGTTATTAATTTTAAAAAATAGAAAGTACCGAAAAAAAAAAAATCGAAAAAAATGTTTGAATAATATATTGTATGAAGATAAAATAAATTTGAAGTAAAATTTAAAAAATAAAAAATTTTTGCAATACAAAATAAATTCGAAAAAAAACTTCGAAATGTTTAATGTTTGAAATTATAAGCTCTTGAAAATATATAATGAAGAAATATATTTAAATCGAAAATGAATAGTATGGATATTATTTTGCATCAAAATGGAATTTGTTCGAAATCAATATTTAATACTACGTGCTACCAATTGAATTCTGAAAAAACTTCTTTATCGGCTGCAGTTATGTTTGACAAATTTTTCTGCTAATCAAAATCTATTTTAAAAACAGAAATCTTTATTAATATAATTAACAATAGTAATTAAAATTTAAATATAGCAATAATAATTAAAATTATTATTAAATGAAACCTAAATATGTATAATAAAATAAAATGAGAACAAAGGCTAATTTTTTTATAAGTATGTTTTGTATTTAATATCAAATTTTTTATCTTAATTTATTTATAAATAAATTTATACACTGGTCACAAAAATTAAGGGATGGAAAAAAAATTCTATGTTTTTGGGTGATTTTCAACATGTTGTAACTCGGTGAAAAATGGACGTAGAGTAAAAATCACGAAATCAAATTGTAGCCTCAAGTTTCTAGTTATCAGATCTAGTCTTCAACTTTTTTCATCATGCACAATTCCGGAGTAATCCTAAGAAAACCGACGAAAAGAAAATTTTCAATAGAATCAATTTTATCGAGCCAAATTTGTTTATTTCCTCAATTTTTGTTACCGCCCGCATTAGCGTTTCCGAAAGCGTACCACGTGGAGATTGTACGGTCGAATTTACGCTTCTTACACACATACCGACACTAAAAAAAAATTGAGAAATTTTTTTTGTCAATGATAAATCATTGCGAATACAACGAAAAAAAAAAATTTTTGAAAAAATAAAATTTTGAAAAAAACAAATTTTTTTTCAAAATTTTTTTTTTTCAATTTGTTTCGATAATCAATCTTTTTGATCAAAGAAATCAAGATTACTGGTGAAAAAAACATTTTGAAATCGAAAAAATTAGCAAAAACCGAGAAACTACCAATTATGGAGAGTTTTGGCAAAATCGATAAATTTAAAGCTTCGGGACACTAAGAAAGAAAAATCGCAGCGCTTTGAAATTTTCAGGGTTTTTTCAGGACGCTTTGAGGTTGAAAAAAAAACGAGGATATCCTTTGTTCATCCGTTATATCCAAAGTTATAGCAAGATTTCCGGATATCCTTAAATATGCGAATTTAGACCTATTTTTTAATAAGCATTATCGCTTCAAAAAAAATTTTTTTATCAAAAGCGACTAATTTTGTCTTATAGAGAATGTTTTCCAGTTTTTAAAACCCTACTTCCATTCTCTGTACGACCAATACGTCCGGAGTTATTGATTATCAAAGCCAAAATGGACTTTTTTGCTTTGATCAATGATAACTCGGCGCCAACTCGTCGTAGAGACTTTTTGAGCCCGCCAAATTGAAGGGCATAAAATTTCCTAAAAGAGTCATTAGGTCAGATCATCCAAAAAAATTTATTGAAGCCCATAGACTTGTTGAAAGACGAGCCAAAATTTTGAAAATTTTTTTTTCGTCAGTTTTCTTAAGATTACTCCGGAACCGAGTATGATAAAAATATTTGAGGTTCAGATATAAAAACTAGAAACTTGAGGCTACAATTTGCTTTTTTTATTTTTATTCTATGATCATTTTCACCGAGTTACAGCATGTTGAAAATCACCCAAAAATTTCGAATTTTTTTTCTATCCCTTAATTTTTGGGACTAGTGTATTTGCTGGTAAAATGGATTTCTGCTTGTGGAATTTTTCTGAGTTATGTGTTGGAAGCCGGGGACAGAGAATCTGAAAGTGGAGATGGTTGGGCCTATGGAGAATCGTAAAGAATGGCCTGAAAAATCTGATCTGGTGGAGATAGCTCAGGATAATGTCAACGTTTTTTGTTTATTATGATGTCCTTCAGTAGGAGAAACCCAAGAAAGTCCTAGAAAAAATTCTGTTTTTGACTTATGATGCTGCAAGTGGTCTGGGAAAATCAGGGAGGAGGCAGTCTATGGATTTCTCTAAAGAATAGTCTGTAACTTTGCTCCTGTTGGGAATAACTCCATACAATATTGACGTTTTTTGTTTATTATGATATTCTCTAGTAGGAAAAACCCAAAAAAATCCTGAGAAAAATTCTGTTTTTGACTTATGATGCTGCAAGTAGCTTGGAAAAGTCAGAGAGGATGCAGTCTATGGATTTCTATGAAGAATGGCCTGTAATTTTTTTCCTGTTGGGAATAATTGTGCAAAATATTAACGTTTTTTTTGTTTATTATAATGTCCTTTAATAGGAAAAGCCTAGAAAAGTCCTGAGAAAAATTTTGTTTTTAACTTATGATGCTGCAAGTGGCTTGAGAAAGTCAGGGAGGAGACAGTCTATGAGTTTCTATGAAGAGTAGCCCGTAACTTTGCTCCTGTTGGGAATAACTCCATACAATATTAACATTTTTTGTTCCTTATGATGTCCTGTAGTAGAAGAAACCTCAAAAAGTCCTGAGAAAAATTATTCTTTTGAATTATGACCCATATTAGGATAAATGAAGATAAATGAGGATGGATGAGGATGACACTGTTTGTACTTTTATGGAAAGTAGCCCGTAACTTTTATCCTGTTAAGAATATCTCCATACAATACAAAATATTCTCTTCCTCAGCTCCTCTGCCTTCAGTAATTTCATACCTGGAAATTCGCTCCACTCCCATCATAAATTACAACAACATAAATTCATTTTACAAGAAAAAACATTTTATGCCCCGCGCGCGAAATTCAAACGGAGCGCAGCCCCCACCACAAAACTTCTAACCCCGAGATCAGCTCACAGATGTCCTTAGTCTCCATACCAATGGCGACGGCGACAACAAGTGACAACGCGACTGCACGGAGTGTCTAATTTTTTTTTTTTACCTTTTTTTTTATTTTACAATTTATTTTAATTTTTTCGCAACAAAGTTTTTAAAATATCAATTCAAACCCTAAGCGAAATTTTTTACAACAAACAGTCAACGATCCGAAGTAAATTTTAAATCCATCGTTTTGTGGTTAAAGTTTTCATTTTGTATTTTTTTTTAGTGCACAGTTACGAACAACTCCAGTAGTAAATACCAGGAACGGGTGAGTCAGACCGTTAAGGTCTTAGTTAATAAAACGAGGTTAATTGACATCATTTAACTGATGACAATTAATATATATACATATATAATATGGATCATTGGAATTTATGCTTTACTTACATCCAACATATATATACACATATATACATATATATATCCAGACATCTAATGATATTACATGAGGATGAGGACTGACTTTATCTGACATGGTCCGGTTAGATTTGGATCTTTAATGTTTTGTCGTCGCTTTTTCTCATTAATTAAACGTCATTCAATTGTTTTTTTACTCATATATTTTTTTAAAATCTTACAAGTATGACTGAGATAAAAATTAATTTTAGTTGAGTTACCAGTCGGTTGTCAAGACCCGAAGCTTCAGTTTAAAAAGTCTGGGCTTCGCGGTAACTTTCAAACTCCGTAAATAAACATTTTTTCTGTTTACCAAAAAATTAATTTATAAATAATTAATTAACATAGTTTGCTAAATATTTAAAATAATTTAACTGTCGGAAACTGATTGAGTGGGATTAATTTTATTTGTTTATTTTTGTGGTATAAATTTAATAATTAATTTTGAATTTAATTATGATGACAGATATGGATGTTAAATTTACCGCGCTATTGAGAAAAACTCGGAAAAGTGAATTGTTTATTAGGCCGTATTTCTATTTTGAGTTTCCTAAAGTTTTTTGGGGTGAGTTTTTTTTTAAAGTCTGATAATTATTTATTTATTTAGTTGTCGACTCGAATGACTAGTCTAATTATTGGGCCATGTGTTGAATAAAATAAATATGTTATCATACTTTTATTAGATAAATATATGAATATATATATTAAGTAATGAATGTATTTATAAATTTATATTTAATGATAATTATTATTTAAAATTTTACTGGGAAAAAATCGGAGATTCAAATATTTGAAAAATTTACAATCAATAATTTTAGGATTTTTTAAAAGTGATAAGTTATTTGAAAAAAAATAAACTAAAAATATACACAGGTAGAAAATTTTAAAAACTATAAGTGCAATTTTTTCAAATATTTTGTTTTTAAATTTATCTTGAAAAAAATCTAAAAATTATTAGACGTCGGTTAACTTGAGTATCATGATTAATTTTAAAATTTTAAATTTACCGGTTTTATAAATTTTTTAAAACATTTTATTCAAATACAATTCTAAGACAACTCCAAAGATTTATTTGTTATTTTTTCTTAGAAATATGATTCTATACGAATTACTTTGAATATTAATTAATCATGACAAGAATAATTATTTATATTCATACTAAGCCTGTGATAAAAACTTTCGATGCCTAGAAAATACTTAAAAAATTTATTTAAATGATAGATTGGATCTAATCAGTTGTCACTGGCCCTAAAAAAGGGAAAGTAAAGCCCTACTAAAGGCCAGAGGGTGCGTTATCAGGTCGCATTTCAAAGACCTAAGTACACAGATGCGGGTTAATTTTTTGTCCACTGACTCATGCACAAAAAAGTCTAGTAAAAATTCCAGTAACTTAAAAATAAAATATAAATTAATATTATTTTAGTTGCAAAGTAGTAAAAATATCTAGTCCACAAAATAAAAATCCCCCGGAGATTCTGCAGATATTTTTTGTTGTGTCTAGGAAAAATATTGGCACGAGATAAAGTAGCTGCATAAAAAAAAGTTAAAAATAAAGTTAAAGTTGGTCATGCAATAAATCAATGATAAAAAACATATATATTTACAATTACAATTATTTTATTTTACTTTTGCAGGCAAGTCTCGTAAGCTTTGTAAAAAAATGTCTACTCAAACGGCTGTCAATGATGAAATACGAGTCAAAATCGTATATAATGGGTAAGTAATAATAACAATAATAGATATATATAATTAAAATGATATATCATTAAAATTGTACGGTGTTGTGGTCAATATCACGGTACTTGAATGATTAAAATGCCCAGTTGATTCATTAATATCTACAGAGAGCAATGTATAAATATTTGTTATGTAAATAATCCGATTGTCATTCAGACCGGCGTATTAAGCTTTTCATTTTACTATTTATTAAAACTTGTAGAATTACTGCTGATAAATATTATCCTTAATGACGATTACGTAATTTTCTAGTTCTACCAATTAGATGATTTTGAAAATAATAATAAATTACGCGAGTTGGAGTGGTAACTCGGGCCTACATTACTTTCAAGTACTTGTATTTATTTATTCAATAGAAATTTGAGTAATTGATTATTTAGTTAGTTAATTAGTCAGTAATTACTGTCGCTGAGATGAGACGTAATTATTTACTTGGATGTAATTATTGCCGTGTAATTCTTTGTTTTATTTATTCATTAAATGAAGGTAATTTTAAAATCTAATGTCAAGGTTTCTTGTGTGTACAAACACTAATTGTTACAAGTAGTTTTATAATAACTCGAAAAAAATGGTGGGAAATTCAAACGCGCCTCGATCGCTCATAATTATCAATTTTTTAAAATTTTTTTAAATAACCCGCCTTTTTTTCTTAGATGCCGCTTTTATTTTTGAATCCTACTGGCACTGGTGCTGCTGCCAGTAGTTGGTGGAGGAAAAAAGACAAAATGGCAGCTATATTTTTCATTAATTACCGGTTTTAAGTTTTTTTTATTAATTACAATTAAACAAAAAGGATTTAGATAATGATTTTTTATAGAGTTCTTGCGATAATAGATACAGAGCTAATAAAAAAAAAGTTAGGTCACTTTAATATATTTTTTGCAAGTTATCGTGGCTCCAAAGATTCGAACGGAGCATTTGAGGTGTGCAAAAAAATAAATGAATTAATTTGTTAATTTCAGATAAAGCTTTTTCTGGTGATTAGTAATCACTTAGTAATTAGTAATCTCTATAGTCTTCAGTGATATTTATTTTAAGTTATCCTTCACCTAAAATTCTAAGTTTTAACATTTTATATTTTAAACTTTGTCCGGTCACCCAAAGATCGATGGCTTAAATTAAAGCCGATTAGACAACTCATTTAATTATTTAGTAATTTTTCCAGATGACGTTAATCATAAATTTTAAAACCCGACTTGCGTATTTACTCTCTATAAATGCGTACTTTACCTTAAGTTTATTAACTTTTTTAATAGAATGTTTTTTTGTATTTAATAGAAAGGTACAAATCATCTACATCACTCCTGATATGACAGTGGATACTCTGAGAGAAGAAATGCGTACAATATGCGGATTCAGTTCTGGGGGAAATGGCGCGGATCAATTTACAATGAAATGGGTCGACGACGAGGGTGATCCATGTCGTATTGCATCTCAACAGGAACTTGACGAAGCACTTCGTCTTTACGAGCTTGAAAAGAATCCAGAAATAACTATACACGGTCAGTTAAATACATAAATACATATATCTATACATATACACCGCAGTAGCTGATATTGTTTAAATTAAAATCACGTAGCAGACTGATACTAACTAGAAGCAAGTAAACTATTACCTAAATTTAAACCAATGTATCTAGTTCCAAAAGCCACTTAATCACGTACTGCCTACCTAAGCAGCATAAAAAATTATAAGACACGATCAAGGTCTCGACTATTTTTCAAATTACAATTAAACTTTTTTTTTTATTTTTTTACGCTTACTCTGCAAATTAAACTCAAAATATGTGTGCATATATGACGGAGAATAAAACCGAGCATAAGTATAAGTATAAAAAAAATAGTAAACAAAAAATAGTGATGACTAGACAGAGAATCAATGGATAAGTCTTGACAATAAAGTCGCTCGCGCGAATGCTTTCATTTGGCGGTTGTTCTTCTTGAATGCATTTGTTCTATTTGTCTTTTACTTCATACCTTAGCTTTTACTTTTTTATTTTTTTACTTTATCTTTATACTTTACTACCCACTTCTTCTTTTTTTTAAATTTTTTTATTCTTCAACCACCCGTTGGGTTAAAAAAAATAATAAAAATGAAAGTATCTGTCTGTTACATTTATCGTTCCAAGCTCTACTTTATTTTATTATTTTTCCTCCATTTATTTACACTCGTACATACAATTTTTATAACATTTATTCAAATTTATATTAATTATTAATTTTTTAAACCGCGATAAATATTCACTTTTAATTTTAATCTAAAAAAATTTTCCCGCGCATTTTAAATCACCGCGATTTGTTTTTTTGAATTCATGGGGTCTGTCAGTTGAAATAGTAATTTAAAATAAATTTAATTGTTATACCCGACAGTAGTGTTGCGGCTGTGGGTTGATAATAATAACAATGGTGATGAATATGATTCAATAGAGTCAATTGCATCAAGGCTGCGTCAATATTTCAAATGAAAAAGACCCGAGTTGAGAAAAATATATTAATAATAGTTATGAAAGAATGAAAAATAAATTACCTTCTCATATATATATGATTACTAGTCATGCATTGAGATCGTGAAGTTGTAATTTGTTTAATGATAGACGAGAATTCGAAAAGACCTAGGATATCTAAGAATATTTAACTTGCATGTGACTTTATTTCATACTTAAATATTCTGATACTATTTCTGAATGTTAAATAATTTAATTTAATTAAAACACACTAAGTTTAGGATAAAGTTGTCTTTCATTACTTTTGACGGCAGAAATTTAAACAAATTTTAAATCCCTCGAAATTTTTCATTTGCTGCAGTAGAAAATTAAATAAATTTATTTTTGCTTCTAGTTACTTTATTATTCATTTTATATAAAAAGTCAATGATACCTTTTTTGTAGAGAATTTAATTCTCTACAAGTTTATATCCGGCCATTTTTATCGTATCTTGCTTAGTTTTTAAATTATTTTAATTTAATCAACTAATGTTCAAAAATTAGCTTACAAAATTTTTCTACATTTGAAAATTTACTTTTCGCGCTTTTTCCTTCAAAACTATCAACTTTACATGAAAAACCAATGATACCTTTTTTGTAGGTAATTAAATTCTCGATAATTTTGTCTCTTATGACTTTTGTCCTATCTCTTATATTTCTTGCGAAATACTAATTTGAATAAAAATGCATATTCAGAAATGGATCCAAAAGTTTTTGTGAGAAAAATTTCCAGCTCTCGATTATCTGAACAAAAAAACTAACATCCAGGGGTTTTGTAGACAATTAAATTCCCCGTAATTTAGTATTGGAGCATTAATATCATATCTCATACACCAGACGTGTAAATCAATAGTGTAATTTTTTTTAGAAAAACAGATTAATAAATAATGATTGAAGTAGGCCAATTAATCAAATTCTTTAGAAATATTGAATGAGTGGCATGACAATGGGTCTATATATATTTCACGTGTGAACTGTCGGTTGTCGGGAGTATGATAATAATGATGATAGTGGTGATGATGATGATGATGATGATGATTACGACGGAAGCGCAGATAAACAAAACTAGGCGATTCATTGAAGGTGTAGAATAGCGTATAGTATAATAGTTTATGGTAGCGGCATGTGCCACGCCTAGAAGCTCAACTCGTACGGCGCCAAGGGAGGCATCGATATAGCCCCGGCTGTGTCATCTCTTCTCTCTTCACTCTTCACTCTGCTATTCCATTCCATTCCATTCCCTCTTGGCTTACATCTGGTCCAGGGTTAGTGTTAGTGGGTTGCCAAAGTTGTAGGAGGTGTTTGAATGTCAGGCATATCCGGCCAAAAAACACCTTAAAAATACGACGACAGCAAAACAAAATCTAGATCATGCCATAAACAAAAACAATCTTGTACACGATAAATTTATTTCCCTTATCATTATTTTATCTCGTTTTATTTAACTCCCGTCTAATGTGACTTGACCCAATTCACCAGATTCCTAAATTTCGATCCGTTCCAATAGAAATTTCCCCTCGATCCGATAGCCCAAGATTTATATCAAAGATCCGTTTATGTAAAACTTTGGAACACTCGATTTCGAAGCTAAATTTAGGAGGGATCGTAAAAAACCCTTTGGAATTGGACGGAAATCGAGCAGATCAATCGCGACTTAGTTTCCGTCTTTTTGATAAGACCCAGTTGATTAACCAACAGAAATATATATGATTATTTGGCCGGCGAGATCTAGTTCAATCAAGTCTGCAGCGAAATCCTGCCGGATCTAGTCTAGATCAACTTGATCTGAACAAGAATCTCTGGGTGCAAAGTAGTTTTAACTGGATCCCGCTAAATAATAAACGTACTGGTAATCTTAATATTTGATATCTTTGGCGTTAAAAAAGTAAAGCCGCCCTAGCAGCCAAGTATTGGTTTTGAAAAGGCGTGGAGCTGCCGAATTACCTGGTAGCCGACCTCTTTTTCCTTCTTACTCTCGTCATCAACACACGTTAGCTTCACAAATACACAAGAATACCAAGTATTCACATGAAGGATCAAGAGTTTTTGTATGAATGTAATGGTGTACCTTGGAAGTTAAGTGTACATATATATATATATATATATATATGTGTATATGATACAGTGGGTGGTGATGGTGGTAGTTGTTCCTAGTTGTTGGTCCGCGATTGCGCGTTAAACAACCAGACACTAGTGCGCGCCGGGCGGCGACTAACTAATGCTTATGCCGCAGTCGATATCCTACACTAGGACAAGCTTGATCATCATCTTGCTGGCAGGAAACAGTAGCCCAAGTGTCCAACCCAGGATACATTTTAAATAAATCCAATTGGTCTGGTTGTCCAATAGGTTTTTCGGTTTTATAAAATATCCTGGGCTGATTGTAATAGTAAAAGTAAATAAATGGTAACGGTTTGTTGTTTGACGCCTGGTGGATTTAAAAGCAATTGAATATTAACCAGGATCTTTGTTTTTGAAATAAAGGACCGATTGATCTAGGTCGAATATGGCGTGGGGTTACTGGAGCGCGACATCAGTAAATGATCGTGGGCGTTCGCCACGTCGTGAAAAGGATAAACAATCACAGTATCAGACGGCAAGTGAAGTCGCTGCTCAGCAGCAACAACTTCAGCAGCAGCAGAGACAGATTGAAGAACAGACTTTAGATTTGGATGACGAACAGATACCTGGTGGTTTTTATCCCTATTCACTGGCTGCTGCAGCAGCTGCTGTAGCTGCTGGAAAACGTACGCCTGCTGCTGATGGCTCGACTGGTTTGCTCCAGGCTTTGGCTAAAGATACGGTCACCATTCAGCCAGGAGTCGGGGTTGGTGTCGGTATTGGTATTGGAGTTGGTGTTGGTGGAAGTGCTCCTGGTACAAGCAACTATCCGCCCTCACCTGGCAGTGATTCTGCGGAATATGAGCAGCCTACTATTGCTTTGCATGCTGCTTATGTTCAGCAGCATGATACAAGAGAACACTCGCCAACGGAGTTAGTGTGTCATTCAGTTACTGGTACTTTGGATAGACGATTGAGAAACATCCGGATTGACAACAGTATTGGTAGCGCTGGTGGCAGTGGAATTGGTGGTACGGGTGCTAATGCTCATGATGATGATGCCACTGACGTTGAGTTCGAGGAAGAAATAATAGTACCGGAAGTTATTTATGAAACTACTCCTAGCCGAGCCAGTTTCACTGGTAGCTTAGGCAGTTGCCTGATTCACGGCAATCGTAATCAATTGCCACCAGATCCAGGTACTTCTTCATCAATGTCGTCTATTAATTATGACCAGTATTCTATTGGACCCAGACCGAATTATGCATCCGAAGTTTGGCTTAATGATATCACATGGGGTAGGTCTAGGCTCAAAATATATTTTTTAAAAGAATTTCCCTTCAACAAAAATTTTACTTTTATCAAAAAAATAATTGAGAAATTTTACTTGCGATTTTGTCTTAACTTCACCCATAGTCCGCATAGTTTTCCGAGAATTAACATTTAAATAAATTCATATTTAGCAATGAATGTATAAGCAGTTATTTGAATTTTTATGGTTTTTGTAGCAAAAGCTATTAATCTAATCTTGAAATTCATTATATTTTTTTTTTTTGTATAATTCCTCCCCTAAATTTTTATCTGATATTTACTGCATTATTTTGCGCACAATATCGAGAATAAATTCAAAATAACCTTTCAATTTTTTCACTCAAAAAATTAAAATTTTGATGTCAATTTGTTGAAAAAAGTTCGGAAAATTGTTTGCTAACAGGATCATAAATTTTTCCCAAAAATAAAAACCGCAAATTTTAAAATGAAATTTAAAAAAACTTGAATTCTTTGGCATTGAAAAATTGTATAAACTAAAGTTTAAAGTGAGCTTATGAAAATTTTTTATCATACTATTAAATATCTTGATATAAAAAAGGTTATTTAAATAATACGCTTAGTCAATAGTTTTCGCGTTAGAAGGATTTAAATTGCAGACTCATTTTCTAAAGGCTCTTTTTATATATGCTGAAGAGTCATTTTACTTTTCAAAAGCTTTTCACGTCTATTGACTTTCAACACTACATTATTTTATATATTTCAAAAAAAACTTTATCTGTGTCTGTATCCGTATCTATTTCTATAAATTAATTATTCAAATTAAAAACAATAATGTTTTCTGCATTTAAATTTCATCAAGTACTAGGTACTCTAGCCGGGTACTCAATATTACACATTCACATCACGTACGATAATGGAACACTGTTGTACGATATGTGAATAAATATCGTTAAATTACAGTATTCCGTCCATTATTTACAATTGCAATTATAAACCATATATTTTTTACCAGTATAATCAAATATTTACTGAAAGGAAATAGTACATTACGCATCAAGGGAGGAAAGTAGGACACCTGACGGAAATTCAAATGAACATATGAAAAAATTACTGTGTTTATTTTAAATTTTGAATTTTTGAATTTCAAATAGAATAATTTCCCCGCGTAAAATTCTACTGGAGTCGAAGGCGGAAAAAACGCGGATTATGACATCCTGCCTTCCTCTAATGCCTACAATTTTTCACCAGATCTACACCAGAAAGTTGAAATTTTAGCCTGTTTCCGAAAAGAAGCGCATGCGCTAAATTTTATCAATTGTTTTCTCATAACAAGAATTTAAACTTTCGGCACAGATTTGGTGAAAAATAGCTTTTGCAAGAACGATATTCTCTCAAGTAATAAATCAATGAAAATTATCGTATTAATTTCATATCTAGTTCGCAGAATTATTTTATCGACAGAAGAAATCGAAATTTATTTACTGGGAGAGATTTTGTCCGGTTGAGAGAATTATTTTAAATGAAATCGTTGAATTCTTTCGACAAAAATATATCAGATTGAAAATTTTCAGTAAATACTATTTTTTTGTACAAGTTATTTCTTCTCAGTGAATTTTCCGCTTGCTGTTTGTTGTTTTATAACGTGCTGACATTTTGAGATTTAACAGCCGACTTGTCATCATGGTCAGTGAAAATAGTTTGTGTAAGGACTAGGTGGTGATAAGTGAACCACTCATGTATTAGTGAGTGTAGCTTACCACCAAGTAATTAATCACTTACACTGTAGTGTGATCTGATTACAAGTGATTAATCGGCTTGATATACTTTAGATTTTCTTGTAAGCACAAGTCTTACATTACTTGCCTTCTTACTTATTTTTTCATTCTTTATACGTCTCATTACCTATTACATATTTTAAATATACGTTTATATATATATACGTACATACATGAGGTAGCTGAGCGAAATGAGGACAGAAATAAATGCGCTGAATTTTTTTATTTGCATGATAATTATAAGGAATTAACTTCCGGTATTAAATAAATTTTAACTGACGCGGAATTAATTTAAATTGTAACGAATGCGTTTTATACTTTTGCGAAGTTGATAATAACTTTTAAATTATGGATTTTTTAATAAAAATACTCTGATATAAATTTTTGTATTTTTTAATTGTCTACAAAAAAGGTATCTATGAAATTTATTGTAGGGCTGATAAATTTGAAGCTGTGGTCGTTTGAAATTAAAAGTTAGCGTAAGAAACAAATCGGGATTAAAATCGTGAATATTTGTGGACCATTTTACCCTGATAAGCACTAATTGCTGATTAAACGAGCCGCGGCTCGCGAAAATCGGTTAATAAGTTCAATAATTACGATGTAAAAGACTGGTAGAAAATTCCCCCGCGGTCGCGGGTTCGAATCCCACTGGCGGCATTTTTGATTCAAATTTAAAAATAAATAATTTTTGCTCACTGTTTTTTTATTCCAATTCCAATACTTACAGACAATTTAATTATTAAAATATATAAAAAGTGTATGAGCACAGCATTGCATCATATCGTGTCGTAAAAAACACAACAATTGTCTTTCTTTTTATCTTTTGCTCTTTTACTTTCGTGTCAACCGCATCGTTTTTTCTATTCTTCGACCAAACAGCAGCCAAACTAAAATTATTATCATTATTATTGCCAAGATTTTTATTGAGGTCAATTTTATTTAATTCATAATATATTTATTCAAATAAAAATATACATAATAAATTATTTGTACATATATTTTAAATTAATAACTACAGCTTTTATATAACTTTCATTTAAATTTCATTGGTTTATTTTATTGTTCGCGAATATATTCGTAAATTGAAAATTGTCTGTTGCTGCTATCGCTTTTGTTACTAGTGTAGATTATATTACATATTATTATTATTATTATTATTATATATTCATATCTATATATAGAAGAGAAGAATATATTGGAAACTTTTGTGTCAAGATGAATAGTGAATACTTGTACAAATAATAATCGATTTTAATAATATATACATATATGTATATATATATGAGACTGTGTTATGAAAATCGACTATTTCTTTTTTCGAAAATTAGGCGGGAATTTTCAATTTCCATTTAAATATCATGGGAATTTTTTTTTAAAGTTTGGATTTTTATCATTCATCAGCGAATCGTTGTTTTGAAAAAATTAATAGATATTTTTGCTGTAAATTAAACGACCTACAAAAAAGGTCTCTTATCATTTTTTGATAACTATAATTTTTCAAAAGTTATTCAAAGTCAAAGTTCAATTCACAGTAAATTTTGGTATTATTTTACTTTTCTAGAAATTCTGGCGAGGATATAAATATATAAATATATATGAGTGTTAGTTATACTAAGTTTTCATTATTCTAAACTAATTAATTTTTTTTCCACTTCATTAAATCTCTTATCGATAAAATCAAAATTTATGATTGCAAAAGAGATTGAATTCGATTGTACTCTACTACGGTTTTTATTTATATTTTTTTAATGCCGGTATATTTTTAGCGACAACCGCCTATTTTTTTTTTATTCTTGATCTTTTTACCCTCCAAGTGTTTATTATAGAAAATGTCATCTGGATAAATATAAACGTTTTATAAATTATTTATCACTGAAAAAAAATACCGAGGTAACATTAATTCGGACGGAAATAACAATTTCAATTTTGTGATGCACAAAAATTATTTAAATTTAAAAAAAACGCGGGAAAATAAATTATTTGAATATTTAAAAAAAGAGCGGGATAAATAATTCAAAAATTATAAATTATATATTCTTTTTTTTTTGAATAAAAAGTTTGTTGAAGTAGAAAATAATAAATGTATAGATGTCTTGAAATGTATCGAAAAAGTTTGGTCAGGCCGTTATTTTATTATGATTATTAACTTTTTATTTTTCAAGAGGAAATATTTAAAAGTTTAAGTTTTTAATTAAATTTTATTTAAAATAGTTATCAGCATTTCTTTGTTTTTTATTACTTTGTACTTGTTTGTCTCCTTTTTCTATAGCAATCGGAAAATCTTTGAAATAAAAAATGAAACTTTTGGATACTGAACTGAAAATATAATTTATAGCCAGCAGAAAAAAAATCCACTTCTTTTACTGCGCAGTCGAATAAATTTTATTCTTTTTAAATAAAAATCGAGTCGGTTTAAATTTTCGGTAAATAAATAGACTTGGAACTGGCAGTTTCAGAGAAGATAAAAATAAAAATAGAATGATTAAATGAAAAATAAAGCGACTGAGTAAAAGTAATTAAACATGAAGATGAAAAGTCTGCGCTGTTTTATAGTTACAGAGTATCTAGTAACTTTATGTGGATGTATATTAGATATATATGTCCATGAGCATTCACTTGATTATCGGGTAACCATTAGTTTCCTTTTAATCCGATGCCGCGAGCTGTAACATCATTTGTAAATTATTAAGGTCCACTGGGAGATATGCTACCGGGTTCAATAATACAGAAACCCCTGTCTCTTGTGGCCGATATTCCTTGTATATACTGTAGATTATCTTTCTGTTTCACTCTACATCCGTTCTCACTTAAGCTAGGAAATAGTATTACTGAAAATTATATTTTTAATAAATATATTAATCTTAAATACCCGACAAAGTCCAAAATCACACTATTAATCTTTCTACACCTACTTTTTATATTTCAAATACCTGCAACTCGAAAACTATCGAGTTTTTTAAAAAAATCAATCAATACTTTTTTGTAGAGAATTTAATCCTCTACAAATTAGTACTCGTGTGTTTTTACTGTAAAGTCAATACTTTTTGAGTAATTGACGTTTCAAGTGACAGGAGACAATAACATTCAAAATTTATTGTTTTTAGGATTTGAACTGCGATAACTCGAAAACTATCGAGTTTTTTCAAAAAATCAATCAAAGCTTTTTTGTAGAAAATTTAATTCTCTACAAATTAGTATTCGTGTGTTTTTACTGTAAAGTCAATAGTTTTTGAGTAATTGACATTTTAAGTGACACGAGACAATAACATTCGAAATTTATTGTTTTTAGGATTTGAACTGCGATAACTCGAAAACTATCGACTTTTTTCAAAAAATCAATCAAAGCTTTTTTGTAGAAAATTTAATTCTCTACAAATTAGTACTCGAGTGTTTTTACTGTAAAGTCAATACTTTTTGAGTAATTGACGTTTTAAGTGACAGGAGACAGTAATATTCAAAATTTATTGTTTGTGGGATATGAATTGCGATAACTCGAAAACAATCGATTTCATGATGAAAATACATGAGTACAAATTTGTAGGAAATTGAATTCTCTACAAAAATGGTATAGGTAAATTTTGTCGTAAAGTTGATGGTTTTTAAGTTATAGGCATTTTACGTTGTTATTTTTATAAAACGGTTGAATTGAATTTTTTTTTTTGGTCAATTTTCTTTTTTCTTTTTCTTTTTTCATGAAGTTAAGACGAAATGTCTATTGAGTCGTGTTGGTAGATTAATGGTAATGACATGCCACCTAAGCCCTGGTGCAATTAACGCTACCACCATCTCGTATACGCGGTTACCGTCAACATAACATGAAAGGGTTAATTCTCGTTACGTGACAATCCGAGCGTGTCATCTCAGGCACATTTAATTTCACCCAGGTGTTGTATTAGTAGTTCGTGAATATATTTAAGCTGTCATTGACATCTGGATAAGTTAAGTTAAGCTAAATCAACCTCTCAATAATGATAATAATAACAGTAATAAAATCACCGCGATCAATACCGAAAAGTTTTATGTTTTTAAAGGGAAATGATAAATTGTGGGTGTGAATGCTAAGGAAATCCAGGAAAGTTTATTTATTATTTTATTATTGATAGACTTGACTGAAATTTATTTTATTTAAATGTAGTTATGCTAATTTTTTATTACATTAATATGGATTTAAATTTTTTAATTTAAAAGTTTTATCTTAAATTATTTCACGTCAATATTTCGTTTCATAAAAAAATAAACTAGCGATCTCCAATCCCTACGGGACTGTCGGAGTATAAGTATTGAATTTATTAAATATATTTCTACTGGGGATGTGCGAATGATTTGAAAATGACGAATCATTTGAAAATTAATGAAGTATTAGATATTTTATAAATAACTTGAAAATTGACGAATAATTCTACTAGTTCAAATTATTCGAAAACTGACAAATTTGAAAATTGACAAATATTTCGAAAATTGATTAATACTTCGGGGATTCTACAATTTCTGTGGCGCCGCCCATGACTGCGAATCCATATAGAGCTCAACAAAATAAGACTTTTTTAAAGAATAAAATTTTTCGATATCTCGCTTAGTTTTCAAGAGAAATTGATTTCGGGAAAAATTTGATTTTTTAAAAAAAGTTAAAAATTTCATAGATTTTAACATCTTAATTTTTTTTTGTATTTTTTTCCGAAAATGCATTTAAAGATGAAAATTTTGAAAAAAAAAAACGTCTGAATTAGTCCATTTTTGAAAAAGTTACAGCTATTTGAAGAAAAGTCATTTCGTCAAGTTCTACAAGAATTCGCGGTCATTTGACGGCGCAACGGAAACCGTAGACTTTCCGAAAATTGGCAAATATTTTGAAACCTTGCAAATAATTCAAAAATTCATAAATAACTTGAAAATTGAAAAATAATTCAATTGGAGCCTGAATATAGAATAAAATTTTTAAAAATAATTCAATAACTTTTAAATAAATTAACTAATAGAACAAAAGTTACGCCCAAAGGAATCAAGCATCAATACACTCAAGTTCATTGACCTTACAATAATTTTTATGTTAACTGAAGCGTATCTAGTACACAGTAATGATTAATAAATAATCTTTATGATCAAATCTGAAGCCCGATTAAAATATCTTTTGTAGTAGATAAAGAGTACTTTTAAAATTAAAACCATCTAATTATTGAATGTATCGCCAGCGGAGCTTTGGGCGGGAAAAATTCAGTTTTCAAATTTTATCAAAGATTACCAATTTAATGAACATGGAGTTTCATTACAGCAACGAGTTTAAACATCTAGTGCACCCGAAATCGTAGTTAGGTAGTTGTTGCTCTGTCGCTGGTTGTTTTAATTACTCTCGTGAAATTGAAAACACTTTGTTTTCACAAACCGAGGCCCTATCTTTTCTCTTTGTCCATTTTATATCCGACATTCCACTACTACTACTCCAATTTTTTTATTTTTATGCTTTTGCTACAGTACTCGAGGTTTTTACTTAGTTTTTTTTATTCGACAATATTGCTCCTATCGCAATTACACCAACCAACACCTATCTGAATTCCGAGCGACCAAACCCAATAAAATACAAAGAGAACAAAAAAAAATTATTAAATCGTTAAATATAAAAGTTTCCGATAGGAAAAAAAATTAATTACTGTAATTATTTTTAATTTTTATTAGATTATCGGTAGTGAGATTATTTTTACAAGTTTTATAAAAATTAAAGACTAATCTATAAAAAAATAATTATTTTTTACGGTTTAAAATTTTAAAAATCCGTAATTTGAAATTATCGCGGGAAAAAACTTTAAGAAGTTTATTTTTAAAATTTAAGTGTCGGAATTCCCGCTGATAAGAAATGACAACAAAAATTTCTGTATTTTTTTTTAACTACAAATTAAAAAAAAATAATTTTATGGGAGCTCGTGATTTTTAACGAGAAATCTCGAATGTTCCATGCGAGCATAATTAAAAAAAGTAGTATGTAAATTTTTCGTTGTTTCAATAATAAAACAAAATTTATCGCAGGGTAATATGCGCAAGCGACATTTTATGTTAATTCAACGGGCGTATTTTTAATTTCTGTAGAAATTAACAGAGAAAATATAAAAAACAATAAGAATTCCCTAGACTGTGACGTGGACCAAAGCCGTATTCATATATATACACATATATATTTATAATGGAGCCCCATGATTACTTTGTGTCCTTTGTACTTTTATTATAAAAGTTTTAATTACAATGTATGACACATTGTACTCTTGAGATTTGTATAGAGATGACGGCAAAGAGAGACAAGATAAGCTCGTTATTGATAGTAACTTTATTATCCAGATTAGTAGTCTTGTTATTAATGGCAACGTGGCATCACATTGATAAATTCATTTAATGACACCATTTTTTCTTCTTTCATTATTATTATTATCATTAATACAATTTAGTCCATTTACTATATAGACTAAAGGTCAATAATAAAAATAATGTCTTAGATTTAGTTCGACGTAGATTATTTTTCTAGTAGCTCCGGGGCTTCAATGCAGTCGACATGGCTGACGTGTGTTTTTAATAGGAAATCTAAATAACCGATTTATAATTTAAGATTTTTTTTCCAATTATTCAATTTCGTTTAGTATTCAATCAAATTCTCTTTGTTTTGTCATTTTATTTGTTTTTATTGGACCGTATGTGCGACAGCTGTACACAAAACACGTGTTAAAGTTATTATATATATAGATATATATGTGTTATATAATAAAATAAATGGGAGACATCGAGTTTTGATAACAATTTATTTGAAGTTTGTGACAATAGGATACTGTTTCTTGTAACTTGAACACGTGAAAGTGAAATGATGTCGAGAATCCCATTGACTTATGGTTACCCGGTGATATACCACAGCTTGTTTTCTGGCTCTTCAAATAACCGCCAAGGTCTCTGGAGTCAGGTATTACAGCTTAGTATTAAATTTTAAGGGCGAAATTGTTGTTATTTTTATTAAAAATAACACGAATTTTCGGTTTGAAGTTCAGTTAACGTGGGTAAGAAAAAAGTTACGATTTGTGAATTTTCTGCTGACCGATCTCGGGACAATAAAAACTTGGCCTTTGACTCGGGACACAAAAAAATGTAAATAAAAGAAACGTAAAAATAAAAAAAAAATGAATGGAAGAAAGCAGTGAAAAGCTCGAGAAAATGTGATTGGATAGTGAGAGAAATATTTAAAAAAAGGTTGCGAGCTCTACTCTAGATTGCAATGAAACTTTGGATGTCTTTTAGTGAATTTTTTTAAAAGATCTTTATTACATATGTCATTTTTTTTAATTTATTTATTTTCGGTAAAAAAAATTTTTTTTTTTTTTATTAACTCAATACTACGACACTCAATAATTCTGTTTAATTTCATGACTAAAATCCTTTTAGTTTATTTACAATAAATAAATAAAGTCTAAAACTGAGAGATTATTAAATCTGAGCCGCCATTTTTGCTCTCTCTACCTAGCGGCCGCGTTGCTGCACTAATTCAAAAAAAGCGCGAAAAATTTCCAAATTCAAATCCGTCAGTTTAATAAAAGATGTCACGCATTAATTAATTAAATAACTAAATATTTAATTAAAAGCCTAATTGATTTTTCTTATAATAACTTTCCTTTGCGGCGCTGATGGGTTTACTTGGGAACTTTGAAAATAATTACAACATGACCCAATAACATTCTCTGATAAATAATCTATCGTGATATAATAAATGATGTTGTCAGGAAATAAATGAAAATATGGTCGTTGATTCCCTCGGGCATTAAATAAATGTGTAACCTGAAAATATATTTCTCATGTCCATTAACATTAGTTATCAAAGTAACAATACATTATATATGATAAACAAGTGGCAAGTTTTTAGGTCATTCGTCTTAATATAGCCACCCTTTAGATGATTAAACGAGAAACCAACACAAACAGCAAGAACAAGAACAAGCACAAGAGTAACAAACAGAAAACAGATTCCTGTAACATCCGTAGCAAGGGATGATACGGTCGATCGAGCATAGTAATAGAATTGCTGGTAATACCTCGTTCTCTCTTTAGTCCTCGGAATTTTCGTCTGATAGGGTACAACACCACCAGTTGCAATTCAACTGTATGCTACATTACCATATATATAAATGTATACTAGTATATGTATATACAACCAAGTACATGGTAATAGTAATAGTAATAGTAGGTATTGTATTGTGAGAATATAATGATGTGAGAGTGTAATGTTAAAGCTCAAAGTAGGACACACAAGCTAACGCGAGGTGTAGCCGTAGCCAAGCACTTTAGGTCACATGGCCAGAGGATATGTAACCATGCGGATACTCCACCCTCACACCGTTTTCTCCTCGGTCAAGTATATACATGTTGGTTAAACTTTTAGTACTAAGCCAAGATGTGAATATGCGCAAGACTTATTTTCGAGCTTCTTAATCATTTATATTTACTCGTTTTTTTTTACTTACATCCATTATTTATCATGCGGGTTTGTCAAAATAATTTTTTTTTAAAAGTCGGATAGAAAATTTACCTTGAACTGGATTCGAACTCGCGACTTTGGCTGCCATTTTTATAAGTAACCGAAAAAATTTTTTTATGGATTTTATATTTTTCCGGTAATATACTTTATTATTAAAATATATATTTATATATTTATGTTGTTTTGCTATCATTTTCTCCCGACTTCCTGTATAATCAAATGTTATATAAACTTTCAAGAAATATATACATGTACTTATACTTATGTCAATAGTTACAAGTATAAGAGCACGTAATATGATATATAGCAAACTATATATTAAACATTCTAATTTCTCTCTAATTATAATTAGAACTTAAAGATCCCAGTTTACTAATTATTTAAATTTTCTTTTCTGTTACAGTCTTTCCGAATGTACCGCCAGCACCTGGGATGCCATGTCAGGGAGAAGACCGTGAGTATTAATAATATTACTGCTTTTTTTGTTATATTTATTATTGTAAAAGACAATTAATTACTACGAGTGAATTGGTAGCTGGCACTAGTCCAAATTCCCGTGTAAAACAACTTAAATATTACATCGACTAATTTTCGCCCGCGTATAGCTGTCGTCTATTGTCATTTACGGGATTAAAATTTTGATTATTTATACTTTTATCACAACTTTTTTTTAATCAATTTTATTAATTGGTATTTTTAAGTCTACGATAGTCGGGCTGTTTACAATTTTATTTATTTTCAAGGATAATTGTCAATTAAATTTATAAATTAAACATGAAAATCAATTTGTTGGTATAATTAAAAAAAATAAAAACATTATTTTTAATTAAAATTTATTGATATTTTAAATTTATGACAGTTTTGAATTTTTATGTCCCTGAAGTTACCAGACAATTAAAAATTTTTTGATTTAAAAAAAAAAAAAAAAAATGCGCATGTAGAAAATTAAAAAATCTATAGATGCAATTTTTTAAAATATTTTTTTTCTATTAATTTATCGTTTTGAAAAAAATCAAAAAATTATTAGACGTGAGCTAACCAGAATCACGAATTTTTTCATGAATGATACGAACCAGTTTTTGAAAAAAAAACTTTTTCATTTTCTGAAAGTTATAATTGTTAATATTTACTTTAAAAAACTGCAATAAAGTTGGCTTTCAATTGATAAAATAAAAAGGAGTAAAAAAAAATTTAAGCTATTTTATATATCGATTTTGAAATTGAATAAAAAGCAATTTCTCTCAGGCATTTATTAAATAAAATACAAAAGAAATAATGAAAAAAAATATTTCAAAGGTTTTATTTGTTGTTGTTTAATATAGGAAGGATATACAGACGAGGAGCACAACGATGGAAAAAACTCTATAGAGTTAATGGTCATATTTTTCAAGCTAAACGTTTTAACCGAGTAAGTATTTTATGAAATACTTATTTCTTAACTAATTGTCTTAATAATAATAATAATAATTATTATTATTTCCTCGAAGTTTTTAAAATGTCGCAATTTTACGGTATACCTGTTATTTCGTCGATTTTTTGTTGGAATTATTACCAAAAATTAACGAAATAAATTCAGTACATACAAATAGTTCTAATTATTTTCACTTACATTCTCTTGTTTGAATTATAAACGTATCAACTAATAAAATAAAATATAAAATTGATAAAAAAATTTACAGCGCGCATTCTGCGCACATTGTCAAGACCGCATTTGGGGACTGGGACGTCAAGGATACAAATGTATCATGTGTAAATTATTAGTCCACAAAACATGTCATAAAGATTTACGTAAACCCTGTTCAAGTTTACAACAACAAGCCCAATCACATGATCAGCAATTAAATGATCGCAATGGCGATCAAGCACAGATTGATTCATCACTACAATGTAGTCCGAAGGCTCATTTAGATGATGAAACCACTGAACAAACTGTAATTGAGGATACTCGTCCACGTATGTACCCATTTATTTATTCTTCATTATATTAATTACATACTACAATTATTAATTAATCATTTCATTAGCAAACAACTATAGCTGATTAGCTTATTAAAAAAAAAAATATAATTTTTTTAGTCACTTAAAAGTTTCTGGCATATGCGCACATTAATCTGACCCATTTAAATCAACCAATGAGGACGTAGGTCTCTCATTAATTTTTTTTGCAACACCTGCTTTGAAAGTTCAATTTCCGAGCGCTTTGTCGCCACGGAAGCGTCAAATATATTCATGACTAGTGCGATAAATAACTTATAACTTTACTATACTAGTGTAGTAAGATGTCACGACCACTGACTTTAATTTTACGCACTGTAACTAATGACTAAAAGTGAGCGAAACGCCACCTAACGTTGCAACGACGCATTAAATGAGTTTGAATGTAGCAGACATCAGACAAATTTGATTTTAAATAAAATTTTAATTTTTTACTTCTCGAAAATTGAACTTTCATAGCAGGGAAAAAAATGTACCCTGTCCGGGTGCACAAAAATACTAAAACTTTTAAACTGTCATTGAAACGCATGCATATGACAGCGCCACCAAAAGATCACCGGAACTTTTTGGGGAAATTTGCACACACAATTCGCACTTATTTCTATAGTAGTGCACATTTGCGCACTTGACCAGCAGGTGGACTCGGGACCGAACATAAAAATCCCGCCATTCGGTTTGAGGTTATAATTATTCACCACACGTGTCTTGACGTAAACGCACCTTAAGCCTTACACTCATGTCGCGTCAACGTTATGTCAAATTCGCTTAGTTCACATGTAGTATAAACTACTATTTTTTGATTTTGACCTCTGACTGACTCGACACTAGTCTATTTTTAAATTTCAAATATATAAATACTGAAAAATGGATTTATTATCTGGTATGTTACTTTTTTTTAAACATAAAAAACAAATAATCATAATATATATTAATAAAAGATATGTTTTTTGTTAATTTTAACACTGAATAAATATGACTAAGTGATATATGAGCTCTAGATTTTTGAATACCTCGTGGTAAAGAACTAAAATAGAAATTTGTTAATTTTAATAATAGATTTCTAGCGAACGAGCCATGATTCTGCGTAGTCAAATTCAAGCTTTAACTTTTAAACAACAAACATATATATAGATATATAAATTATATGTAAATGTATGAAAAAAATCTTATAAAAAAATATAAAAATAGTTTTAAGTCTGATAAAAAAATGTGGGAAATTTATTTGAATTAAAAAAAATTATTTTTCAGGTATAAACGAAGAGGGCGAAGAGTTAGCTTTGGATGTAATAGCAAATGCCGACGGTACAAATGAATTGCAACGTCAATATTCATTAGCTGACTTTGAATTAATTCGTGTTATTGGACGGGGTTCGTACGCAAAAGTCCTTATGGTCGAATTGAAACGTACAAAGCGTATCTACGCAATGAAAGTAATTAAAAAGGCCTTGGTAACAGACGATGAGGATATAGATTGGGTGCAAACCGAAAAGCATGTTTTTGAAACGGCGTCAAATCATCCATTTTTGGTTGGTCTACACTCGTGTTTCCAGACCCCGTCCCGGCTCTTTTTCGTTATCGAGTTCGTGCGCGGCGGCGATCTTATGTTTCATATGCAACGACAGCGTCGTCTTCCTGAGGAGCATGCACGTTTTTACGCTGCTGAAATAAGTCTTGCCTTAAATTTTTTACACAAAAAAGGAATAATATATCGTGACTTGAAACTGGATAACGTGTTACTGGACCACGAGGGTCACGTTAAATTAACCGACTACGGTATGTGCAAGGAAGGTGTTCGTGACGGTGATACCACAGCAACATTTTGTGGTACACCGAATTATATTGCCCCGGAAATACTGCGTGGTGACGAGTATGGTTTCTCCGTTGATTGGTGGGCACTTGGTGTTTTATTGTACGAAATGTTGGCCGGACGGAGTCCATTTGATATCGCTGGAGCATCGGAAAATCCTGATCAAAACACCGAGGACTACTTGTTCCAAGTCATTCTACAGAAAACAATCCGTATTCCGCGTTCTCTGTCAGTCAAAGCAGCTTCTGTTCTCAAAGGGTTCTTGTGTAAGGAACCCAATGAAAGACTTGGCTGCTCACGCGGTCCGTCTGCCTTTTTGGACATCGTAGGTCATCCGTTCTTTAAAGCAATCGATTGGGAGATGGTGAGTTTACTTTTTTTCTTTTGCTACCAGTAGTAAATTTCTTGACTACTTGATTAAATAAATTATTTTATAATTTACAGTTGGAACAAAAGCAGGTGACACCGCCATACAAACCGCGCCTGGATTCAGATCGAGATTTAGCGAATTTCCCGCCTGAATTTACCGACGAGCCGGTACATTTAACACCCGACGATGAGTAAGCATTAAAACCCTTATTAATTAAATAATAAAATAATTTCCACTAATAACAAAATAAATAATTACCAGGAAAGTGATAGCGGAAATAGATCAGACGGAGTTCGAAGGGTTCGAATACGTAAATCCCTTGCTGATGTCTCTCGAAGACTGCGTGTGACATGAGCCACAATCAAATGATCGAGAGTATCGACAAGATTATCAGCAAGATTATCTCACCCGTAATTATCATCATCATCATCAGGAGCATAAACTCCAGGAGCATCAGCAGTACCACGACTATGACTACGATTACGACGACTACAACTTCGAGCAGCATCATGATCCTGATCATGATTATCAGCGCCATCAATACCACCCTCATCAGCATCATTACCACCAATTTAATCAGCATCATCAAAGCTACATTGAAGAACTTGGTTGCAAATTAGCGTCATATCAATCCGTTTATCCTTTAAATTACGGCGCTACTATTAATCCGACGGGAAATAATTACAATAATCATCATCCGCGTGATAATATATTTATGATTAAATACAACGCTCAGGATAATGAGATTGAAAATGACAATAATTATAATCAGTACAGAATATCGCCGCCATTGCAGTTTCGTTATGACAAAAGTAATGACTGTACGTACACTTTTAATATCAAGGAATTAGCGACTAAGTATCATGATAGAAATATTAATTCAACGATCAATGACATCCATGATAATGATAATGATAATGATAACGATCATGACAATGATAATGATGATAATGATTGCTTTAATGATTATGATGACGTTGAAAACAACCCGCGTAAAAAATTGTTTAAACAAATGTTCTGCCTTCCGTTGAATTAATTTATTAATTTATTAATTATTAATTACTATTATAGAGAATTATAAAAAAACTTTTTATAGTCGACCGTGTTTTGTAATGCCAGCAAGTCGTAAGTCGTACGGCAAAACTTTTAATCAATTTTTAGTTTATTTATTTAATTAATAACTTCAATTAATACTCAATTTTTTTTAATTATTTAAAACAAAAATTAAGATTTCATGTTTAGCTTAAGGAATTTTTTTAAATTAATGACCTTGTAAAATTAATTGACCAGTTGATTTAATTAAAAATTACTTACTTGGTCTATTAATTAGTAATTAAAAATATAAATAAATTTCGATTAATTTATAAATTTTTAATTAATTTTTTTTATTAATTCCCAGTAAAAAAATTTGTAAATTAGGTCATATTCTAAAAATCAGTTAAATGTCAAATTAATCTAAAGGTCATAAATTCTCGGATGTCTATTAATTATAAAATATATAATAATTAATGTTTCTAAATATTAAAATATAAAATAGTGTATTTTTAGAGCACATATTTATTGCTAAAAATATATTAAAATTTATCACTGTAAATTTAAAGAAAATGTTTTACTTAGAAACTAAAAATAAAAAAATACATTATTTTATATTTTAAAAATTTGAAAATTTTAAATTTCGCTTACGACCGTGGCATTAAATAACAAAATATATATAAATATATATCTAAATTTATTAATAGAATGCAAGCGATTTGATAGAAATTTTTTATAGCAATTTTTGTTTATAAAATAGTTAAATAAAATATATATATAAATATATATATTAATAATTGAAATTTAAACTTCCAAGGTGCTAATCGACACGTGTCCTGATTACGAGCCTTTTAATTAATTTCTTTAACATTCCATTTAAATAAAACTCTAATTAAAAAATAAATTAATCATTAACAATAATAAATAAATTATTATTTAAATATTTATGTCTTGGTAATGAGGTTTATAAATTTTAATGGATATTTAATTACTAATACTTTTATTAATTTTAATTACAGTATCCAGTATTTATCTTAGTATTTTTTCACTGCAGTCGGCATTAAAAATCTTTAATTTTTTTTTTTTTATTAATGAATGAACAATTATAATTATAATTTATAATTTTAATGAGAAATGATAATTATTAGCTATTAGTTTATTATTTTTTATGTATTTTATTAATAGATTTAAAATATAATTAAATATGACACTATTATATTATTATATTGTAATATAATTAAAAAATAAAGTTGAAAAAAAAAAAAATTAAATATATGAGATTGGAAGGAAATAATTCAGGTTGTTATAAATAATTAATATGAATTTAAATAAATATTTAATAAATTTAATTACGCGTTTCATCTTAAGCCTTTTACAATTTTTTTTATTAATTATCATTATTAATTAATTTTTTTTGGTAAAAAAAGTAATTATAATTTATTTATGATTTTAGTTTAATTTTATAAATAATTAGCTGCTTGTAAGTTTAAAATTTAGTTTGAAATAAAGCGCGCGAAAATTTAAAAATTTAAAAAAGAAATTTATTTTTCAAAATAAAAAAAATGTATGATAAATAATTAGTACTTACTAATTAGTCTCAATACCAACAAACAATTAGACATTTAAATAAATTTTACGTCTTCAAAAAATGTATTATTTTTTTTTTAAATTTAAAAATAAATCAGGACTTTGATTTTCCTCTGGACCAAAAAAAATTTTTTCAAGTCTAGTCTAAGTAATTTTTGACACCTGGTGACATTCAGAGCGACGGATTTTATTATTAATATCCAAGAAACGTGTTTTTGAATCACGTAGAATTTGGCGCGTAATTTAAATTTTGAATTTCGCAAATCTGACATTTTAACTACCAGCAATTTATTGCGATTTAATCGTAAGTTTTTTCAAATTTCTTTATACTTGTACTCAGCGAAGAAGTAAATACTGACCTAATAATTTTTAGTTACTTTAAATTTAAATTTAGTTTCAAACTAGAGGGCGCGCAGGTGGAAAAAAATTACCAGTGGCTGCTGTTAATCTGGCGGTGGGTTGCAATAAATCTCTGCATGCAATGTAACGTTAAGTAAATGTATATAAACCACAAACAAGTGACATTAAATACAACATATATATAAAAAAAAGTCGCAAAAAAAATTATTCACAATGGAGATAAAAATTGCCACTGCAGATTCAATATCTGATCAGATAAATTTGTGCTTCGGTTCAGTATTTTATTCCTCTCAATAAAAGTGTTCAGTAATTATAATAATTTAAATAATAATAATAATAATAGTAATAATAATTAAAGTTAAGTATGACCTAGTAGTTTAACAAATTTAAAATAAATTTTTCGAAGCGTAAACATTCGGACATCTAGATCTTGACAAGCTCCAGCTTCAGTGCCGTGACAGAAGACAAATTAATTTAAATCTCCGGCATTTTCATTTTTTTCTTAAAAATTTTTTATTTCAAATAAAATTTTCACAATTCTTAAGTCAGCTGACGTATAATTTTTTATTTTTTTCAAAACGATAAATTACAAAAAAAAATTTCAAAAATTGCGCCAATAATTTTTAAAATTTTCTACTCTCAAATTTAAAATTTTCCGTTAATTAAATTTATAAAAGATTTTAAAAAAATATGCACATATTTGGTCATACATTTGTAACAATTGATGAGAAATTTCCACGTCTATGGTGAAAGTATGACAATTTAGTTCACTTTGCATTTGGAATATTTTTTTAAAAAATGTGAAGGTTAAGTTTCCAAGAATCCAATAATTATCATAATTAGTATTATTATTATTATTTAAAAAAAAATAAAATAAATAATCGAGGACAGTTTGTTGAGATAAAAGTGATGGTGGACATTGTCCATGAAATATTTATTGAATCACTTGTTGAATCTAAATGACGAGTAATGACGTAATAAATAAATAAATATAAATAATATCGGTAAGTTGATAAGTAATAATCCAACTAAGATGCCACTGAATTATTTAATTTCCGGTGGTAAAGTGATTTTGAATTAAATAATTTATCCTGATTAAGTAATTTGTCGTTTTTTATTTCAGAACAATAAAGCAAATAATGGCCGAAGACGAAGGAACTGAGTGGCTGCTGGAGCTGCTGCGTGATGTTCAGCTGTCGCAATTTTACACTCGTATACGCGACGATCTCCAAGTAACGCGTCTGCATCATTTTGATTACGTGCAGTCTGAAGACTTGGAAAAAATAGGACTCGGCAAGCCGGGGATCCGTCGACTGATGGATGTCGTCAAGAAAAAACGGGCTGCGCAGAAGAAAAAAAATCTGATAACTAAAATACGACCGGGAAGTAGCGGTAAGACGAGCAAAAGATCATCGCAGGCAGTGGAGACTTCTCTGCTGACTTGTCTGATCCAGGACAAAGACGTCACGTTGTCTGTTAAGTTGGGCGACGGTAGTTTCGGTGTCGTGCGTCGCGGCGAGTGGACGTCACCTACTGGTCGAGTACTTCCTGTTGCTGTGAAAGTTCTTAAAGCAGATGCGCTCACCCAGCCGAGTGTCATTGAAGACTTTGTGTCAGAAGTCCAAGCGATGCATACTCTGGACCACCACAACCTGATCCGTCTTTACGGCGTAGTGCTGTCCCAGCCCATGATGATGGTAACGGAGCTGGCTCCCCTCGGTGCGCTGCTTGATTACCTTCGCAAACAGTGCGGGCACATCCTGGTGCTGACAATGTGCGACTACGCGCTTCAAGTCGCCACTGGAATGGCTTATCTGGAAGCTAAACGTTTTCTTCACCGGGATCTAGCTTGTCGGAACGTTCTGCTGAGTTCCGTTGACAAGATAAAAATAGGAGACTTTGGGCTGATGCGCGCGTTGCCTCAGCAAGAAGACTGTTACGTTATGACGGAGCATAAAAAGGTACCTTTTCCTTGGTGCGCACCCGAGTCATTGAAGTCACGTCAGTTCAGTCACGCATCGGATGTCTGGATGTTCGGCGTAACTCTCTGGGAGATGATGACCTTCGGAGAAGAGCCGTGGGTTGGTTTAAATGGCTCGGAGATACTCAGAAAAATAGACCGCGAGGGCGAACGCTTGTATGAACCGGAAGCAAGTCCACCGGCAATTTATCAGCTGATGTTGCGCTGCTGGTCACGTGATCCCGGAGAAAGACCAACTTTTTCATCATTACGCGAGTCACTGACCGGCATGGTGCCGCCCGTTATGAAAGCGCTCAATCGTTTCGACGAACCGGACAAAATGAACATCGAACAGGGCGACCAGATCGTTATTATTGACGGCAGGCCTGAAAATTACTGGTGGAAAGGACAGAATCAGCGGACATTTCAAGTCGCTTTATTTCCGCGGTGTCTTGTTGACCCGATGCGTCGCAAGCAGCCTGAGGACATCAGCAAGCCGCTGGAAAACTCGTTCATTCACACGGGACACGGAGCGCCGTTCGGCAAAAGCTGGGGCAGCCCTCAGTTTATCGATGACGTCTATCTCCGGAACCCCATGGAGCCTCCAGATGTCGTCGGAGTCATTGACAAGAAGAAGTTTACTCACAGCGCAGTGCGGTCACGCAAGCAGTTTAATTACACGAGATTCCAAAATGATTTACGTTCTAGTCCAGTTAAAACTTTAAATACTGCTGCTAATTCACAGGAAGGCAGTCTGATTGATTTATCGCCCGAAGAATTAGCGCTGAACGCCACTGGACTGAGATCATCAGAGTCCTGTCGCCGGGTCATTAACATTCTAGATGAGCCGATTGATGCAGCTGTTGAACAAGACCAGGACCCACGAACGTATGAAAACTTTCCTGGGAATTCATCCCAAGATCCTTTTGACACCTCGAGAGTTTTTTTAAATCAGCCCTCGCGTTACTACAGCCACGTTCCGGAGTCCAGTATCCAGCAGTCACAGTCTCAGTCCTACATGAACGTCTCCCAGGACAACCAGTCCCAATACTCGAGCAACAAAATAAATCACTACTCAATAAATCTCAACAAAGACATAAGAAGTGAGAACACTAATTTGAATGTCAGTTTACCTGATGATGTTCTACCCAGAGAACACTACAGCGAAATAGACAAGAGTCCCACGATACCAAGTCCCAGTTGGCCAGAAGATCTACCAGACCAGCAGTACGCCAACGTGCGTTCAGGTTCAGCTGGACCTGGAACTGGTCTGCCTCCAACGCCTCCACCCGTGGGACCAAACGAAAGTCCATCGAAGCCCAAATCAAATCACGACCTCGCCCAGACTATGAGCGAACTGAGCATCGAAACCCAGCCCGAGAACTCGCAGTCGAAAAAACTGGACCCCGCATTTTTAGCAGAGCTGGAGAAACATCTCGGAGCTAAAGAAGTCTGCAAGAATTCAAATGATCTCCAAGTTAAGTTACGTCCGCCCCCACAGTCTAAGCGGTCGCCTCAGTCCTCTGGAAGTTCAGTCGCCAGCAACTTGCCCGTCAAGGTACAGAACTCATGGCCAACTAAAAACGTAAACGTCAGACCAGTGAGTCAGAGTTACTCCAGCCAGACACTACCCGTTGGTAACAACGTCTGCGAAACCTCGACGGAAATGATCATCGGGCAAATGTGGCAACGCGCCCAGTCACCGCAGCAACAAATTTACTCCCCGTCAAATCAAAATATTTATCAGGACCGAGTGTCCGGGTACCAGTCAAGTTCAAATTTACTTCAAATAGCGCCCGCGCAAAATAAATTTGACAACTATCAAAGTACATCCTCAAATTTGCGTCAAAATTATGCAACTAATTATCAAAATCAAAACCACAATTATAATCTGCCAATGTTGAGCCAAACAGTACAAAATGATTTGCAGCCGACCCGATCAGCGCCACCTAGACCATCAAATGTACCAACGGGCGCTGTATTGTCGGAGAAAGTTTATGCAGAACTGCGAGAAACTGTGCCAAATTTAGATAAATTATCGCAAAGTGAATTCAATACTCTCTATAATAAGACTGTCCAGCAAAGTATTCTGAGGAATCAGCAGCAGCAGCAAACGGCGAATTCAAATTCTAACATCAACAATAGTTCTGCTAATAGCAGCATTATGCTGAATCACAGTCAAACATTGCCGCGTAATTACGGCACGCAGGTCCAAGATCACCCGTTTGATTTCAGCCCGAGTTTGAAACAGCCGCCAGTTTACAACCCGCCGCCTGCATGGAGTCCAATGAAAGGACAAAATGGATTCAAATCAAATGTCCAGGCTAATTTGATCCAGTTCACGCCAACAAGATCTCCAGGAACAGCTGCTGTTCCAAATACGGGTGCGGCTGCTGGTGGCGCCACTAGTGCCCGTAGTTTGCTTCCATTGATGAACGAGACTGTTGTAAATACCCAGTTAGCTCCTTCGACATCAGCGTATCCTTCTGGGGTCAGTCCTCCATTGACTGGCGCGTCTCAGCAACTTGTTATGTCACTTAATGACGAGTTTCGCGCCAGTAAAGTTATGAAAGTACAAAAAGATGCCGGTGACGCTTCACAGAAAGAGATATTGGCAGCACTGCAAGCCACCGGCTGGGACACCAACCAGGCTGCTAAACAAATACTTAAAGATCGGCAAGCTAAAGTCGAATCGTTGTCTAGGTACTTAAATTTAATTACTTCTATGTTTGTTTATTTGTTGTTTAATTTACTAAGTGTATCTTTGTTTGTTTATTTGAAGGTTAGGTTTAGCGAGCAGACAACAATGCGAAGCTGCCTTGAAACAAACGGAGTATGATGTGGAATTAGCGGCTTCTTTCTTATTGGACAGTGTGAGATAATTATTGAACAAAATCAAATAATTATTAACTTAATTAATTAAGTTATTTAAGTTATACAGTAATCAGCATGAGGTTTTCATTAGGGTCATTCTGCCCCCCTCACACTTTTTTAAAAATTGAATAAATTGTCACTGAAATGAAATGTCGACTACATTACGATATTAGGACTGATTAAAACTATTTTTTTAATGACAATTGTTAGGAATTTGTAGTATTTAAAAAAAAAACTGTTTTTTTAACGCGAGTTACGGAGTTAAATTGAGTAGCGGCTTGCCAAGGCGGTAGCTGCGCGCAGCTAAATATTTAACCTTCAAAAGACAGTCAAATTTTTTGCTGCGAGCAGCTACCAGCTTGGCGGGCCGCTACTTAATCTCTGTAATTTTTTGTTTAAATCTGCGGTTTCTTTTACGTCGGACAATAAGCCGTAGATATAAAAAGTTCCCAGCAAATTTAAACAGAAAATTAAGGAGTAAAATTGAGTAGCTGCTTGCCAAGGTGGTAGCTGCGCGCAGCGAAATATTTAACCATCAAAGGATATTGTCCAAATTTTTCTCTGCGAGCAGCTACCAGCTTGGCGGGCCGCTACTCGTTAACTCGATAATTTCTTCAAAAATTTGCTGTGGTTTTTTACATCAGACATCTAGCCGTAAACATAAAAAATGCCCGGCAAATTTAAACAAAATTATGGCATTAAATTAAGTAGCGGCCTGCCAGACTGGTAGCTGCTCGCAGAAAAAAAATGTTGATAATGTTTAAAAGTAGAATTTTTTTGGAAAGTGGAGGGGGCACTGGCTGAGAATGATCTTGATAATTAATTAACATATATGGATAATTATGTTGATATTTATTTAATCAGTTTCTGTGATAAACGCGACTAAAGGCTCTAGATTTTATTATTCTTTAGCTATGACATTTTTCTTAAATTAAATTTAATTTTAAGATACGTAAGTTATCATGTAAATATTTCGATATTTAACTATTTATTGTTATGAAAAATTACGTCATTGAAAATTTTTGAAAAACGCTCTCTGCTCGGAAAAAGAATTATGATCAGGATTTAAAAATTCGCGGTATTTTTAAAATTGTTAACTGGAGATTAATGAGAAATTATTAAACGGTATTTAATTAGTAATTAAGTTTGAGTTTAAGTAATTTCACGTAAGTGAGAGCATATTTAATTAAACAATTACAACGAACAAATATTATTATTGTTAGCAACTGTTTTACTTTAATTTGCCGGCGGTTTCTTAAAAGTATTTTACCCTCATTATTTATTGCGTGATCAATCGATTTAATTAGACTACTGGAGTTTTAGTAATCGATATAAAATCAAGCGGAATGTTGGCTGATTATTTGAATAAAATAGTAAAGAAACTTGTATTTTTTATAACGTATTTTTTTTATTATTATTTGAGATTAAGAATGAATAATTAAGCGTATGTTATAATTATTATTATTATTTTTAGCCAATTGTATCACCAAAAATATATTTCGCATAATTAATAATTATATGTAATTAAAAAATTCAAGTTTTAGTTTTTTAAAAGTTAAATTTAAAACAAAATGTTATAAGAGTGATAATTTAGCGTTATAAAAATGTAACATGTAAAATAAATGTTAATTTAGATTTAATTAGTTTTAAATTTATTTTTAAATATTGCCGCTTAAATTTCAAAATTCATATGCAAAAGTTTCCTTTAATTTGTCGTCAAATATACGTCAAATTTAGGCTGTTCTATTTTTGATGACAATTTGTACACAATTTGACGTCAACTTACTGCCCGAGTTTGACTCCAAAAATTGTACATAAATTGACGTCAACTTACTGTCAGAATTAGAATGTACATTAACATCAAAAGTTATATATTGACGTCAAAAATGGAAAAGACTAAATTTGACGTACATTTGATGAAAAATTCAAGGAAACTTTAGTAGTTTTTTTTTTTAGTAGAAAAATTGACAGCAAGTTTTTGTTTTTAATTTTTGCTGTCAATTTCAAGCTAAACTATTTGGGAT
Organism: Microplitis manilae; assembly: GCA_030273425.1. Lineage (NCBI taxonomy): Eukaryota > Metazoa > Arthropoda > Insecta > Hymenoptera > Braconidae > Microplitis > Microplitis manilae. The sequence continues at coordinate 26,715,631 of CP092727.1, forward strand.
AAAATTCTATTTTTAAATATTCGCGCTTAATGAAAGTATGCGCATGCGCAAAAAAAATTTCTGAAGAAAGCGACTATTATTTGCGTGCGCACGAAAGATGCGCAGAAGGAGTTCGTCAGCGTAAGAGAAAGGGCACGAGTCGTCATCTTACTCACTGTATTGGAACTGCTTCTAAAGGTCTGACTACAAAAATTTTACATATTCAGCATTTTCGCAGTAGACCAAGGATTTATGTAAGAATTTACATATTTATCAAATATCCCCATATATATAAAAAACACAGTATTTATGTTTATTTCTTCATTAATGGAATAGTGTAATCTACCTCAGTTGAACAACTGCGCAGTTCAGATCAAGCGGTTCCTTAGATGTCTAGATGAATTGCTCGCGTGTCTATCCTACCAGCAGCTGCTTAAGTTCGCAGTAAGTCAATTTTTTTCTTATTTTTCTACAAACATCGTTTGCTAAAAATTAGCATCTTTTCATTTTTATAAAAAATTATTTAAAAAATGGCGCCAATTGCAGCTAATTTGAATTTTTTTTTTATTTTACTTTTGAAATTTCTTATCATCAATTTGGTAACAAACATTAAGAAGCTAAAAGTTACCTTTGGTGACTTTGTTTCTTTTTGATGTTAATTTCAATCAGGCGTAAACATATACATGTAGGGTAAAATTGACAGCAGGAAATTTTTCTAGTCTAACATCTACTTGTGACAATAAATTGACATCAAAATGTGGATCATTTTGATGTCAATTTTCTACGAGTTAGCTCTAGGGTTAAAAATGAAAAACAAAAATGTTAATACGCTTAATATTAATTAATAATTATAAGTTTTTGATCAGTAAATTCTCATTACAAAGTTTCAAAGGTTTTGTGTTTTGTTTGAATGCTAATTAAAGCGAAGCTTTAATAGACCTATCACAATTGCCGATAAATAATTCATAAACTTATGAAGTTGTACGAGACATGAGTAATAACACACGAGCGATTTAACATTAATGATTCTTTCTTTGCAGTAAATAAATTTTATATGATAACTTTATTATAATTATCGTACGATAAAGTTATAAAACTCATATTCAAGTATTCCAACTATTAGCTGCAGGTATATTGCGTTTTAAATTCATACATCATTTGGTTTTTTTTCTTTTTTCAATTCCACTATTTTAAATATATGATATATATATTAGTTTTTAAATTCACATAAATAAAATTTTCATTGTTTTCATAAATAACAATAATATATAACAGGTAGATATATAAAAACATATACTTAGCATTTATGAAAATATATGACAATTGCGCATTGCGGAAAATTTCATGACAGAAATAATACTTTTGACGTTAAAAAATTGTTTTCTATTTTTTTAAAATTAAAAAAATTTCACACTTGACATCAAATAATTTTTTGAATTTTAATTTTAATTATTAATAGTATCAAGTAATGAATGTTATAAATATTTAATTTTTAAATAAAACAAAAAAATTTTTAATCTCTGACAAACAAAATTATCTTCTTTATGACTCATTTAATTCTTTATTATAACGTTCCATAAATTTAAATGATTCATATCTCTGATATATATATTTATCATTTCCTCTTAATTTATAAATAAAAAAATTTATTTGGTCCTAGAAATTTTCGCTGTCTCGAATGTCTAGAATCTGCGTGAATAAATTTTCAAATATTATCTTTGTTAACTCTTTCCTTGAACTTGTCTCTGTTTTTGACGTCTCCGAGCCGAGAGACTTTAAATATGCGCTCTGTATAATTAAAATCTATTTTTCAAAGTTCCCACGCTCATTATCAGGAAAGTGACATTTTCTTTTGAGAAAATAAATAAAGTAATTTTAAATTGCTTTCTGGGAACGCATGATTTTAACATCGAAATAAAGAGCGACATATCTCGGTCTCAAGGCCTGTCAATTTGGGTGGCTCAAATTGTTTTATAAACAATTGGTGTGACTAAAGCGACCGTGAACCAGAGACGTCATCGACGGGATAAAAAATTATTTACTTGGTCGTCAACGAGAGTTGACCCTTAGGTCAACAAATTTTTTATATAATTTGAACATGAATGTTTAGTATGTTCTTATGTATATATATGTGAAGAATAGAGTCGCATTAAACTGAAGACTGGGTACTAAACGAATTTTTGAATTTGACTTTTCTTTTGGTTTTCTTATCAATTCATCAGAGGGCGAGGATTTTAAATTTAAAAATAACAATTAATAATTAATGCTGTCAAATTTTTAATAATAGGGTAAAATATTGGTCTTATCAAAAAAGTTTTCGGACAAAAGTTGTAGGAAATTTAATTTTCTAAAAAAAATGTCTCTTATAATTTTTTTTTAGGACTAATAATAAAGCCGTAATTTTAAAATTAAGATTTTGGTAATTATCAAAAATTTGAATCAATCATTATGAATTTTAAGTTTTGAATTACGGCGAAAATATTGGTTTTATCAAAAAATCTTTTGAACAAAAGTTGTAGGAAATGTAATTTTCTAAAAAAAATGTCTCTTATAATTTTTTTTTAGGACTAATAATAAAGCCGTAATTTTAAAATTAAGATTTTGGTAATTATCAAAAATTTGAATCAATCATTATGAATCTTAATTTTTGAATTACGGATAAAATATTGGTCGTATAAGAAAATCATAAGAGACATTTTTTTTAGAAAATTAAATTTCCTACAACTTTTGTTCGAAAACTTTTTTGATAAGACCAATATTTTCGCCGTAATATCAAAAATTTGAACCATTATTTCAAAAATAAGTCAAAATCTTGTCCATTAAAAATTCGATGCATATTTGCTATAAAAAATTCATCAGACTGAAAAATCTAGCGTATGTTTCACTGTTTGTCGTATATATACATATATGTGTATATATTTGTATGTATGTATGTATACTCGGAAGGGAATTTAAACACCACAGTCAAGATGTCACGTGGATTTTAAAAGTTGTTACCTTTTGTGACTTAGTTTTCAAGTGCACAATTATCATTACATTCAATTGTTATTTTCAGGGCTTACGGTACTAGTTTTATGTACAAAAACATATATATGTATATACTTATACATGTCTTTGTAGATCTCTCTTTTTTTGTTGTTGTATTGAAAGTTATCGAGGTTTCATTTGTCGGGTCGCGGTAACGAGACTTTGAGCAACATTATATGTTTATATATATGTATATATATGACAGTTCGTAAGTCGGTGTTAATCAGTGATTCATATAGTAGATGACATAATTAAAAAATTCTTTTAGTTCATCCAACTGTTAACATTTTTTCATGACGTCATTCTTATATAATTATATTCATTATCATTATGAATATTAATTAAATAAATTAATTGATTTATTCGAATTAATAATAGCATTTGAAACCATGACTTCTAAGTTTTTTTAATTTTTTAACCAGCGATTTAAAAAAAACGATTCTTAGTTTTGAAAAATTTGATATGATGATTTTTAAAAAAAATTTAGAGAAACGGATTATTTAACTAAAAATAATGCGCTTCCGTTTATTTAACGGACGTGTAAACACTTGAGAAGAACGTGAGAGAAAGACTAGTAAAAAGTTCACGCTCAAAAATAACTTTTGAAAAAATGATTGAGTATTTGAAAAAAATTAGCGCAAAAGATGTAATATCGTTTGACTTGTAATTAAAATCAGCATAATCACGGAACATGTCGCACGACAAAACATTAAACTACAATATACAGTAGATTAATTTGAACAGTATGTATAGTATATAGTGTAAAGAGAATGTAGGAATAGAACGAGAAAACATACATATAATACAACAAATGTTGTCGTAAACATTCCGTAACCAAGGACGGTGGTTCGGCCTGGGTATTATGCGGCTTTTCTACTTGTATATAATACTTTGCCCTCGCCGAACCACGTACTGTAATTAACGCACTTGCTATTTGTCCACCTGTTTAACTACACTGCAGTCTGCAGTACATCTACCTGTTTTTTGTTACAATACTTTTTTTTTTTTTTCTTAACTCTCACTCATTAGATTGCTCTATCAGTTTATTATTATTATTATTATTATTATTATTATTATTATTATTACTACTATTGTTGGATAATAATAATAATAATAATAATAATAATAACACTAATAATAATAATAATAATAATAATAATAATAATAATAATAATAACAGCATTAATGATAAATTATTATTATTATTATTATTATTATTATTATTATTATTATTATTAGTGTTATTATTATTATTACTACTACTACTACTATTGTTGGATAATAATAATAATAATAATAATAATAATAATAATAATAACACTAATAATAATAACACTAATAATAATAATAATAACACTAATAATAATGATAAATTATTATTATTATTATTATTATTATTATTATTAGTGTTATTATTATTATTATTATTATTATTATTATTATTATTATTATTATTATTATTACTATTATTATTATAATAATAATAATAATAATAATAATAATAATAATAATAATAATAATAATAATAATAATAATAATAATAATAATAATAATAATAATAATAATAATAATAATAATAACAGCATTAATGATAAATTATTATTATTATTATTATTATTAGTGTTATTATTATTATTACTACTACTACTACTATTGTTGGATAATAATAATAATAATAGTAATAATAATAATAATAATAATAATAATAATAATAATAATAATAATAATAATAATAATAATAATAATAACATCATTAATGATAAATTATTATTATTATTATTATTATTATTATTATTATTATTATTATTATTATTACTACTACTATTGTTGGATAATAATAATAATAATAATAATAATAATAATAATAATAATAATAATAATAATAATAATAATAATAATAACAGCATTAATGATAAATTATTATTATTATTATTATTATTATTATTATTATTATTATTATTACTACTACTACTACTATTGTTGGATAATAATAATAATAATAATAATAATAATAATAATAATAATAATAACAGCATTAATGATAAATTATTATTATTATTATTATTATTATTATTATTATTATTATTATTATTATTATTATTATTATTATTATTATTATTATTATTTTTGGAGTAAATGTGATTTTTTGTTTTTTCCACCGGTGTAATTTCAAAGTGATATAAATTTAATTCCAACCCAATCGCGACTTAATATCAAAACAAATCTCCCTTGGCAGTAAATTTTAAGCCGCATATACTTCAAAAATTTTTTACAGTTTATTTATAAAAATTATAAATAAATAGACTATATGTAACGCATTTCAAGCGTAACTACTCTCACTTATTTATCATTTCAGTGATTCTCACTGGTTTATATAAATTTTATTCAATTAGGCTGTTACATAGGAAAAAAAGTATACTCATTTAATTTTTAACGAGTATTTGATTATTTTTATTAGTGTTTAATATTTTTGACCGCTAAAGTATAAATTTTCGTAGCTTATTTTTAGAACGATTTTCAGGTTTAAGTAGAAGTGATAAAAAAAGATGGAAGTAAAATATAAAGAAGTAGAAAAAGATAAATGTTAAAACACATCAATGCCGGTTGTTTAAAATTCCGCAGGCATATATATATGTGTGTGTGTTTGTAAATGTATAGATGGATGTATAGAAAAAGTAAAGGGAGATTGTACTACTGGGCGTGACGTATCAAGAAGGAAATCGATTTTTCATCATACGAGAGTACCAATCCTAGAAGGCACAGATTTAGGCCACGGACTTTAAATCAAAAATATATCAAATTCATTACATATTTAATACTCTCATCAATTAGTTTTTTTTAAAATTTTTTATACAAAAAAATTAATTAATTAACTGACCTAATTTAAATTGACAAATTTCGAATTTTTATATCGAAGCAATAATCGATTTATTGATTTCGGTAATTGGTTTGCAAAAATTCGATATATCGAAATTGCTAGATGAAAATATGAGCATAAATAAAATGACATTTGAATTTAGAAAAATAACAAGCGCATTGTACCTGACATATTTGCCGCATAATTGTCCCAGATTTAAGTCCAGCCTATAGGACACATATATATGTGTATATAAATTTATATGTATGTATGTATACATACCTCATACCTTGAACATTGCAATACTCGAGCAAGAATGGATCGAAGCAGCTGTTTGCACTACTCACCTCTTATTTACGTGACCTTGCGTGACCTATAGGCACATCCAACTTCCAAGTTCCTGTCGATTATTTTCCCAATGACGTATATATTTTTTATTACTCCGCTAAAATATTTCGTCACTCATATGACGTATTAAAACCATACAGTAGCATTACTATCAAAAAATGGCGGCATTATAAATTCAAATTTGAATATTTGAATTTGAATAATTTTTTTGGAAGCTCCGGTAAAATGGCTAGTTAAAGTCGGTAAAATGGATTTCTTTGCCGGGCATACTCACTCTATAACTCAAATAGATATTAAAGTTCAAATTTTGCCAAGTCCGCGGTGGCCGAGTGGTCTAAGGCGTCAAGCCAGTGACGGTTCCCGTGGTCTTCAAACCTCTGATAGACGTCATCTTTGGAAGGAAGGCTTCCAAAGCTTGTCTACTATCATGATTACGTTTGCTATTGTATATAATCACTTAAAAAATTGTATTTTTCGAAAGCCGTAAGATGGACGGTGGAGATACGGTCCACCAAGGTCACGGAAATCACGGTAACTTGAAGGTCCCTGGTTCGAATCCAGGCCGCGGTATTTTTTTTTTTTTTTTTTAAATCAAATTTTTCCAATCACTTGATGAATTCTATAACATACATAAATTTTATTTTACAGAGCGCGCGCTTTAAATTATTGAATTATTGCAATTAAATTTGTGATGCTAATTTTTATTAACGTCAATGGCCACTCGGTGATTTAAAAGGAAGTATTAAATCCGTCTGTATGATTCCTCTTGCTACATTAATGCAAGTCTTAACTTTTATATATATGTATGTAATGTATGTTTTTATATATTCTACTACTGAAGGGTTAATTGAGATCAAATTAATACAAGAAAAACAATAAGTGTGGGTGATGATTCTTTGACCGAGACATTCTGTGATCTGTTATAATTTAATAAAATAATTAATCTTCATTAATTTAATTAAAAAAAAAAAAAATATGAGTTTACTGGCTGGAAAAAATTTTCGGTATATCTGTAACATATATTTTTTAATACATGTTTACCATACATATTTTCATGCGGGTTACTATGAATTGAAAACAGTAATTTTTTTGGCGCGAAAAAAAAATTTATTTTTCATTTTTTCTTTACATCGACTCCCGATTTTTCCGATGTAACTCATCATGCCCTACCCTAAAAATAAATGTATAAAAAAAGGTAAATAATTAACAAAGTGATATTGATTTATAGATGAATTTTAATTACTCATCAATTGTTTATTTCTTTTTCCTTTCGAGGCTTACAATAATTATTAAATCACTCACACTTTTATTCAATAAACGAATCAATACACACGTCACTTGGAATCTCAAAATTTTTTCTTCATATTATATATATTACATAATACATTGTTACTTGTTACACCTATCAATTATTATCGTAATAATAGTTTTTTTTTTTTTTACATAGCATTCAGCATCAGGTGTCATATTTTCATATCATTCATATTTATTCATTTTTTTTTTATTTAACTATAATAACGAGTTTTACCATGAACACAAATTAAAACTTATTATCACAGACACGTATGCGAACGTTTTATTTTATATTTTTTATTATTTATTTTTTTGTTTTATGAGATATTGCAAAGCTACTTTCAGAACCTTTTTTTATTATTTTTATTAATATTCACTTTTGTATTTAATTACAAGTCAATTTTTATTTACTAAAAATTATAAACTTTTTTTTAAGAAAAAAAAACTTGATATTAAATTGACCCAGATAAATTTACATTGAATTATTTGTGTAGCAAAACAAATATATAAATGTATATAAATTTTGATAAAAAATAAAATTAAAATAAAATTATAAATTACTAATCGCTTTTAAGTAAAAAAAAATCTTTACCAGTAATGATTTATAAAATAACCAGATAAAAATGTTTGCACAATTTTTTTTCCTTTTTTAAACTACAATAAAAATTAAACAGACCGATAAGATTTATTTAGTATTCGTTAAATTATCTGGTCATATATTTTTTTATGATAAAAAGAAGTTTTAATTATTTTACAATGGAGTGTATTTATGAGGAACAATAATATGGAATGCGCAGAAATATTTTTTATCACCAGTAAAGTAGTTTTGTATTTTTTAAAATTTCATTTAAATGCAGGAAAAATTTCAAATTTATGTCCCATCCTAAATTTTTTGTAATTTAAATTTACCGCTCTTTTATTTAAATATGCAGAATTTAAATTTCATGGATTCAAATTTTTTAAAAATTAAGTTACATAATTAAGAGATCAATTGTTGACCTTGCAAGTCATTGCTTGGGTCAAGTAAAAATTTTCTGTGAGCAAATTAAATTTTTTTGAACCGAAAAATTCTATGATACTAAAGTTAGCCGATAATAATTTTTTAAATTCTTTTTAAAATGATAAATAATAAAAAAAAAAATATTCAAAAAAATTGCACTTGTAGTTTTTTAAATTTACTACACGTGCATTTTTTCTTTTTTTTTTTTTTGTAATTAAATTGTCGAAAAAAAAAGTCCGAAAGTTTTTAATTGTCTGCTAACTCCAGAATCATAAATAAGCTGACTAATTTTTTGACTCTTTTCAAAATGATAAATTATAAAAAAAAAAATATTCAAAAAAATTGCACTTGTAGTTTATTAAATTTTCTACAAGTGTATATTTTTATTAAAATTTTTTAGCAATTGATCTGTTGAAAAAAAACCGAATTGATAATTGTTTGCTAACAGGAGCATGAAATTCTTTATATTTCAGTGTATTCATTTATTCAATATATGATTTAATGTTTAGTTCCAAAGGTTTATCCAGGCCATCAAATAAAATATTTCATACGACACGCTATGACTCGATTCATACTTTTCTCTATACATATACCCATATATGTATTATATATTTATCCTCCCTGACTACTGTTATTGATCAACCGAAACATCAGACTTAATTTTTTAAAAATAAAACTATCAACCCACGGCAAATAAATCCTTTATTTAATAAATTATTTGGCCCCACGGTAAAAGTACTTTAATTTAATTAAAAAAAAAAAAGTATTTAATTAAGGCTCGAGTACTTAAACCTTTAGTCAGTCTTCTATCGTAAATTTATTTAAAAAAAAAAAAATAAATAACAATAAGTTCCCTGAACTTGTGAGTCATTTTGAATTGAAATTAAAACAAAGAAATTTAATCTTTACTTCCAGACTATCAGTGACAATATTTGTCATGTGTAATCGCGACATGTAATGTATAGAAAAAAAAAAAACAATGAAAAGGTGTCAAGTGTTTAAGATAAATGGCTAAAAGGTTTGTAAGTTAAAAATACACATGTAATGTGCGAGTGGAGTAGAGTAGATTTAAGTATGACTAATACCACTTAACTTAACAATCCATTTAGACCTTATTCATATGAATATCACATATGTTGACATAACGTTTATTTTTTAAATCGATCAAGTGTTGCAGTTGTTTCCACGTATGTATTATTTTATGTTATACGCAAACTTGACTCGGGTTTAAACCACACCGTGTGCTTCGTTATCGGTGCAATCTGACGGCTGATAAAATCTAAGCTTTATTGTCATGTCATTATTTAACATCGGCGTTACTTTTTTTTACCTAATCAGATAATCAGATGGTGATAAGAGATTATTATCTATCGGCTAATCCGTTTTTTTTAAAATTATTTTTTAGAAATTAAAAAAAAAAATAATTCATTTCTTTAAATTTTAGGTGAAGTTCTCAATTTTTAAGTTACTTCAATTTTTTTAAATTTGATTTCAAAATTAATTTATTTTACCGCCAAATTTTAAATTTGAAATTTAATGGACAAATTAATTTTTTTGCCGCGAATTTTTAAATTCAAATTTTAATGGACAAATTAATTTATTTTACCGCCAAATTTTGAATTTGAAATTTAATGGACAAATTACTGTTTTTTACCGCGAATTTTAAAATTTAAACTTAATGGACAAATTAATTTATTTTACCGCCAAATTTTGAATTTAAAATTTAATGGACAAATTACTGTTTTTTACCGCGAATTTTTAAATTTAAACTTAATGGACAAATTAATTTATTTTACCGCCAAATTTTGAATTTAAAATTTAATGGACAAACTACTGTTTTTTACCGCGAATTTTTAAATTTTAATTTAATGGACAAATTAATTTATTTTACCGCCAAATTTTGAATTTAAAATTTAATGGACAAACTACTGTTTTTTACCGCGAATTTTTAAATTTTAATTCAATGGACAAATTAATTTTTTTTACCGCGAAATTTTGAATTTAAATTTAATTCTTATACTGAAATAAAAATTTAAATATTTAAAAAAAAATTTGTCAATTTCGCGGCACTTAATTTCGTTGCAAGTTCACTGACAAAATAAAATTTTTCATATAAACTAAAATAGTTTGAATGCCAAGTGTATGAGTATATTTTCCCACGTTTATATATTTCCTTTGTCCTACTTGGCTACTTATTTTATATTCTCTATATTCAGCCTCATCTTTATTTCATGTGTTTATTTAATAGTATAACATTTGATTCATAACAAAAAAAACTATACAATTTTAATTTCCTCAATAAATAATAAAAATATAAATAAATATTTATAATAATGACCTTGATTACATTTCTTCATTCAAATAAAGGTCACTGTCTTAGCCAAAAATTTTAAATAAACTTTATTACCCTCATTTTATTTCACACCTCATTTAATTAATTAAATTTTTTTAAAAATAAATTTTCATTCCAATAATAAAGTAAAAAAAAAAAACTAATTTCATGTAAAAAAAAATCACGTTTATTAAATCAGAACATTTCATAATTGAATGTAATACACACATGTAATATAACGAGTAATTGGTCATGCACATATTCCTACATATATCTATATTTATTATCGTATTATGCAATTGATATTACGACCTTCTATATACTATAATTTAATTTTTTTTTAAATTTAAAATTCAAATTTAAATTTTCGCGCCAAAAGTAAAAAATTAATTTAAATTAAAAATAATGCGAATAAATAAATAAATAAACATAATTATAATTATCATACATAGAAAAATTGACTTGTAATTATTTACAAATTACTGATAATTATAATAATAAATTAATAAAAAAAGGTAACATACGCATACATTGATATTTCGTGTGTTCAATTTAATCTGTCGTACACAGGCCACAATAATCAATACCTCTTGTCTCTGAGGCACTAGATTCTAAATTAAACGACATATATATGATACATATATATATATGTAGATGTTAAATATAGCCAAGTTATTATTAGTTGTATTTTTTAAATAATGATTTATTTTTATTTAAATTTCTTATTATTTTGTACACGAGTGATTCGCAGGTGATGTATTTACATTATGCTATTATTCGTTTTTATTAAATAGTAATCTTATTAGTCTTACGAAGTAATTAACATTAAGTACTTCGCATATGCACTACATGATTATGCGTTAATATAATAAATGAAAGTTATTTATACAGATGAATATAATTTTAAAAAAAAATAAAGTATGTTATTGATAATAAATTAATTGATATTTTTTTTGAGATTCAATTTTTTATAAGCGTAAAAAAAAATTATGCAACAGTCTATGTGCGCATATTTGTAATTACTAGAGTTGTTGTTACTTATTATTATTTTTTTTTTTGTTTAAATTCTAATACTTAATTTTTCCTATTTATTTTTACTTAATGTCTAAGCGATTTAGCGCTTTATTGGCCATACAATACTTATATATTTAATTAACACGTTAAATTAAATGTGAGAAATGTTAGATTATTCATTTTTTTGGTAAAAAAAAAATTCATATATTTTTTAAATTTAAAAATTCATGATCCTTAAGTTAGAAGACAGTCATAAAATTTTTGGATTTTTTTTTTGAATGAAATTGCATAAAAAAAAATAAAATAAAAAAATGCACATGTAGAGAATTTAAAAAACTATATGTGCAATTTTTTTAAATATTTTTTTTTTTGAAATTTATCATATAAAAAAAAATCTAAGTTATTAGACGTCGATTAATTTTAGTATCGTAAATTAGTAGACTATTAAAAATTTTTGGATTTTGGTTTTTGATAAACCAATTGCTAAAAAAAAAAAAATAAAAAAATGCACATGTAGAGAATTTAAAAAACTAGAGGTGCAATTTTTCGAAATATTTTTTTTTTTTAAATTTATCGTTTAAAAAAAAATCTAAAAGTTATGAGACGGTTAATTTCAGTATCTTTAATTAGTAGACTGTTAAAAATTTTTGAATATTTGTTTTTGACAAATGAATTGCTAAAAAAAAAAAATTAAAAAAATGCACATGTAGAGAATTTAAAAAACTATAAGTGCAATTTTTTATTTTATTTTTTTTTTGACTCGTTTTTAAAAAATAAAAAAATTATTGAACGTCGGCTAACTTTAGTATCATAAATTTTCCTTATCTTTAAAATTAAAAAATAAAATAAAATAGTTATAGACCTTGAATTTGATTTTTATATTAAAACAGGTTTTTATAACAAACTAAGCCTTGAATATGTTTTGTCAAGTACAACTTAATCTATCCTAGTAAATAATACTTTAGTCAATATTATTTAGCAATTAAATTATTTATTATTTTTCTTAGCCTTATTAACAATTGCTTTATTTCATTATTTTTCATTAATTAGTCGTCTTATAAATAATATTTTATTTTTAATTATTGCAACATTTAGTTTCATTAATTAGTAATACTTTTAATTGTTGATTGTTATTTTAAATTAAACAATTATTGCATTAAAGACAAAATTACAGACGAATTTAAAAATTTTTTTATAAAAAAGTGCGCGAATTTTTATTGTAATTCAAATTTTAAATTTTTAACTATGCGCATACTTTACTCCAAAAAAATAAAAATATAAATTTCCATTAAACAATAATTATTTCTCACATTAAATATAAGGGTGTAAAGACAAAAAAAAATAATACCCGTGACCCTATTTTCTCATTTCTTTTACCCCGTTACCTTGGTACGAGCATTTTATTGCTATCGTAAGTCTACCAAACCAAGACTGTTATTTTCACTCTCGTTGACATTACCAACCAACGAGGACAGACAATATATATGTACACATGTACACATTCATGTATATATATATATATATATATATATATACATTTTCTATCTTTATTTATTTAGTTACCTCCCACTCTTTACAACTTCTTTTTAACTCTAATCTTTTTTTTACTCACTAGATTATACAATACAACAATAGAGTCATAGATGTCAAAGTAACATTCATATACATAGATATATGTCTTTATGTATATACAGCAAAAGAAGTGTATTTTTTATGGATTAAAATTTTGGCATCATGAATTGAAAAAAAATTTTTTAGGAGAGAAATTTTTTTCGCACAAGAAATTTATTCGTCCTGAGATAATTTTTTACGAGAAAATTTCCCGCGAAATTTTTTTTTGTCATGAATTGAAAATAAAAATTTTACTTGAGTCAAGAAATTTTTCGTTTCTGTATATTTGTATATATGTATATATATATTTATGAATTTTTTTAATGAGAAAATAATCACCGTGTTAATTAAATATTAATAATAAATGAAATAAACGTGTATCGTTTATTTGGATTTATAAATTTAAAAAATCGAAAAAAATTTTAATTAAATAATTAATTAATTAATTAATCTAATATATATTTAATAACTATAAATTAACTAACCATTTAATTTAATTATTTATAAATTAGACTAATAACTGGTTGTACTGCGTATGAAGACATTATGCGAGTTAATTGTATAAATCAGTCATAATATATATTTATATTTATTTATATATATATATATATTACAATTAGCGTCTAAAATTTAATGCAATTAGCTGCGAGGAAATAAATTATTTGGTAGCAAGACATTAATACTTAGGTTTATTATTAATTTGTTCATTTAATTGATCGCTTTAAATTATTAATTACTTTTATCTTAAATAAATATTTTACGGAAAAAATTAAATGCAGTAAAAAAAAAAAAGTCATTTTTACAAACATTTTTGTTCTGCAATTGAGTAATTAAAACTCTAATAGCTCAATAATTTATTACTGATGTAGAAGCTATTAAACTTGTAATTATTTTGTAATTTTTTTTTAAGGACTCGCTTTATTTTTGGTCATAAAAAATTTAAAAATTTCTGAGATTTTTTTTCATTTTTATAGAAACGAAAATAAAAAAAAAATATGAGGAATTTTTTGAATTTTAATTTGAAAAAATATGAGGAATTTTAGGAATTTCAATTTTTACAAAATATGAGGAATTTTTTGAATTTTAATTTTAACAAAATATGAGGAATTTTAGGAATTTCAATTTTTTAAAAATATGAGGAATTTTAGGAATTTCAATTTTTACAAAATATGAGGAATTTTTTGAATTTCAATTTTTTAAAAATATGAGGAATTTTTTGAATTTCAATTTTAACAAAATATGAGGAATTTTTTGAATTTTAATTTTAACAAAATATGAGGAATTTTAGGAATTTCAATTTTTTAAAAATATGAGGAATTTTAGGAATTTCAATTTTTACAAAATATGAGGAATTTTTTGAATTTCAATTTTTTAAAAATATGAGGAATTTTTTGAATTTCAATTTTAACAAAATATGAGGAATTTTTTGAATTTTAATTTTAACAAAATATGAGGAATTTTAGGAATTTCAATTTTTTAAAAATATGAGGAATTTTAGGAATTTCAATTTTAACAAAATATGAGGAATTTGAATTTTAAAAAAATAAGGAATTTTTTGAATTTCAATTTTTGAAAAATATGAGGAATTTTTTCAATTTGAATTTGAAAAAAAAAAAAAATGATTTTTGTATTTTTTTTTTAAATAAAAATTATTTAAAAAAAAAATACTCAAGTACTTTCACTACGTTATATTTTTTCAACGCTTAGTAGAAAAATTTTAAACTAAGAAAATAAATTTTCATTTTTTTATGACCAACAAGCCCAGCCCACTTCAAAATTACCGAGTAATTATCAGTAAAAATAGGCGGAGTAACTGAAAAATAGATAAATTATTTTATCACAAGTTAATTACAAAGTCTTGCTACCCAACGAACTTGAGTAATTACAAAATGATCCCGAAGTTAGTAGACAATTATCAACTTCTTTTTCCCAAAGCTACTCAAAAAAAAAACTAAAAATACGCACCGTAGAAAATTAAAAAACAAGTGCAATTTTCAATTTTTTCCAAATAAAAAATCATTTGTCGACTAACTTCAGGATCATTAAAAAAAAAAAAAATATCATGAATGCAGCAGACTTCCATCTTTTGAATTTTTTTATTTATAATCCAAATATTTCACGCACAAAGAAAAATTTTTTGAGTCTGCTGCACTCCCACTAAAAAAAACAATACAATTAATAAATAAAACAAAACTATAGCTAGTATTTAACCTTAGCCTTGACTTCTTCAGCCAGTCCTCCCCATTTTAGCTTGTAGACCCTCGACCTCCACTGAATAAGCGGGTCCAAGACCGCCTGTATGAACAAGTAGGGTCTTATGGTCTCATTGAGGAACCACCCGAACAAAAACTCCAATTTGTTGAGCGGCAACGGACTATTCTGCACGATACACAACAACGTCCAGTCCAACATGAACCACATCAGAATGTGAATAAGATAAAAAACCAGTGAGTCCCACTCAAACAGTACAGCCGCGGCCCAAGACGCACATGCCCCTAAAATAAAGCACTCACTCAAGGGTTCGAGAATAATAGTCGTGGGCAGCATCGCGACCCTGAGCTTCGCCCACCTCCTTAGTCTCGCTTGGAACAAGTTCAACTCGCACTGGCCACTGTTCTGCATCGCGGGCTGCGAGCAGACGGTGATCTTCCACCCGCGGTCCACCAGGGACTTTGCGTAGAAAAAGTCCTCCGCCAAGTAGACTCCGAAGGTCTTGAGTCCCCCGACCTCGTCCAACGGGGACTTCCTTATCAGCGCAGACATCCCAGTGTGACAGTTTATGTTGAGCAAATCCGCGGCCAAGTACATGCGCGACTGGACAGTCCCGAAGTAAATTTTCTCGTAAGCAGCAGCGAATCCCTCGCGCTGCTCGTAAGTGAACGGCAGCTGGTGGACCAGAGCCACCTTGTCGCTCATGTATCTGACCATGTCCAGCAGCGTGTCCTCCTTCATCCTGATCCCGCTGTCGCTTATCAGTATCAGCTCATACTTGGCAGCCTCGTAAGCCGGGTACATGTTGTTTATCTTGGGGTTGACTCCGACCCTGCATCCCCCGATGAACAGACGCGTCTCGATCTGGGGATACTTGTCTATGAGCTTGCGAATGAGGACCAGCACCGGGTCCTGCTTGTCCTCGACGCAGAACAGCAGCTCGTAGATCGGGTAGTCCAGGGTGAAGAAGGTCTCCAGGTTGTTGTAGAGGTTCGAGTCGACTCCCATCAGCGGCTTTATTATCGACACTCCCATCAACGGGACCTCGTAGCTCGAGGGCAGCTGGACCGCGGTCGGCTTACGGTGTAGCTTGCACCGGGCGGTTATCAACGCCAGTATATGGACGCACCACATTCCCAACCAGAAGACCATGAAAAATATTGCGAACCCATAGAGGGTGTAGATCATAGAGCTCATTTTTTTTATACACTTATTTTATATATATTTTGTTGTTGGTTTTTTTTTGTTATTGATCACCACCAGCACCAGCAACACTCGACGTCTAGTCCACGGTTACTTTTAGATCCTTTTAAGCGAACTGGGTTTAATCTGGACATAACCATTTTAGTACTTGGTCCACTTTTTAAATAAACATATCTATACATACGTTTATATATATATTGGTGGTGGTTAATTAATAAAACTATATATTTTTATCACGTACCCGCCTTTTTCTAAAACGTTGATGTCTCCGCGTGTTTGTAACAAACACCGGGTAATGGCTACTGATGCTACTGATGATGTTGAGTTGATGATGGTGATGATGATCTGATCGATGGATTTTATTTTTCAATCCACTATTTCGTTCCATGGGCAACGAAATTTAATCACTTGGTTATTTATTATTATTTATATTGATATTGATATTTATTATTAATGTTGGTGGTTTTTTAAAAATATTTAAATTTATTCGCTTAGAGTTGGAGCTATGGATTGATTTTTATTGAGGTATATGAGTGGTTATTTTATAAATAAATTCCATGGTTGATGGAATTACCGAGTATTTTGAGATTGTTGTTTCAGTTGAGATTTTAAGTAACATTGAGCGAAATAATGATATGACTTTTGTAATTTGTGCTGTGGGCAAACGCCGATCAACACGGAACTTACACGACGACGCTTAACTGAGAAAGAAACTGGCGTATGACAGCTTCGGGGGCTACAATATACTCATATCCTATACCTCCTATACTCCACGATTATTATTTTTGCATAGGCGCCACTTTCCGAGCAGATATTGAATTTAAAAGACTCAGTTCGCAGCGCTATCTACCGCCAAAATTGTGCAAGTTGATAACTTTTACTTAGAATTAAAATTTAACTTTTGGATGTCAAAATTTTCTGGTCAACAAATTGCTGTCAATTTGTTATTAAGTGATGTCAATTACAGCCTTTGCAAATTGTTGTTAATTTTGTCAGAAAACTGCTGTCAATTTGCGATTAATTAACAACGGCCTTTGTAAATGATGCAGCAACTTGTTGTTAACTTTCTCAAAAAATTAGCGTCTAACTGCCGACAAGTCAGCAACCGTGACAATTAATTAGGAAAGTATGAAGTTGTCAGCAATTTGATGAGAACTTTTTCTGTCAAATTGTCTTCATATTATAGCTGCAGATAGTTTGAAACTTTCTGGGAAAGTTGAAATTTAGTTGATGACAACTTTAGTCTTTGTACCTGATACTACAAATTGTTGCCAACTTTTGCAACTGTGTAACAGTTGATGGCAATTTAAATGCAACAAGTCAGGGAATAATAAATTGACATCAATTTGACGAACTTTCTGGCAAATTGTCATCATATTGCAGCTGCAAATTGTAAAAAACTTTCTTATAAAATTAACGTCAACTTATTAACATCTGAACTCTTGTCTAAATTGACAACAAATTGCTGGGTAATAAGATAAAAATTCAAGCAACTCATTCATTTAAACTATTTATTCATTCCAATATATATTTATTGTTTATACATTTTTATTTGAACAACAAAATGAAAAAATAAATCATATCGTCTGTAGTTTTGGAATCTTTGACCCGTAGAGAAAAAAATAAGATTAGTGTTTAATAACAAAACGAAAGTAAATAACATAAATTTGGCCTCTGATATGTTTAAAGAAGATGATAATTATACTTCACTGGGTAATATTTCAATTTATCATAAATAAATTAAAACAAATTAAGGATAACAACAGATTACAATCTACAAGTAACACACACTGGTGATTTGTTCGACTTGTCATCAAATAGTCACGGCATAAGAACCTGGTGAGCTTCAGCTCGTTCTTCCTCCAGCTCCTTGGAAGTGATGTCTAATTTAGACCTCGCAAACTCGCTGATCTCCAATCCCTGAACGATTTCAAACTTCTTATTCTTGACATTGACCGGAAATGAGAAGACGATGTCCTTGGGGATTCCATAGCTGCCGTCAGAGACGACGCCCATGGAAACCCACTGTCCGGGTTTCGTTCCGAACCACCAGTCCCTCATGTGGTCCCCGGCGGCTTTGGCAGCAGACATCGCTGATGACATTTTGCGCGCGGCGATCACCGCGGCCCCGCGTTTCTGGATCGTCTCCAAGAATTCCCCATTGAGCCAGCCGCTGTCATTGACCGCAGAGCTGACACTCACTGACCCCTTTCCTGGCAACTCAGCAACAGCGTGCGCAGCATCCGGGTACTGAGTCGAGCTGTGGTTGCCCCAGATGATGACGTTCTTGACCTTGTCGACCTAGTTCATATCATAATTTAATTAACGGTTAAATAATTATCACTGGGCTCTAATTGGACTGACCTGGACACCCAGACGTGAAGCCAGAGCTGCCTGAGCGCGATTCTGGTCCAATCTGGTCATAGCAGTGAAGTTTTCCTTGGGAATGCTCGGGGCGTAGTGGGAACAGATCAGAGCATTTGTGTTTGCCGGGTTGCCAACCACCAGGACCTTGATGTCCTTGCGCGCGAACTTGTCCAAAGCCTCCCCCTGGTCTTTGAATATCTTGACGTTCGCTGCCAGAAGGTCTTTGCGTTCCATTCCCTGTTTACGTGGCATCGCTCCGACCAGGAATGCTGCCGCAGCATCTTTGAATGCCGCCCCAGCATCAGCGGTCGGCAGGACATCTGGAATAATCATCAGTAAGACCAAGTCCAGAGCTTTGATTTCTACAAATCGATAAAAAAATTTCTACCTCGCAACAGAGGAAGTGCCAAGTCTTCAAGTTCCATGACGACGCCCTGCAGAACGTCCATCATCGGCTTTATGTCCAGCAGACGTAAATTTATTGGCTGATCTGGACCAAATACTGATCCCGCTGCTAATTGGTACAGCAGCGAGTAGGCTATTTGACCCGCAGCTCCGGTTACTACGACGTTTATCGGTTCCGCCTGGTAAGATTCGATAAAAATCAGAATTTTTTCGGGTCATGCTGCTCTGGTCTATTTCTGGGTCCGTTTTCTAGTGTCAGGTTCAGTAGATATAATTAGACGGTAATTCGTTGGACGCAAGCCAGCAAATGGGTCAAAGTCATGAGTCAAGGTCAAGTTAAGGTCATTCTAATCAACTGTTTAATCAATGATTGGACTCGGTGATGTAAGATGGTCGTTTTTGGTTTCTTCATTTTTAAACTATTCTAATATTTACTTAAATATTTATTTATTTAGGGAAATTATCAAATGGATGCTTACCATTTTCAGCTTTTGAAGAATTTTCTGGCTCGACTTTTATTGGAGATTTGATCCAAGACTGAGGAGAGACAATTGACGAATGGAGAATTAAGCAGGAAGTTGTTGAATGACGAATGATGGCACTGCTGGAAAAATTACGTTTTTTTTTAAGTGTAGGCAGGAACTGTTTGCTCGACATTTTGATGAGGTGATTGGCTATGTAGTTGGAATTTTCATTACAAGATGGCGGTCGGTGCACGAACTTTAGGTGACGCTTGAACGCTGCAATTCGAATCATTTCGTATTTTTTTTTTGGATGTCAAAAATTATTGGGGAAAATGACTTCCGGTAGAATATCAAAAATTGTGAAAAAATAAATTTTCGCTGGGCCGTCTTGGATTTTTTGAAATTGATTTGAAATTTGGCGGGCTTAGTTTGAAATTTTGAATTTTTGAATTTATGATTAATTTGAATTATTTAAAAAATTGTTTAAATTACTTGTAAAAATAAATAGAGCGATAAGTAGTTGGTGGAAATGATTAAAAATAAATTACAGGTTCAGTTATCTTTGGAAAACTGTTATCACTAGTCCTCATTTTCGCAGTAAGGAACTATAATATTAGTCATAAGTTATTTAATATTTATATAATGCGTTGTTGGTTAATAGTTTAGTAAAAAAATAAAAAACCGACAAAAATGGGCGATAATGGTATTCACTGAAAAAAAAAATGGAAGGGACTATTCGATTGTCATTGATCATGGTAATAATTTGAAAATTAATTAAAAATTTAGATAATTAGTCTAGTAATTGGCGAAAAAAATCGTTGGCTATTCTAAATTTAAAAATATGATAAATTTTTTAAGCGATTTTTGAAATCCAAAATACAAAATAGAAATAATTTACTTCATATTTGTCTAGTGACCAGTAATTGAACATCAATTAATTTTTTTTTCTTTTTTTCAAACTAAAAAATTTTCGGAGTGAACGTGAGTTAAATTTCAAGAGGATGATTTTTTATTAATTTTGTTTCCTTGGAGTGAAATTTACTTGGGGGGGGGGGGGTATTTTGACGTTAAAACGGATTAGAGTAATTGGTGATTCCAATTTTTTTTGAACTGCAGAACTCCAAGTGACGGAGTGAATTTGAATTTAAATAATAGCCGTATTCACTCCTTACACTCAGCAATTTTTTGTCCGCGGTATTAAATTTTTAATGATAATAAATAAATTCCAGATGATAAAATTGAGATAACAAGAAAACTAGGATTTAAAATAATTTATAAAATCCTCGAGGATCGCGAATCCAAGTGGATCTTGTGCTTAATTACTTACAACATTATAATTATCTACTATCTCAGTAGCTGGGTAACGTCGACCAACAGTGTAGGTCAGTATCCATCTTCACTCCAGTATTTCTCATACATGTAACATACTAATATATATGTGTTACTATAACTATGTGTACATTATTATATGAAAGTTCGCTCATATCAGTAAATCCCCGGAAGCTTATCTCATCTAGCTAACGAGCTGTCCTTTACCTTAAAAGTTACTGACATCTAATTATCTTTTACTGCATTACCCTTATTGTTAATTTATTATTTTTAGTACTAACATTTTACTTTTATTACTTTTATTGGCCTGTGATTAACTTTTATTATAATTATAAGTAATACAATTTATCATTTTTCAAATTAACTTTGGGGTCTAGAAGTTCAGAGTTTCAGAATATTTAAAGTTTGTTATTAAAATTAATTATTTAAACTACGGAATTATGATAATAAATTTTTGCTCATGAATAATCACCATTTATTTGTATTTATAAGAGAGCCGTTAGAAAAAATGAGTTTAGTTTTTGGTCAAAATTTTGAAATATCGAGCTATTTAGAACGACCGACTTACCCGTATTTTTTCTAGAGACTAGAGTTAAACATTTACAAGAACAATTTGCCTTTTTAGAAGTAGTGTCCCATTTTTCCCACATTTTTCTACATAAAATATTCAAGTTAACTCAGATGGTGGATTGCTAATTAATTTTTTAATTATTTGTAGCTAAAGTACTTGAAAATTTTTTTAAAAATCGCTTATTAACTGCAGTAATTGCCGTAATTGATGTGCATTGATTTTGTAAATCAATGCAGTGCTTTTTGTAATTTTTCTACTTGTGAAAATAATTAATTTTTTAAACAGACTATTAGTTACTTCAATAGCCGCAATTTACACAGCATTGACTACGAGTGTCAATACAGCCATTATTGTTTTTAACCTGCAATAAATAGATCAACAAATTTAAAAAAATTTATAATTAATTACTTAAGTAACTATACTTTATATCTGCATTGATTTCACGTGTCAATGCAGTGTTTTTCGTAATTTTTCTACTAGTAGTGGAAATCATTCATTTTTTCAAACAAACAATTAGTTAATTTAATAGTCGCAATTTACACAGCATTGACTACGAGTGTCAATACAGCCATTATTGTTATTAACCTGCAATAAATAGATCAACAAATTTGAAAAAATTGATAATTAATTACTTAAGTAACTATACTTTATATCTGCATTGATTTCACGGGTCAATGCAGTGGTTTTCGTAATTTTTCTACTAGTAGTGGAAATCATTCATTATTTCAAACAAACTATTAGTTAATGTAACAGTCGCAATTTACACAGCATTGACTACGAGTGTCAATACAGTCATTTTGCTTTTTACCCGTATTAAATAGATTAAAAAATTTAAAAAAATTAATAATTAATTACTGAAGTAGCTATACTTTGTATCTGCATTGATATAACATGTCAATGCAGTACTTTTTTGTATTTTCTACTACTAGTAACACAACAACTGCAATTTTTTTAATTGTTAATGGTTTATCTTAATAATTATAATTTTTTTCAGCATTGAATGCGTACGTCAATACAATAATTTTCAATATATTTGTACTAGTTGTCTGTTTTATATCGATATGCATATCACGCAATAGTTTATTGACCTCTAGTTATTCTAAGAATGAGAATGATCATCGTCCGGGTTCAAGTTGTTTTGTAGACTCAGCGGTTATTAAATTTGTTAATGTCAATTCTAATATCACCAATAGCAACACTCATAATAATAGTAATAATGACAATAATGATAATTCAAAAATATCATTGACATTCGAACAAAAATATGAAGTATTCGCACTTCTAATATCGACATGCGTCCTACTAATTCTCCAGGCGTTTGTTTCTATTGAAATAATTATTCGTATTGGTAATCAGCCTCGAATTAATGCGTAAGTTATTTCATATATATTTTGAATTTTTTTATAATAAATCATTTAAATTTTATTTATTTAAATAAATAAATATATATGCTTTCTAAAATATATTAAAAATTTCCTTGGTCGATAAAAAGTAATAAAGAGCCTCGCGCTAACGAGGGGAAATAAGCATAGTTGATAAATTATAATTACTAAGTCTAAGGTCATCTATTATTCCTTGACTTTAACGTATCAATATATCACGTGGCTATTTTTTTTTATCAGCTTCATATTTATGTAGTTATATATTATGTATTTTATATTTTATATTCTATTATACAGTAGCATTAAATTTGACTTTTATTAATTATATATAAATATATTATAATATTTGAAAAATTTTGCCGCCTAAATTTTGAATGGAAAGCCACGAATTATTAAAAACATATATATTTCTTTATTGAATTAATAATTGATGATGATCATAAAGAAGGTAGAGAATGTAAATTTATGTTGTTAATTAAATTTAAGTGGGAGAATAGGTTTTGGAGCAATACTCGGATTTTTGGCTCACATTGGAACGATTGTTGCGTATCCAGATGCTGGGTTAAATCATGTTATTTGTTGTATACCATGTCCTACTTTCAAAGGATGTAATCCCATTGTTTCTGGGAATATAATCAGCGCAATTATCCTTTGTGCTACGCATTTCATTATACATTTTTGGTATGACTGATTTATCTATTTTAATTAAAAAAAAAAAAAAAAAACAATTTCAGCGAAATTAGTAGTGCCTCGGGGTTCGTGGGTAAATTTCCTCTAGTTTGAGTACCCACATCATTATGTTTCCATAAAAAAAAAAAAATCAAAAATTTTCAATTTTTTTTTTTTTTTTTTTTTTTACAAAAATCAATAATTGCATCGTTCAAATAACGCGGCTACGAGTCAAATGAGTAGTCACATCAATATTTGTACAGAAAAAAAATCTAAATAGAAAATTTTCAAAAAAAAAAAATGAATTTTTGACTCTTTCAAAACCCATCGATGTGGGTACTCATTTAACAGGAAATTTTCTCAGCAACTCGAATATAGTATAGATTTATTTATAAAAAATTTATAGAGTTCCCAAAAAATGTAAAATAACCTCCGCGATATTTAAAATGAGAAATTAAAATAATTTATCACTCTTTAATTAAACTACTCATATTAGTCTATATTATCAAGCATTAATTAATAATTGGTAATAACAATTAAAGGGAAATTCATATAATCGATACAGCAGCAGCTTTCATTTTAATTGGCCTGACCACTCGGACAATATTACCACTAGGATTTTATACATTAAATGTAATATTACAGGTAATTAAATTATTTAAAATATTCGAATAATTAAAAGCTAAATAATCTAGTATAATTATAGAAAGTCCCCGATTACATTATTGATGAACTAGATAAATGTTTGAAAGAAGCCTTAAACATTGACGGGGTTTTAGAGTTTCGAAATGAAAAATTTTGGTTTCAGTCCTTCGGTAAATTAGTAAGTAAACACACCAGGTTTTAATTTATAAATTTAATTAATTAGTTTATTCAAATATACAATTTCAGGCAGGAAGTTTGTCAGTGCGTATTAGACGTAACGCTAATGAGAGCCACGTAATTAACAAAGTGACAAAACATCTTTCTAAAATAGTTTCGTCACTCAAAGTCGAAGAATTTAACAACACGAGATTTGGTAAGGCGGGAAACTTTAATGCTGATTATAATAATTCCCTTGAGTATTATATAGATGAGATTTTACCACGTGATAGTAAAATTGACGAGGACGTGAGAGAATGGTCCACTGATGGGAACGTGAAAGTTATGAAGATCAATGAGTTGTTGGGAAATGGATTCAATTTTAATTTTGGGGTGAAGGTCAGTTTTGAAAATAATTCCGATAATGGAAATAATTCAATTAGTAATTCGAGGTCACTCAGAGACGGGACTAGACCTAGGATACGTGACGAAAATTGTTGTTTAGGTCATGAGAAAAGTTTCTTTAATAATAATAATAATAATAATAATAATGATTATAATGATGGACTGATGACTTTGTATCGAAATGAAAATGTGAAAGTTATCGATCACTTGCATCGTGATAGAAAAGGTAACGTTTTGTTGACAGGATTGAAAGAGGCTGAAAATTTTTATTATTTATTTGATAAATAATTTTTACTAAATTAATTTTTTGTTAATTAAAATAAATAAAAAAATTTTTTTATTAATTTTTAGTAGATTTTTAAGAAACCTCTCGATAAAAATTCGATTTTTAAATTTTCATAATCGAGTTTTAAATTTCGGACAATTTTGAACTTTGGGTTGATAATTTTTGAAGCAAAAATAATTGATGAACTTTTTTTTGGTTTGAAAAAAAAAAGTTGACTTTTATGAAAATTTGAAAAACGAGCTCTGGAAATTTTTAATTTTTTACTTGTTAATTTTTTAAAATTTTGCTACACTCTCTTAATTTCAAATTTAAAAAATGACAATGCAGTAAATTTATTTTTTTTTTTAATGAAAATCAAAATAAATTGGAAAATTATTTTGAGGAAATTTAATTTTTAAGAAGAATAGAATAATTAAATAAATTATTTACTATTAAAACTAATAATGGTAATTATTTAAATTTAATTAATTGTTTGACAAATTACGTAATTAATTGTCACGTCTGAAAGTACTTAGTCTCGATCTAATGTCATTGTCCGGAGAGAAAGTGTATAAAGCAATTGTTCTGTCGTGCGAATAATTAAATCCCAGACTTTTTCTTCTCTTGCAATAAAAATTTCACCTGATCAACACTCGCCAAAAAATACACAAAATAAAACATATTGTATATCACAATAACTTAATTAAGTTGAGAAACGTTGGATTTACTCTCAGAAATGAAGTTGCTGAATAAGTAATTTTGAAAGAGTAGAATTGAAATCTTGTGTTCATTCATATGCATGAGATTATACCTCACGTTGTACATGTTTATCAACATGCATTGACGATCGATTCCCTTCGTCAATACAATTCGAGAGCTAACTGCGTCCACTCTAAGCTCAAGTGCTTGACCACTAGCTCTGAATACCTAATAAGTACTTCACCCTTCAAAGTTGATTGATTTTTTATTTCAATTAATCAATAGTACAACCACAGCTATCACTAATTATTTTAAATTTAATTAAAGTCAGTTCAGAAGTCGCAAAAAATTAACATTCTTTAATTTAATTATTATTTTAGTCACAGCAAAATTATCAAATTTTTTACTGAGTTTTTTGATTGAAATAATAATTATTTATTGCGGCATTGATTCCGCAGATCAATGCAGCAATTTTTCAAAATTCAACTCTAGCAGGAGTGAAATAATTTCTGTAACTGTTTGAATTTTTATAATTGACTGAAGTCGAGTAATTATTATTTATTGCTGCATTGACATTGGAGATCAATACATTGATTTTTGATAATTTAACTCAAGTAATGATGAAATTGTTAGAAATTTTTTAAAATTAATTATTGATTATTTAAATAATTATAATACATCACTGCATTGATTAATTGAGTCAATGCAGTCATTTTTCGAAATTTAACTCTAGCAGCAGTGAAATAATTTCTGTAACTGTTTCAATTTTTATAATTGACTGAAGTCGAGTAATTATCATTTATTACTGCATTGATGTCGGAGATCAATGATTCCACGAGTCAATGCAGTATTTTTTATCTTTGTGTCTATAGTAGGAAAATAATTAGAAATTTTTTATTGATTATTCAAATAATTATAATTTTTTTCAACATTGACTTTGCCCGTCAATGCAGCACTTTTTATGAATTTCCAGCTACCGGCATTAATTATTGAAATAGAAACGAAAGCGTATCAATAAAATTTTTAATTTCACGTTCGAGGCGCAAAATAAACTTGCAAAAAAAAAACTACTGTAGAGAATTGAATGAGGAGTGAATCGAGAAAAGTAATATCGCGAAATAGGAGGTACGGGACGCGCATATATTAAATCTGATCCATCGAATTGACGGCGATTGCTATCAGTTCAATATTCGTCGTCGTGTTCGATGTGTATGAATACACTCTCAGTTTGTTGGTTCCGTTTGTTGTGTTGCCTCCAGCACGGACGTTATACATGATAGATACATCATCGGCATGACAAACAAATAAAAAATAAAAATAAAATTCTAACAAGAGGAATATTTCGCGATAAAACCTGCGTTTATTTACCCGCGTTCATTTTGTGAATATTTGATTTAATGAATTCGAGTTTATACGGCAACATGACAATTACGGTCAATAAATATTATTTTTAGCTCATGCTCCATATCTCCAAAATATTCATTCAAATTTTCGAGTGTCAAATTATCTTCTTTCATGCTTTAACAAGCCTATCAAGTAAATAGTAAGACATAAGACTTGAGATAAAAAGTAATTTGATGGTTGGTTTAGTTTTCTGGTAAAATTAGCCAGGTACTTGTTCTCTCTTTTACTCTTGTCCCCAACGGCAATTCGTTCACAAGCCAGCTAAGAGAGACATGATCGAAATCTCATCCTACTATTTTATATACATATATATCTTCATATATATGTGTACATATAATGGTTGGTTACGCATTTCCTCTGGGGAACTGCTGTGATGAGAGTTTGCGAACTAAATTATCTTGTGTTATCCATCTGTCGACTCTTTGAATAGCTCCGGGCATTTCACTTTACGCTTGACTTACTTTTCGATTCACTTTACTTTTTTTTTCGCCAAAAAAGCCACAAACAATTTTCATTTTTTTTCCCTAAATCCTGAATATAAATTTAAAAAAAAAAAAAAAGATTTTATCGAAATTTTACTACTGCGCATGTCTCCCTGTCACAATTTTTGAAAATTTTGACATAATTTTTTGTCCGGTAAGTTCAAAAATTCATATCTATATAAATATATACCCAATTAACCTCAAAATCTAATCAGCTGATTATTTAAAAAATGGCGGGAATTAAAAATTTCAAAAATTCTAATATTAATTTTATTAATTAATTTTCTACCCTAGGTTCCAATCCATTTTCTTTATTTTCACTAAATTTTCTTAAATTTCCTCAATTATTTTTTAATTTAAAAATTCACTAAAATAATTTTTCAAATTTTCCACTTCCCGCCAAAAGTGTAAAAGACTAAAAAAAAAATCTAATTTAAAATTCTTAATTTTACTGCCTTCGGGTAACTCCGTTAAAGCTCGTAACTTTCCGTCAGCGCCCGGAAGTCTTCAGTTATCCCCGCATGAGTTCGTTCCCAGTCGTACTAGTTCGTAAGCTTCCGGTGGGTTTCGTATTGATGCCCGAAGCGTCACCTGCAATGTTACGCGCGCACGACATTCTCACGATCATTTAAATCAGTAGGGCTTCGGCTGCCGGCTGGTATTCGTCGGTAGTCAGACCACAGTAGCAAATATAAATAAACTACAATATTTACTATCAGGTTTGTTTATAAATTGCGTGTTGTGTGTGCATGTTAGTGGTCTATCGTGTAGCAGAAACAATTTAAAACTAAACCTCAGTACCAGGTACTAAAAATAAGTGCCCGATAATTCGCGTGTTTGTCATAAGGGTTTGTCGTTCGCGTTCTACGTGGGGAAACGTCAGTTTTACTGGTGGCTACGGTCGATAAACGAGAGAAGAGCTCGCTGGGATTCGCTATTCACTCAGATAAACTACAGATATTTTAAAATACATACGTCTATATATTTTTTAAACATCAAACAACTATGAGGCGAAATGTTAAAATTGTGCTCCTGCTTTCCTGTGCCTGGATGTTTGTTTTCGTTTATTACTACCACAGCTCCAGAGACAACAAGGTGAGTCAAATTTTCCCGCTTTATTTTTTTTATTTGAATTTTATTGTCAACTCACTGATAAGTCACTTTTAAAATCCCCACTGCAAGCATTTAAATTTTTATTTTTTAAATTATTAATTTTCCCGCGAAAATTCAAATTCTTGGTGTTTTGTTGTTTATTAAGCGAATTAATTATGGGGTTTATTATTATTATTTATGACTTTTTAAATATGTTGAGGTATATTAGGTTGATAAATTTACTTGACAGTTTCTGTTTTCAAGTTGCTGGAGGTTAAAACTTGAACTATTTTCTAATCCAAGTTAGTGTCGAGCTCGTGGATTACTTGAGGGTAGAGGGATATTTAATTGTCTACATATATATTATATATATTGGCGCAGTAAAAGTTTTACTTACCTTAAGAATTTTTTGCATTATGAATTTAAAATAAAAATTTACTGAGGCGGGAAAAATTTCTCGTGGAGCGAAAAAAATAAAATTGCACATATAGACTTTTAAATTTTCTACATGCGCATATTTTTATTTTTTGTTGTTTATTTGTTAAAATAAAATCCAAAATTGTTAATCTGTTACCTGGAGTATTTTTATGAATGAAAATTTACTGGAGTGAAAAGAAATTTTTTTTTCTGCGTATAAATTTATATATATGTATATATGAATTTATGTCATTAGTAGAAAAAAGTTTGAATTTTTAATGCAGCTACTGTTTAATTTAGTTTGCGACTTCGCGAATAAAATTTTCTGTTGCCAAGTTAGAGACTACACGTTTTAACCATGTGTTACGTTGCTATTTTTGCAGATGTCATAATGATATAACTAGCCCATCAACAACATGTTTACGGTTATGTTTATTTTTATATTAATTTTGTTTTGTAAAAAAATTTTTCACGACAGTTTCATTTCCAGTAAATTCTAAAAAAAAAAAAATTTTTTTTTGCAAGCAGTTTTTTTTGTTCTATTGTTCACACACACTATACAGAATCCAACTTTTGTCGAGCCTTTAATTAGAAATTCTGATAGTCGACCAAAAACTAGATATTTTTTTATTTTTAATTTTGAATTTATAAATTCGCGCCATTTTACCTTTTTGCTGGCGAAAAAAAATTGAAAGTTAAAATATTGAAGATTAATGAGCTTCAGCTTATTCATTAAGTCCTGAATAATTTTTAAACCAACCGGAAGTCTGGCTGCTCTAGTTTCCGTAGAAAAGGACCGTAAGATTGATTTAAAAAAAAAATCTTTAATTGCCATAAAGTCGGAGCAATTAGCGCCGAACCGCAGTTTGAATAACGCGGAAACGTGAGTCTTAACGTTCGAGTAATTGATTATTTAATAATATGAATTATAAAAAGGGTAGCGGGAGTTTTGAACAATGAAACTTGTTTGACAATTCATATTTATTACAATGATTGTTATTTGTGCGGTTTAAAATAATTTAAAATTTTCAACAAACAATTAATGCTAAAGAGAATTTACAAAATGTACCAATGAGAGAGAGTTATTTACTTTTGTTTATGTTTTCCTTTGTAGAACTGGCTCTTTCTTTTTTTTCAACGGCCGCAACCCATCCATATCATCCAGTTGTTTCCTTCTCTGTTCACTCCTATCTGTCATCTTTTTCCCTCGGGATACCCGCGGACTTTGACAATGAGATCCGGAAATTTAAAACAATACATTCTCGTGCAGTTAAATTTTATTCACTCTCCCTTTATTCTTTCACTACGGAGCACATTTTCGTGTCGATGAGCTTCTGCAAATTAATGTAATCAAGATCTATGCAGTCTTGTCGGTAATTAGTCGGCTCTGGTTCTATAAAAAAATATGTATGTTTTTTTTTTCAACATTCTTAATTTATCTGTCGATAAAAATATTTTATTGTCGCACATTGACGCACGTATTGTCGCGCTAGACGCCGTTACTTGCGCGCCATTACCATCAAGTTCAATCCAACATACGGCGTTTTAAACTACTCGAGTAATTTTACTTTTTTATTTACGACTTTTTCCGACCAATATAACTTGACTTATGTCTTTTTGGCTATTTATTGCTTATAAATAAATAAATATATGAATGTATGTTTTTATATTTTTGGAGTATGTGAATAGTAGTGTTCAAATCGAATATTGATATTTGCTACGAAATTTTTATCAAATTGTTAGGAAATTTGAATTATTTGTAAGTTTTCAAATTATTTTAAAATTTTATAAGTATTCGAATTATTCGAATTATTCGTAAGTGTTCGAATTATTTGTCAGTATTCGAACTATCCTTAGATTTTTCAATTATTCGAATTATTCGTAAATTCTATAATTATTCGAACTATTCATGTGTTCAAATTATTTGTAAATTTTTTAATTATTCAAACTATTCGAATTATTCGTAAGTATTCGAATTATTTGCAAATGTTCGAACTATCCTTAGATTTTTCAATTATTCGAACTATTCATGTGTTCAAATTATTTGTAAATTTTCTAATTATTCAAACTATTCGAATTATTTGCAAATGTTCGAATTATTCGTTAATTCTGTAATTATTCGAACTATTCAAATTATTCGTCAATTTCCGAATGATTCGTAGATGTTTATTATTTGTAAGTATTCGAACTATTCGACTTAGTTGTAAATTCAATAATTATTCAAACTATTCGAATTATTTGTAAGTGTTTGAACTATTTATAAATTTTCCAATTATTTGAATTATTCATGTGTTCAAATCATTCGCAAACTTAATAATTATTCGAACTATTCGAATTATTTAAAAATCCAATAATTATTCAGACTATTCGAATTATTCGAGTTATTTGTAAATATTCGAATTATTTGTGTGCTTGAACTATTCGTAAATTTTCAAATTATTCGAATTATTCATGTGTTAAAATAATTCGTAAGTATTGGAATAATTAGAAAATTTAAAAATAACTACAGTCCATTGAAGTATAAAGTCAGATAATAAAACTACATTTAATTTTAAACCGCATAAATAATAGCAATGCGTAATAATAAATATTGGAGTACTTGATACAAAGGGGGAGAGGGTGGGGCAGAGAGGGGGAGAATGGGATGAGAGCAGATGAACCAATATGTAGATATATAAAATTGGATGCATGTGTTTTGTATCAATGCTTGGGTGAATTTGTATTTTATTGAGTTGACATTTTCGTCTCTCATTCCACAACACTTTAACTACTCTCTCGTTTTGTATATTTATTTATATACATATATACATATATACATATATACAGATGAATATTTACTCAGTATACCAACACATCTGATAGTGATATAGATTTGAATTCGCGTTTCAACTGATCCAATTCCAAATGTCCGATAATGAATCTTGTAAAATATTAAATACCGTTTTATTTATATACTTTTTTATGTCAATTCGCTAATTAATCACAGTTTTTATTAATTACCAACACAGGCCATTTATTTAAAGACTTCCCATAATTTAATACATTTTATTTCTCTATTTTATTTATTTTAAATCGGCTATAAATAATTATCGTAATTATTAATAATTCTTGTGTTGACATCCTCATTACCTGTAATTAATTACATAATTAATTAAAAAAAAAATTACCATCATTGAAAAATTAATTTTTTATAAAAAATTTCATGTCTGGTCTTTACCCGCGCGTCTAATATTTTAAAAATAAAAAAAAATTAACGAAATTCAAATATTTAAAAATATGTAGTATGTTTATTGATGAGTTTCATATTAATATTATTGAGAAAATCGGATATTAAAATATATAAAAAAAAAAAAATGTAAAAATAAAGGGCGGGTCGTGAGAATAGATCGATTTATGAGGGTTTAACGTCTCGAGCTCGAGCTGGGTGCACGATACTTGGGGTAGTAGTCTACTAGGGTCAAAGGCTTTGTCACTAGGGAGTGTAGACTAGCAGACTAGGGTATAAGGGTGTCTATATCAGCATTTATGTGCGTTACGTGCGTTGGTTCTCCTTCGACAGAAGTTTACCTACTATCCCTACATTATTGCACACACTACAGTACTGTACTACTATCTACATTACAGATACAGGGGTAAGACGGGCAATCCGAACCACCCCTAAAATTTGGTAAATTCGGTTCAATCTTTAAATTCAAATAAAAAAGAAAATCCACCGCATTCCCATGCAGAAAAATCCATTATTTCCTTAGCCGTCCATTTTCCCCGCCTTCCGCTATGTATTTATCTTCAGTAGCTCGTACTCTATCGTTATACTGTAAAAGGTACTCCAGTACCCTTTACATTTACACACAACACAGACATACCTCAAGAGCTGGTAGCTGTTTGAAGTAACTTTAGTTTTACTGTTAAATCACTAGATCTATTGCGATAGAAACGCGTTCGATACTTTTCCTCCCTGTCCTACTTCTCCTCTGAGGTAAAATAAATTTGTACGACAAACTTTGCTATTTATTGCACTGAAATTTTTGAATAATATACATATGTATATATATATATTTATTTACTTTGTTCGGATTACGGTAAATAATTTTTGTTTGTTAATAAAAAAAACACTAGGGTTAAATATTTAAAAAATATTGGGGCTTTGTAAAATTTAAACGGATGAATATTTATATGATTTTTTATTTTTATATAAATATTATTTATTCATGTCACTAAATATGAGATAAATTTATTTAGTACGAAAAAAAGTGTCGCGTGTTATCCGTGTGTAATCGTGATTAACGCGTGTGTAGAGCATAAAAATAATAAAAATATTTTTTTGGAGATAAAGGAAAGCTGTGAAATAAAATTTAAACGAATAAATACGACGCACTGCGGTATTTTGAATCCTATATTCGAGATACACACGTGACGGTAACTAAATTCGCTAACGTTACACTGGAGACAAGGAAGGCCGAGGAGGGGGAGGTCCAGAGGGTGGAAAAAAAATACAAAAAAATAACTGAGTCAACCACTCGTTTACCCCGGGTATCAGACAGGTATTTCGTTTGAAAAATCTGGTGGAAACTGAGCGTTAAATTCCCCCAGGCCCAAGTCCTGCTTTCGCTCTTCTTTTTTTCTCCAAATAATTATTTTACTTTTTGTTTAATATTTGCTTTTTTTCACAATAAATATTTCTATTTATTTATTTTCCATTTTTGAATCCTACATATTTATTTTGCAAAAAAAAGTTTTAAATTAAACCGCGAAAATTTACCGCGTTAATTGGGAATGCAAATGTCCCAATTATATTTTTACATGAATTTTTAATTCTCATATTACATTTACGAAAAAAATTTACCCTGAAAATGAACTGTGCAATTAAAAAAAAAAAATGTTTTTTAGTTTTATTTAAAATAGCAAGGTAAACAAAAAATAAAATTTTTTCATGCAAATGAATTTATTTTCCCGCAATTCTTTATATAACAATGCATGTTTACTTGTTTTTAATATACAACCCTCTTGTATTTATTCGAAATTTAATTTTTTAAATAACATTACATTTCATATATTTATTACAATTCTCACAAACAATAATAATTAAAATGATAATAAATTTTAAATTAGCATTAAAACCACTCACTAAAAATTTATTTTCGCATTTGCAAAAGCTCAAATATTTATTAGTAGAGACTGAAATAACTTTATAAATAAATTTTTATTATTATTATTTTTTTTTGGAAATCAAAAATTAAGTTTCAGACGATTTTATAATAAGTAATGTAATTAATTAAAGTCGCATTGTTTTCCAACTTGCAGCGTTAGGAAGATATATATAAATATATATAAAGTGGGCATTAGTACAGTCGAGCACTGAGAGATAATATTGATGGCGGTACTTTTCGTCTAGGCAATGCTAATGTTCAAATATATATTTATATATATATATAAACTTTTATATACTGGGTTTTAACTTGGCATCGTCAGCAATTTAAAAAATCTTTTCACTATATTATGCTATTAAGTTTTTATTTAACCACTTTTCAAAAGATGTCTAGAGATTCTGAACTTTCTTAAAAAAAAAAAATGTTATTTAAAATTTTCGAACAAGTCATAAAATTTTTATTACAAATTGGGCAGGATATAAATTACAAAAATATTATTTGTCTTATGACAAACTTGAAATAAGATAATTTTAATTTTTTAAAAAATGATATTAAATTTTTTAATTAAAAAAAAATGAGCTGACAATGGTAGTTAATTTTTGACCTCGCAAGTGAAAAAATACAGCGAAGGTAGTGAATAAAAAAAAGAGAGGTAAAGTGGGAGGAAGAAGAGTAAAGTTCGAGTGAGATTTATTGCAGTGGAATCCTTTGTTAAGCTTTGCTGCATATATTATATATATATATGTATATATATGTCGTTTTATGCCAGTCTAGTGTCACGGGAAATGTCATGGCATCTTCTGGTTCCACCACAAAAACCCTTTTCATTTTGTTCATAACCCAAATAAATATATACTTATTTACATTGATATATTTAATAATATAACGGGGCTCATACTAATTTTTAAAAAATAGGAGCAGTAAATAATTACAAGGGGTAAAAATATTTAAAAAGTCATGATTCATTTTTGAGGGATGGAAATCGGTGAAGAAAAGCGCGTGTCATGTTAACCTGATTAGCGTCTCTATTTTATATTTTTTTTCATTTAATGCTAATTTTTTTTCTTCATTCTACTTATTCTCTTTTTCTCTATCCTTTGTACTGTGTACTGGTGTAGTGTACACCACACCCGCAGTCTAATTACGTTGGATTAGTCGAGCCCGCTAAAAAGAAGCAATGACGAGCCAGCGGCCATGAAACCAAACGAGATGCTATAGCCGCCGTAAAGTAGAAAAAAAAATAAATAAAAAAATAGATACAAAAAAGATTCTACTATCGTGCCCTCAACGTGCTTTGCACTCACGATGTTACCGAGACTGATTAACTTACGGTTTCATAGGCAAAAAATACAGACACGCCATTGTTCAGTACTAATTTTTTTTTTCTTTTTAAAAGATAATTGATTTTTTAAAAATTAATTTATAATAGAAATTTTTTTAAATTTTTATTTTCTGTCAAAAATCATTTTTTAAATTTTAAGTTTAAAAAAAAAATATAAATCCGGCTCCATTAACTAAAACGTAAAGTAGAAATTGAGTAATTAAATAAATTGAAATTAACAATAAAATAAAATAATAACGCCTTTGGACTAAAAAAAAAAAAAATAAAAAAACCGATTTATATATTACCGCATCAATAACGTACGATAATGATGATAAAGCGCGCACTAAATGTCAGGGATTATTGCAGGCAGTGCATGAAATCCGTGATGAAAGATGTTCCATAAGATTAGACACTAGACCAGACTGCTCTTACACCTTGCACCTAACCGGGAAAGATAAAGATAAAAAATGAAAGAGTGAAAGAAAGGTCTCGTTCCCATTCTCCACTCGTCCTTGACGATCTGGAATTTATATGTTGACTCTTCCTATCTCTTTCTTTCACTTATCCACATTTAATGTCCGTGAATATTGTTTTTATCATACATTCATATATTACGTTATAGCGATCATGACTACGGTAAAAATTTATTTTTCACTTCTATTTCGACCATCAGAAATAAAATTAACGTCATAAGTCTTAACGCAACTGTAATTTTTATTTAATTCAAAAAATTTTTTCGCTCCATTTTGCCCCGCGCAATTTAAAAAAAAAAATTCGCGCCATTTTACTCCACGTAGTTAAAAAAAATTTGTTTCGCTCCATTTTGCCCCGCGCAATTTAAAAAAAAAATTTGCGCCATTTTGCCCCGTGTAGTTAATCAAAAAAAAATGTTTTTATAATTTTTAACACGCAATAAATTAGATTTTATTGAGTTGCCCAACTTGGAACACTAACCGTTTAACGCATCCGCATACTCAATCTGCTATTATATAAAAATTTATGTTTACTCACTTATATTTACAATACCGCGCTCAGAAGTTATAAAATATAAATTAAAATTCAAGTAATTATTAAGTATTTATTATTATATTGACTTGTCTTAATCTCCGGTATCTATACCTGTCTACTTAAATTTTAATTCAGCCATATCAAATATTTAAAAGTAATTATTTAAATTACAAATTTGCAGTAACGACTGAATAAATATTTATGAGTATGCATATTATTAATATATTATTTTATCAAGAGCTATTTATAAATTAAAAAAAAAATAATAAAATAAAAAACTATAAATGGGTATGGACGGTGTTGAGATCACTAGTTTGTAACGGTACTAAATGCTACGTGATTTTTATTGCCAACGGCTGGTTGCTCCAAATTCGTCGAAACCGGTCTAAGGAAATTTCTTATTATTATATATAAATAATATATCCTACTAGCATTCACCATTCTGATGCTTGATGTACGTTAATTTGAAGTCATTCTGCGTATCGCCTCTTTGCCCAATGGACTTTCTTTTAGTCCCGCACAATCTACCTCCACAAATTTACATCATTATCATTATTATCATTATTATTATTATTATTATTATTATTATTAGGTTGTAATATACAATCTCTATAGTGACCTTTGACACTTTCGTCTTTATTGTTTTAAATCTTCCCGCCATTTATAGCTTCCTTTTTAAAAAATTTTCCTAACCTCTACTTTTGCAGACCGCCCTCTGTGGCGACTTCCTGAAGCGAGAACCTAGAACATGGGGTCAAAAATCCTGTTCTTTTATTCGAACCCATGTACCCCGGGTCTTAAACCTCAAAGAGTCGATTATTGATACTATTACTATTATTGATGCAGGGCAATTGATACTTACACTGGTTTCAAAAAGTTTTCCTTCCACTTGCATTAAAACGAGATTATCTCGTAGAATTTAGTGAGATTTAGCAGCAGTATCGAGTTAGAAAGTAAGGATCAGAAAATGATAGCCAAGGAAATCCTTTAGAATGAGGGATAAAGAAAGAGAGGTTGTCAATTGAGCTTAAACTTTAGTGTAGTCTGGGTTTAGGTCTAGGTCCGGGTCCGGGTCCGTAAGGTCTAGGCGCTGATGCTTTTGTAGTTTGTATAGAGTAGCTCGCCAGCTTACTCTAGGGTAGTTTCTAGTTGAGTAAAGGGTATAAAGTTGGGAATGAAGGGAGGGTAAGAAGGGTATCCTAGGATTTCGTAAGCTAGTTCGTCTATGAGCAACTCAACGTTGCGCTTTTGTGAAGGCTCCTTTGACCAAACTCTCTCGTTGTCCTTTAAAACTCAACTTCTGCTTCCGTTATTCGTTCAATTTCTGTTGAGAGTCATCCCTTTTATACTTACCCGTATATATATAAATATATAGGATAGATAGCAATGAAAATAGTTTGGCACGATTTCTCGTGGGCAGAATATTGGCAGATCCGTGATGTCGAAATAAAGAGAAATCTTTCGAGGCGTTTGGATAAAATTCTTTTATTGCCATACGTGCACTTTTTTCAGCTGGAATTCAATTTGTTTTTTGCTCTGATTTTTTTTTGTTGGATTTGAAGCTGTGGTTGTTTTTAAAAATGTTTGTTTGATTGTCCAAGTGGGATAGGGGAAAATGGGTTGAGCTGGACTGGGCGGGACTAGGTTGGGTTGGGCTGGGTCGGGTTTTTGTTTTTAGCTGTTTTATAAATAAAGTGGATGAAAAGTCATTGAGATTGAGGGAGTTGGAGTCGGTGAGTGTAAAATATGACAAAGCGATGTGCTGCAGCTTCTATTGGTGGGCAACGTGCCGTTAAAAAACGTAAGACAACTTGGAGATGACGGGGTTGTGGAAATGGGATGGGATAGTTGGGAAGAAAAGAAGAGAAAAGGATTGGGGATTGAAACGCGTGGAAAATCAAATCAAAGGATTTTTATTGAACACTGCATTACGTGGTTTTACGCTACAGTACATTTATTGTTCAATCGGTTTATCTATTTATTTATTTATTTTTTAACTTTTATTCGTGACAAAATAAATCTAATAGAATTCTTAACTTGGAATCTTTCTTAGAATTTATTTTTGTCTATTGTTGGTTCGAAAATAAAGTTGGGAAATTATTTTTGACAATGTTTTGACTCCAAAGTATGACAAGTTGCTTCTTTATAGTTTATTTAGAGTGGAAATCCTTTGAAAAAAAAATTCGTTGATATTTTGAGAGGAAAATATATTGAAAATTGATATTTATGGACATTGTCACTAAAAAACGGTCGGAAAATTTGTTTTGATCAACTTTTCAGGCTGAAATATTCAAAAAATCCATTTTTGATCCGTTTTTCAGTAGTAAATCTTCGAAAATTTTTTTTTTCTCAATATTCCATTCGAAAAACCTTCAGAAAATTCGTTTTCATCAACTTTTTGGGCTGAAATGCTCGAAAAATCCATTTTTGATCCGTTTTTCAGTAGTAAATCTTCGAAAAATTTTTTTTTCTCAATATTCCGTTCGAAATACTTTCAGAAAATGTGTTTTCATCAACTTTTCGGGCTGAAATATTCGGAAAATCAATTTTCGAACCGTTTTTCAGCAGTAAATCTTTGAAAAAATGTGTTTTCTTAATATTCCATCCGAAATACCTTCAGAAAATTTTAAATTACAATTTTCTCTTCATGAAAACATACTTTTAAAAATATTCCTACTTGAAAACTATAGAAAATTCATCTCTATCAATTTTCCAGCTCGAAAACTCTTGAAAAATAATATTTTTATTAATATCGTGATGAAAAAGTTTTTAAATAAAATTTCTAATGCTTTTCCGTGCTGAAACTTGAAATTTTTATTAACCGGTTGCATATTAAAAAATAATGAATTCAAATAAAAATGAAATGAATTTATTGAAATTGAAATGAGGTATTTTTTGAATAAAATTATTCAACTCTCGTGATACCCGATCGCAAAGTGACGAGGGAAATTTAAAACTCATAATCTTCTAGTTCGTGTCATCATATCTATATCAATACCTATATCTAAATCTATGTATATCTATATATATTCAAAGACTTTGGATGAAAAGAGCTTGAGGGTGAGAAGTTTCTTACTGATCTCCCATTGGCCCTCCTCCTTAAGTACTCATCTCATCTCGTCTATCAATCACCCGCAAGTTTTCCCTCAGACTCCGTCAGTCTTGGGGAAGACGTCGCTTCCAAAGACTAGACATGAAAAATATGAGGGGAATAAACATGAGAAAGCGGAAGGATAGAAAAAAAAATACGTAACGGAGTAAAAATGATTTTTTATTAAAGTTATGATATTGCCCTGAACTCGGTGGTCCATTCATGAGCTCGATGATTGATAACGCGACTGACCTGGATGAACTTCCTACGTTCCTCACATTGCTATTGCATACTTGTCATGTATATAACTCCATATATAGTGTGTATATCAATCTATATCAATTATGTTCATGTTCATCACTATTTGTACTACCTCCAGCTTTGTCTCTAGTGTTTGCTTATGATTGGAATGTAATTACT
Organism: Microplitis manilae; assembly: GCA_030273425.1. Lineage (NCBI taxonomy): Eukaryota > Metazoa > Arthropoda > Insecta > Hymenoptera > Braconidae > Microplitis > Microplitis manilae. Next base: position 26,756,248 of record CP092727.1, read on the forward strand.
CGAGTATTATCACTCATATCAATTCTCTTTTATTAATTATTTGATAAATAAATAATTAATTAACACCCAGCAGATTTATCCTCCAAATACCATATTTTGAATTATCAATATCTCAGTACCTATTCGAAATAAACAGACATTATAGGTGGTTTTTGGAAAGGAAATTCGATTTCCTACAACTTTGGTCTCATTGAAAAAAATTCTTGGACCGACGGTTCAAAAGTTACAGCCATGTAAAGTCTGCCCACATAAATTTTTGGAAAAATAAAATTTTCTTATTGTTCAAATGGCTGTATCTTGACAACTATCGGTCCTAGAGTATTTTTTGTAAGGACAAAAGTTGTAGATAACTAAATTTCCTTTCCAGTGACCACCCATGAAGTTTATTTATTTTGAACGGTTTCCGTAATATTGCTGGGTAAAGTCAATACTGAGCGTTTTTGAATTATTTTTAAAATAATTCAAAAATCCGAGATTAAAATCTAACAAAGGGAGCCATTGTCATGGACTGGTCATAACGCCGTAATGACACGGTCAGTATAATGCGGGGATTAACTACGTATGTCTGTGGGAATAGTGTGAAACGATAAAAGTACATTGAGTTTAATTTTACACCGTCCTCACGTAGAAACTGCTCTCGTTCATGGTCTTTTAATCGGATTTAAAAATTTCTTCACGTTTATTACTCTATATAATTTAAATTACCCATTTTTTTTCTTTACTTAAACTTTATTCAGTCCCATTGTTACTGTTATTATCATCAGTGCAATAATAGTAATTTAAATTTAGTAACCGAAATAATCGATAATATTGCCACCAAAATCCCAGCACTTCCGGTTTCAGTTTACCCAGCATTAGTTCCTAAGTCATGACATCTTTGTTTGCCGAATAATTGCCAAACCTAAAGTGACTTTACCCACTTGGCTTTACCTCAACGTTCATTACATCTTCGCCTTAAATTTCCGGTTTTACTGAAAATCGAACTCTGGTTCGTTAGTCAATTTCAGTTTAAATATAAAACAAATTAAAACTCTTTTCATGATACCAGCATCGAAACTTGAAGTTTCAGTGTCTTTACAGCCCGTCGAAACAAGCTAATTTCAAGCCGATGCTGCAAACAACTGCTAGCGAATTCGTAATTCACAAATCCCTTCACAGCGGGCAGAAACATGCGTGTTTCTTCCCTTGGGAAGAAACACAATTGTTTCTGCCCTGTGCTAGTTATATTTAATGTTCATTTGCAGCCTTATCACTCTCATTTGTTTACTTGTCACTTCTGTTTACTCATTTCATTTTTTAAGTGACAGTTATAATTAACCAAATAAAATTACTGAAAAATGAGTGAAAATAATATTTTTGTATTATTTACTATTTAATAAGTGATTGTAAATCACATATTTCTCATTCTCTAACAGTTCTCCGCATCACCGGCTTGAAATTAACTTGTTTCTTACTGGCTGCTGACACTAAATCTTCAAGTTCCGATACAGGTAATCATGAAAAATATAGTGTGTGACTCAGGATAAAACACGATTTCAGACTGCGGGTGATGTCAGCCCTCGCCTGCGGCTCGGGCAGCCAACCTCACCCTAGTCTGAAATCGTCTTGTTTCATCCCTTGTCACACAATATACTATTTGTTTGAATTACTCGGTTGATGATAAATTAAAATTTAAAAACTCCGGTTTCAATGGAAATTTAAAAAATTTATATATCAGCATTTGTGTGCCATTGACACCTGATACTATTAATATCTTATGTCAACATTTATATTTATTTTTACTTTCCATTCATCATTATTTACTACTAAATAGCACAAGTTCATTAGCGTGACATAATCTGCATACTATTATTATTATTAATTATTATAAATATTAACATTAATATTAATGAATCGTCACCTTCACTTTTTTGAAATAATTAATATTAATATAAAATAATGACAATAATTTACAATTACTGTCACATCTTAACGTCACGAAAAGAAAGTTTTTCTTTATATGTTTTTTATTTGTTTTTATATAAAAGTTATATTTATAATTTGTTTGTGTCTTCTCGAGTGTTAATGGACGGGCTAGTCCTCTTGGTCATTTTTTATTCACGTCACGAAATCGTCGTTGTAATTTATGACTCAGCAAATATATATACAGAGGAAAGGCGGGTAAAACGGACCACTCCAAAAAATTGGTAAAGAATTTTACTTCCCAAATGTCATCATTTTTGTAAATTTCAAGACAACAAACATTTTCTTAGGACTAGAATAAATTTTGTTTATTTACAGAAAGAAATTTTTTCCGCGCGCTTTTTAAATGTGTATTATTTTAAGTAAAATAAAAAAATTAAGTGAGAATAATTAAAAGTATATTTAACAGATTTAAAGCCTCGAGATATTTTAAGTGACGTGTATAATAACAATAATAGGTTCCGCTTGACATTACATTTGCGTAGTAGTTGTCGTACTGGTGACACTTGATGCAGTACAGGAGCAGTAAGTTGAGTTGAGCTAACAGCTCTCAGGCGGTTCATGGACTGCAGAGAAACTCTAGTGTGTATGCTAACAGAGTCTCCTTAGCTTTAAACTAACGTGTAACCGGAACTTTTTGAGTGATAAGTACTATTGTTGTTGTCTAATTGTTGGGTGTTTAATTATCTCTGGTATAAACTATCCTGGTACTTAGACTTGAATATTTACTTAATTACTAAACTTATTAATTGATGAATTTATTCGTTTATTGACTAACTTTACTGACGTCATAAATTTCCGCAAGTTCGCTGAGGAAATCATTGAATATTCCGAGGTATTTATTGTTTAGTTCTGAAATGTCCGCCAGGTGGCTTCGCTTTGAAATCTTTTCGCTTCCTAAAATATAATTAATAGACATATAAGCGCTGCAGTTGGTATATTTTTTGAGCGTTCGTGTAAAATTTACAACGAAGTTCATCATTGTCTGTTAAAATTAATATCCGTATACGAGACTATTGAAGTAATTAATCATGAACTTTTATTTTTATACGGCTCTATTTGAATCACAGATTTCATTCATTCGTTTATTAGACAGAAATAATTTTAAAGTATTCTAGTATCAATTATAAACTTAACTTAAGCAAGGAAGTTTATTAACAAAAATTATACAAATTTAAATTTTTTTCAAAAATTATTGGAAAATAATTTTTAATTTATTTTGATAAATAATTAAGTTTAATTATTGACTCTCAGGATTGGGCGAAACTGAACGGCTTCTTGTAACGATTGGTGATCGAATAGTGAGAGATTGAGTCTTCAATTTAGAAGAATAATTTATCTCATCGTAGCTAGTGGTACTGCCCGATTGAGGCATTTTGCAATATCGCATTTACATGCATCATTTCATGTTTTCTCAATCTTTCTACAATTGCATCGCTCACAGTTAACAGTCACACGTAGATGAGCTTCTAGTGGTTTTTTCATGATGAGCTTTTGTTTTTCGAACTCCGGGTTCTTTCGTTGTAGTTATCGGGATTTTTGTCGTACGCACAATTAATATTTTTAATTATATTAAATAATATTTATGACTGTTCTCACCATCACGCTTTTTTAAGTATATAGTTGTGAGGAATAGTTATGAGGAAATATTTCTCATAAATTAATTACTCTCTGTATTATAAGAATACTCATAACGGGAGTGCTGACGGGTTAAGTATAAAATATTGGAATCATCTGAGATTCACATTTTATGACACTAGACTAATGGACTAAAGTCTGCTCTCATTAATAATGCGACTTTTTCTCCTTGATCATGAATAATCAATTATAAGTTTGAACAGAACATTAGTCTTGTCATTGGAAGCAGCGAGAACTCTGTGTCAGGTCAAGATCTCGATAAACTAATATATTGAGTAGGTAGGCTTGATTTGTGAATAACCTATGCGTTATTGCCTAATTTTGTGAGCTGCTGCCACTCGTGTCTTAGGCCGCGTACAAATTTTTTTCCTAAGCTAACTCAACTTATTTTACTTATTTCCGTTGTTATGAATGATTTAAAATTCACTTAAGGACAGTCGATCCGAAAAAACATTTTTGGCCGTCGAACCCTCACATTTCCAACTTCCGATCAATTAAACACAAGGCAGAACACAGATTATCTTATCAAAAAATTGGTAGCTGATTGAATCAGCTTAAGAATTGACCTAATTTGGTTATTTTAAAATATTAATCATCCTTCATTAACGTAGTAGGGTCGGAAAAGCCCAGTACTGTCGATATTAATTTATAATCTTGCGGTGGCAACTGACCAGCTCGTAAACAACTAATGCAGCAACTAGTGTCGTTCAAAATTCGATAAACCAATTGTTTATCATCCATAGTGCAATTTCGAATTCTTATACATATATATTCATATTTATGTGCTTCCAGCTTTACAATCTGCAATTTACAACCTACAGTCCACGGCCATATATTAATAACACCCAAAGAGCTATACGACCGAATATTGCACTGACACTAAATAGCGCCGAAATTAGTTTATTCGTTAATTTGTCCCCGACAAATCGTCTAATATAACATCTATATCATATTTATTTCTGAATACCCGATGTACTCGTTATCACTATTAGTCACTTATATATTTCTACTTACTTATTAGTTAATCAATATTACGACCAGTTTATCCGAAATTTGTTTCCGTTTTCCATTAATTTCGGGAAATTAGCTTCCGATGAGTTTCCTCAGATCAAAGTTGCTCAATTACTGAAAACCAGCATATTATATATATGATATATGACTAAGTTTGTGTGTATGAATTTGACATGTTGTCCACGAGTTGGATTAAGAGAATTCCCGCAGTGAGTTGACCGTAGGACAATCAGTTATCCTCAACTATTATTATGGTTCCTGAAGCAGTGTGTGGTATGAAGTAGAATGGAATAGACTAGAGTAGGCTAGAGTTGAATAGATTCAGGACTAACAGTAGCAGAGCTCCATCAAAAGCACTAACCAGTTTTGGGTTAACCGATAATTGTGGTTTAAACATTTCCACTGTAAACTTGGTTAATTAATATGAAATACATTAAATCCATAAAGTATGCTTCCGTCTCTCATACTTGGATATCTGTTATTTAATCTCGATTTGCGGTCTTATGGTATGTCAGCTCTGGGTACTGCATTGACGTTCGTTTTCAAAACAATGCTATTTTATGGATTATCAAACTCTTGACAGTCAATAGCGCTTACAAACTTTGTCGGTACTAAAACCTACTCTCTATTCACTAACTTTGTTACATCACGAACAAGAACAAGTTTACGTGGCTCATATGTTGCTGAATACACCCGACTTTTTATACTTTATAGGGGAGCTGAAAAGTTTTAGCTGCTACCCCTTTAGCATTTTTCTTTAAAAGGCTTTGGTGGTTTTCGATACTTTTTATATACTTTTTAAAGTTGCATTTGCCAACACAATATCATAAAATGATTCAGAGCAACTTTGGGTTTTTGCTTGATTATTTTTTACTAAAATATGCAAACCATTTTATTAATTTTGCTGGCTTGTAACACAACAACCAACTTATTTACATGACAAACGTATTGTTGAGTGTATTTATCTTAGTTTCAGAAGTTTCTTACCCACTCGCGGTAGTATTGCGGTTCGTATTTTAGGAACGGGTTCCGTTCCAGGTACCGTTGATTCGGGTCTAGATTGAATCGAGGACGGAAAGAAAAACATTAGGACGAAAATTTCTTAAAAGTTTTAAGATTAAGTGAGAAAAATAAGGGTACGATGGGCAAGTTACGGCCAAAACCTCTGCTACTAACAAAACAAGTTAAACTTTTTACATTTACTTCCTCGCTTGTTCATTGTCTATTTTTATTTAATACTCTCTTGTCTTTTTCTTTTATCTCATTCTTATATTCCGTTTTCCGATTGTTAGACTTGGCTTTAAATTTAAAATAAAAAATAACCAATGAATTATCGATAACTTAGTGTTGCTATCTTGCCAAATTATCGATTTCGTAACAATTTATAAACTCTTAATGTTTGTTTTCGTTAGCGAGGCTGTTCCTTGTTTTATTTTTAAACTCTTACTAATTCCGCCTTTATTTCAACAGATCCTGAATCGGAAGTTGGATTACGTTCCTCGGGCTTTTAATTTCTTTCATTCGTCTTTCTTAGTACACTAGCAACAGTACACTCGTTCTGATTACTATATACTATATATACATATATATACTTCTCACCACATCTTTTGGTTCTTTAGCAGTTGATTCCACTCCTCACACAACTAACTTTTCTCAAGAGTTTTTCATCTCAATTTAACACATAACTAGCTCATTTATCCAACTTTACTTATTTTTTTATTACTCTATATATTTCAAGTCGGAAAATTTTTTTTTCACCATAAAATTTCTACTTGTTTTGATAAAAATATATATGTTTCAACATTGACAATTTAAAGCAGAAAACGACGTAACATTCCGTCTTGTTTTACTGCTCACAAAATGTACGATCGTAAGAAACATAAAATAAAAAGGGTGATAAATTTTTCTTTTATTTATAACATTTTCAATTTCGTTTTTTTTCAAATCCATAAAACAGTGGAAATAAAGTAAAAAAAGTTCAATGATAAATATAATTAAAACAAGCCCTTTGAGCTTCAAATAGACGCTTTTTATATCCCGTTCGTTAAACTCGGTCAGTAAAAGCAGACGTATAATTGGCAAGTCGTTCGTCGTCGCTGTATTTTCATTTATATCAAAAGTCTTTCTCTCACTGAAAATGGCGATAAAACACAGCTTTTTCCTATTGTTACTCGCTCATTTATTGAATTTGTCGATGCATAACTTAGAATGCCCTCATTTAGCTGCGCTGCTCCTTGAAACCTGATCGGTGGGGGTCTGTTACGTTTGAACGCAGCCTGGGGGGGTCTGTTACGTGCTGGCGATAGTGACTGTGAGACTTATTGTGGTTATGGTTTTTTTTCTTTCTTTTAACCAAGATCCAATTAGGCAAATTGAATAGAACGAGACAAAATAAGACGAGACAGATATTCAGTATTCACTATTATGCCACTCGCGGATCTTTTTAAGATTCTACAAAAGACTCACTTCCTTTCTATTCTATTTATAAATTATATTAACTCATCTACATTTCCTTACGCTTCGCATTTTGTTACGTATTCCTACACTCTTTCTTTCACCTCAATAAAATATAATAATAATAATATTAATTTATAAATTGTTGCATAAAAAAATTCCTTTCACTGTATTAACTTACATAATTAACTCTGAAATATTATTCAATTATATTCGTTAATTGAAGGTCATTAAAAATCTTCATTAATTTTAATACAAAAGGCTATTATTCTGTAAAATCGGTAATTGATTGAATATTACTATTATTGTTGTTATTTTTATGACTAAAAAATTAGGCGAGTTTTTACGTCTTTTCCAATAGAGGGAACATTTTGTCGTGCATTTTGTCCGCGTTATGTTGCTCGTGAAGCAGATATGAAAGAGATCGTAGTGTTAACGATAATGGCACTGAAATGAGGGCCCCAAGAAGCTACTAAGTAAAGAGACTTGGGATCCTGCAGTGCCAGCGCTCGGTACTTACCTTACAGTCTATAGTCTGTAGTCGTATTACACCGAGTTTCAGTTAATATTGTCCTTATCGCAAGCAATATAATTGTGTCTCTTGCTATCTCCAGCTTCTCATATTCCGCAAGAATATTGCTTGTAATTTAATACCCATTTTATAACGTTTTCAAACCCATTACATCCTATAATTATTTTTAATATTTTTATTTTAAAAGTAATGATACGAAATTCTTTTTCTTTTATTTTTTTTTCGTCTTTAATAATCTTTTGAATTAATTTATTTTTTAATAATTAGAGAAAGTTGCAATCTTTATATTTTATTTAAAATATCAATTGAAAGTAATGGAACATAAAACTTGTTTAATTAAATTCACTGAAAATAAATTTGTAAAAAAAAAATTTAATCGACTCCGCAATTTAGTCATAGCCCGGGGCATAATGGGCCATCATTTTTAAAGCAAAAAAAAATTACGGGGTAAGTTGACTATCCCCGACAAAAATTTTAAAAAATGGCGCCTGAAATTTCTTTAGATTTTTAAATCAGAAATTTTTTTTTTACGGGATAATTTTAGGGATAAAATAAATATGAATAATAGATTTATTGATAAACTGATATTTTAATAAAAAAAAAAAAATGAAATGGGGGTGGAATTGATTTTATACTGAAAAGTACATATCGTTCCCAGCGTAGGATCTAAAGAAGAGCCAACACAAGAAAGTGGGCCGATTGCACGCGAACTCACGTTTGTTTTAATGGAGCACGTGTCAGTATGCGCTCTTTACAGCTTTCTAAAACAAAAAAAAATGATCAAGTAAAAGGGAAGATTGAGTGGAAGAGGGTAACAAAAAAATGATAATGATTAGCGATGATCCGTCGAGCCATTTCCGGAAGAAAATAAAATAAGTAAAAAATTATTTATAATAATAGTGATGATCATGATGATGTAGACTGTATCAAGACTGAGTTAACTGATGTGCTCTCCTTGTACACTTGATTATTCGAAAGTTGTCAGAATTATCTCGTAAATTTTTTTTTTACGCTCATTTTACTCACCTTTCACTTCACTTATTCCTTTGAATTATTTAATTATTTTATTTTTAATAAACCTCCTTTACAATGATCAAATTTTCCCACACTTTTAATAAATTTTTGGAATTACGAATATTGAATTCGAACAAAATATTTAAAAGTTTCAGTGCAATATTGAATTTTTTATCAACTCGGGAGTTAATTAAAAAATTATTTAATAAAATGATAAGTTGGAAAGATAAGACGCAAGAGAGTCATGGTAGTTTGAAAAGTTTGTAAAACTGGTTATTTACTTCGCGAGTTGTTTTCCGAAAATTTTCCAAGAGTTTAAGTTTAAAGAAAACAAAAAAAAAATAAATTATTTTCTGGATGAAAATAAACGTCGAAGAGAATGGATCTTGGAAAGTTTTATCACGATTTTTGTAGAGAAGTCACTAATGTAGGTTTTTCGCGGGGAAAAGAGGCGCACTCAATTTTCCGAGGCTTAACTGCTCAAGAGATCCCGTTCGTTCAGACACGCGAAGCCACAAAGTCCATTCCACTGTAGGTTTTCTTTATTTCCTATGTCTCGTTTAGAAATCTGACACCCTCTATCTAATTTTTTCTCTCTTCATTCTCATTTTTTTTTTTTTTTTATTTAAAATTTTTTAAAAATTTATCTCACAAGTAAACGAATAAAATATAAAAAGTAATAAAAATAACTTGCAAAATTAATGCAGCGAAAAAATTTTTTTTTTCAATTTATCTATTAAATTAGCATTTATAAAAAAATATATACTTTTTTATGATATAAATTCCAATGCTGATAATTTATAATCAAGTTTTAAAAATATAAAAAATAACCGAGTCGAATTATCCTTTAAATAAAAATAAATTTAAAGAATTTTGTTTATTCAATATTATTAACTTTATATAACATTGTTTAAATAAAATTACATAATTTATAATAAATTAAGTGAGGAGGTAAAGTGAGAGGATAGAAGATAGAGGATCCGAGTGAATAATCGTAGTATGCTAAATCGTGTATATGTCTACATCGATAAACCTCAACCACGGAGACGGGAGATAAGGAAAGAGAAAACGATTAATCGACGGCTACTAAACTCTCAATCCTCTAAATATATATGTATGTATATCCACACCTACACCACCGACAGATATATTTATACGACATATATCGATAGTCGATAGCAGATAGGATTTTGCTGCTCGATCAAGCATAAATCATTTTACGCATCTATACGACCGTTAGCATGCACAGAGAAAAATATTTTTGGAATTTTGGCAGTATGAATATTGGGTGAAATTATTAATATTAATATTGCGTTTATTGAAACAAAAATTACTTTTAGAAAAACAATATTTTCTTAAGTAAGTAACTTGGGTAATATTTGACTGAAAGTGCACCGAAAAGACAGAATTCATCTGAAATCACTCCGAAATGATAGAATTTTGATGAAAAAGGCCTAAATTTGGCTGAAATTGTGCTAAAGCCGAAGAATTTTATTGAAAAGGTCGAAAACACACCGAAAAGACAGAATTCAGCTGAAATCACTCCGAAATTATAGAATTTTATCGAAAGAGACCTAAATTTTGCTGAAATCGCCCTCAAGCTGAAGAATTTTATTGAAAAAGGTCGAAAAGACTAAGTTTGGCTGAAATCACTCCGAAATTATAGAATTTTATTGAAAGAGGCCTAAATTTGGTTGAAATCACACTGGCCGAAGAGTTTTCTTGAAAAAGGTCGAAAACACGCCGAAATTTTATTATTCTTAATAAACAGGCCGATAAATTCATTCGGACTTCTGTAAGCCTTGTTTTCGGCAAAATTTCGGTCTTGTCCACTATTCGGGCCTTTTATTGGCTACTTTTCTAAACACTCTTTCAGCAATGTTTTACAGTCTAAGACAATTTCGACTAAACTTTAAGAAAAGTTCTGAAATTTTATTTGAAACTATGACTTTTCTAGTTTTTTTTCCGTGTCCTGTTGAAATTGGATAATTTTCACTGTTTTCCGCGAAATAGTGACCCGGACTGTTTCTAAATATCGTACAATTATGAGAAAAAAAAATCAAATTTCGAAAAATCACTTTCATTCATTTTTCGCTGCTCGCGTCTGAACAAACGGAAACTAATTCCAGTGAAGTAAAAAATGAAAAAAATTAATATTTCAGAGGCCAAGTATTTTCCGCATACCGAAGTACTAGAATGAATCAGTAGACACAAAAAAAAAAAACATGGACAACGAGGGCAAGATACATGTGTTCGCGCTTGCCTCGTCGATTATGCACGAGCCTTTACACATACACTGCATAGTTTTTATTTTTCTCTTGCTATCCACATCTCGAGCATTCGTACCGTTGATGTGTCCGTGTAGAATTTTCCCTTTCCCGCGAATTGGCGACATGCCAAAAAGTCTCGCCACAGTTTTCCCAGGGCTTTTCGCTCGCGTACGCGGCATTGTTCACCGCGGCAATTACGACCTGTTTCCCCAAAATGCCTACAGTACATACATATATATATACCTGTACATACATTATTATTTACTTTTTTCTTTCCCTTCGTTTCGCGCCAACCTAAAAAAATTAACGCCAGCGACAACGAAAACGGGAAAAATTTTGATATAACAATATTATTTATCAAAGGGCTTTTTGTCTGATCATCTTCGGAAAATATTCAAACACCGGATATCTAGATTCGAAATCTATGTAATCTTGTTATCCGACACTGACTATATTCCCAAGTTTAAACATAACTCAAGTGATATAGCAGTGACACATGTGAAATTCAAACGTAATTGGCTTGTGAGGGGGGACGGACGAAATCATCTGCACAAAGTTATCCAGATTCAAGTAGTCCAGTTGTATTTAGTAGCAGAAACTCAACTCTAGTATAAATGGGAACAGGAGTAGAGCAACTAGCTAGTAGATTTGATTATATACCATCCAACTAGACTTTGTCAGAGCCACTGAAACTAGTTCTGTTACCACTGGCTGTTCAATTGACACAAACCTACGTCTATTAATTGATAATTGGTGAGGTGTAAACCACCCGAGAATTCTCACAACTCCAGCCAACACAATACACACCTCTATACATATTTAAACTTCGGTAAAGTTATGATTAAAAGGGTTACAATCAACGACTACACCACAGAAATACGATACATAACATGACTAAATTATAACATTCTGAACTAGTTTACAGCAAATAGAATTCAGAGATGCTATATATATTTATTAAATGAGATTGGCATTACCCAGATCGCCTGACAACATAGTGCACTACCATATTACTCATGGGAACACTTAAAATATCAACTGATCGTTAAATCCCGTCCGCGTATCTACGCGACCTTGTCCTACACTAGTTTAATCTTTTAAATTATTGGAATTGGAACGATGCTTTCCCTCAGGAGTTGCTCTCGATATGTCAATTATTTATTTATGGGACAACTTAACAAACTTTATATTTTTTTTCAAGGAAAAAAATGTCAGCAAAAAAGGGGAAAAAGCGACTTTTTTCATGATAATCACTAATTTTGTTAACTTTTAACTTAATCTCGTGGCAAATTGTTGGAAACTGTACTTTGATCTATAACCAGTAAAAAAATTGTACCTTCAAAAAAGTATATCTATTTTATTGCATAAAGTTGCAAGTTTTCTATCGAAAATTTAAAATTTGCCTAAAACAAGAAAAGTGTGGCTGGTTTTTTGAAAATATCTCTGTAAATATTGAGTTTTTTGAAAAATTGCAAGATACCTTTTTTGTAGCGATTTGAACTCTCTACGAAAAAGATATCTTATACTTTTTTCAAAAATTCAATATTTACTAAGATATTTTGAATTTATAATTTCAAGAATTAGGTTTAGCAAATTTTGAGTTAAAAATTGTCTGGGATTTTTTGGTTCCTATGATTATTTAGAGTTTCAAAAAAAATGCAATAATTTGGGCAATAAAACGAAACCGGTGGTATTAAAATTTGATTTTTATTTTTTTTTTATTAAACGATTAAAGCCGGATTTACTTTGGATTACAAAGTTATACTCTGAACTTGTGTGTGTTTGTAAATGTATATAAATATGCGTGTTTATAGAACGGCAAATAGAGGCAATGCAACGATACCATCCCGTCGCCATAACGTAAAATTTTGTTCCTCGTTATCTTTCCGGTTGATCAGTTTCCATCGAGGAAATAGAATCGTTCTGTTCATCGGGCACAAACGCCACGAGAGCGAAACCACTCGCCCGTTGCTTTTGCGCTTCGATTTATCAATGTTCGATCCTTCCAACCTATCCTCGCTTATATTATTTTTTACCTAAGCTTCATTCACCGCTAACTTTTATTTCATACCAATTTTTTCAAAATTCAGCCTCCAAATTTTCCATGCATTTTTTTTGCAGAATGCAATCTATTTTCAAAAATAGTCCACAGGCTTTATTATTCCCCAAACGATTTGCGAAATAGTTTAAAATTTCCGTCCATCGCTCAATAGAGGGAAAAATTTATCGAAATTACTGCCGTTCTCTCAAATCGCATTATTTTATTTCTGTTTACAAATTTGTTAAATAATTTAACGCAGCATTGTTACAATTGAAGTATAAATATTCCCGACATTTTTATTTTATTTTTCTGTTCAAAGTAATTGCATTTTTTTTAAAATTAATTTTCTAAAGTTTGAAAACGGAGCATAAAGCAAAGAATTTCTTTAGTATCTCTCTTATCATAATTACGGTCGAGTAATACCGTGTAGAGTAACGTATGTTTACGCAACAAACATAAATCAGGTATAATTGCGGGTGTGCGGTGAGAATAGAGGGTGAATTGGTACAGAGAAAGATAGAAATAGAGATGAAAAGGGGTTGTCACTAGTTTGTGTACCAATGTGACTATCTGTTGGTATATATATAAATATATATGCAGGTGAACGAGCGCTTTCGTACTTACAAATTGTTGGAATTAAATTTTTTATTTACGTCATTATATTTATTGTTAAAAAATATTATTCAATTATTACAATTGGTCGAGTTCAACTATGAGGGTTTGAACGATATATATGCATAACTGCATATATTTTAAATATATAATATAATAAAATGTAAATTACTCAACCATGACCTTTTATAAAGTGTATATATTCGACTTATAAATATATATCCATATATATGTGAGGTAGAAAATAAAATTTTTGAATTATCTTGATTCACTTAACTGGATGTTTGTATAGGTCATATGTAAATTACCAGCATAAATTTAGTGCATTCTTTTAAAATATTTATTTTATCTTCTATAAATAACTTAAATTACTTTTTCATTTTAAATTTAGCAATCTTCTTACTTATGAATTTTTTTCAAGCATTTATAGTTTAAATTCACGAGAAGGTTAGAATTGAGATAAAATTTTTTTTTTGAATAGTTGATGTGCCTGCCGCTAGGTGGCTATTTCTTTAGAGTTATCTCGTAGCAAGATTGGAATCTCGAGTTAATAAGTTCATTTTCAATGTTGGTTAGTGCTTCGACTATTTTATTGGTCTTTATTATTCCTTTTCGTTCAAATATAAAGAATATTTATTGTATTCATCCTTGAGATCATGGAGTTGCTTCTTATGATCATAAATCAAAATAAATTAAAGTAAAAATTAGTCTTGATGATATTATGAAAAACACGAACAAAACACTCATCATGTACTTCATAAAATGGAAGTTCAAATATAAGAGTTTAATTTTATTTAAAACAGCTCAAATTTTTCAATGCAGAGTTATTGCATGACTAATTGCTCTAAATTTATTTTATGAATGTGATACAATAAACAAGTTTAATTTCTGTGGATATTAAGAAATATTAATTCATATGATGGTAAACAAGCTACTTTTTTCCATTTTAAACCTCAAGTATGTTATGCGCGTGTATATTTACACCCGTAAATTATTCATACTTTCGTGTTGACGTTATAACGTTATTAAATTTAAAAAATTCATGAATACGTTTCTACGTTCCCTTTTTATTACATTAACTATTAAATATATTACAACTTCTCTATTCGAATTTTATTTGTGAAAAGATTATGTGCCGACTTTTATAAATTCATTTTTTTATCATCGATTACATTTTCAAAAACTAGTTTTGTAACATCCGCTAGATGGCTTCTAAATAAAAGTATCTCGAATACGTAATGTAGGAAATCACTCGCATTCGAATTTTGAATAAAAATTACCATGATATCAATAATAATTAGAATTAATTAAATTGAAACATTCTCATATTATATTATATTATTGTACTAGTGTATCATTTAACAACATAGTCGACAGTGAAATGAATATCGCGGATGTGATAATGATGAACCTGCATCATGTATTGTGTGATTCAAACACATATAATATTGAATTGACTGATTCACACATTTCTGCTAAATAAATTTAGTAATTAGTCCGAGCTCCCGGTGTATAGGCACTTGAATGCATGGATAAATCCATGATTACTCAATTTTAATGCTTATATATTTCACTAAACAGAGTGTTTGTATTTAATTATGCTGATAACTCATGCATTTTTGAATTTAACTATCCTAGTTATTTTATAGGCATATATTTCATCAACAGCTAAAGCTTTGTTTTATTGTCGATAGCTTGAGGTAAATTGTGATCGATGTACCACTTAGCGATGCTGTCGATTGCACGAACTCTATCCAATACTTCCGACAGTATATTATTTTGTTGGACAGTATAATTTTAAAAAATAATTATATCGCTCTATTTTTACCGTCAGAACTTTTTTAAAATTTTAATTACAGATTTTCAGTGCAAAAAATTTTTACTCCCCAAGAAAATTTTTGTCTTAAATTAAAAATGCAAAATATTCCTTACGGGAAAAATAAAATTTTTTTTGGTCTATTTAATAATTGATAAAGACAACATGATAAATAATTATCTCAAGTAATCAAAATGACAATAACACAAGTCAGAATTGTCTCATATTACTATTGAGATTCCCAGTGGCGAAATTGCGCGATGCAAACTCAATTCCACGGATCAGAGAACACGCTAGCAGCAAGATGAGAATAATTGACTAAATTAACCAAACGATTCGGTTCCATCCTACAATAACGATCAATGTTAACAATCGCCATAATAATACTACCAACAATAATAAAAATAGTTGTAATTATAATTAGGAAACACAATTGCGGGGAAACTTTAACCCGACCGAAGTGTGAATGAAATTTTTCACCCATAGCTCACATGGAAATTTTTTATCCTGCACTTTCTCGTATGCAAGTGAAAGGACATTTGCATAGCAATTACTTTTTATTCGTGACTTAATTATTCTTCTTTAAATACACAATTTTAAAAAATCAATTAACACAGCCGTGAGAAAGTTTTTTTTAATTACTGATATTTATCCACTATTTATTTTTGTGGAGAAAAAAAATAATGAGTAATGAGCTTGCTAATTTTTTTTTTCATAAAAATAACAAAATTTAAGTTGCAGTAACGACCTCATTATTTTTCAGGCAATAAAATGTCGGAAGTTGAAGATAAACTTGTTAAATTGCTTGTTAAATTTTTTTTCTTTTTGCGGTTATCTTTTTAAGTTCCATAAATCAATAGATACAGTAAATTTGTTTTGGAAAATTATCAATGTTCGATATACATTAGCAGAAACTTTTAACATCGGTCAATGAATCCTAATTTTTGACCTCATTTTCCGTTTTCTTAGAAAATGCACTTTTGAAACATTGAATCTCGTAGAAAATCTTCTTAGAAATATGCTAATGAAATTTTCTTTCACTACCAAGTCCATAATTTGCTGGAAAATATTGAAAATCCCAATTTCACAATGAAAATTAGACCCCATTAACGCAATCCCAGTTTTGAACCAAATTTTTCACGGAAATGCGCTTTAAAACACTCAGTCCCGTAGGAAATTTCCCTCGGAACAAGCTGGTTGAATTATTCATGTCCGCCAGGCACTATGGACAATTATTTCTTCGTGTAAGTAAACGGCCTACAGAAATCACGTTGGTTTAAATAATCGAAATTTAGTCACAATCTTGACTCATAGTTCCCTGAAAAATTCTTCGCCCTAATTTCCGTAAAAATTTCAAAAGTAATGTCTCCATTTAGCAGTTGTAAATGTATTCCCTAAATTAGTAACAATACAATCAGAAATTATCAACGCACGAAATTATTCAAGACCCCGAAGTGATCGGATTAATCCCAGCAGGGATGTTCAATTACTGAAATACCAGCGCGAACCTCTCTGACCTGTTCAATCTCTTTCTCTTTCCGTCTGTCGTCGTTCCACGGCCACCTGTATATATATCTATATACCTAACATCAGCATATAAATACTTGTTCTCGCATGCACACCCTTTTACAAATGCACAAATTCTATTAGCATTCTCCACGTGCTTTGAAATTTCTGATCCTTTGATCCTTAACTAAAACTACATCATTGCTTTCGACTATCCAGTTTATGAACTTGACTTTATACTTTATTATATATCCTATCAAACATATATTACTCAACCTTTCTAAATTTACTCTCAATTTGAACCTTCATTGAGAAAATTTCCAGCTTCGAATCCGAAATACGAAATTTATCATCTATCGGATGTTTACTCAACTATTCGATAAATATATAAGAAAATTTCATTATTTAATGCATCCAACACTTTTTTCTCATATATTCATATATACTTATAAATTTAATTTTATCGACTTTGGTCTCCACATCCCCGTCAATTCCATTTGCTTATTTCCCATCCATGCTTTTTATTCCACTCGGTTCGTTCCGCTTTTTATTCCCCGTCAAAATTTTTTTCCATTTTTCTCAGCATGACGTAAAAAAATTTGAACTCAATGTTGTTTTACAAGAAGGTAAATAAACTAAAAAATTCACCATTTTCACACGAAAACAAAATACGTCAGCATGATTTGTAACATCAGCAGATTATCGAGCGCTGTTGTTATCTCAACACCTCGTTACACGTTTTTATCATCATTTCTATTATGTATAGAAATTTTTTTAACCAAAAATTCTAGTCCAAACTTTTATTTATATAAATTTAAATTCGTGGACGAGGACTCGAAAGGTTTGATGGTTCATTTAATTGTTCACTTGTTCAGTCTCTTTTCGTTCTATTTTTGGTAAACAATGGCGCCTATTTGCTGACCCTTGGGAGCTTTTGAAGCCTCGGTATTTACACCGGCATTCACTCGGATAATTTGTCGGCCAATTCATGAATTGTCTATACTATTTTTCTTTCTATTTACGTTTGTTTATTTTTTTATTTATTCATTTGTTCAACGGCGTTTGAGACGAAAAAATTTATTTATTTAATATTCAAAAGCTAAGGGGGTGCTAGGGGGTGGTGGGTTGCCAGGGGGTGGCGCGCTCGTTAATCTCCTCAGTCATGATGAGGATGAGAGGCTTTACAGTGCACTCTTCACCCTACAGATAAATTGAATTACGAGGCCCAGAAGTGTAATTCGTTATGCACCGAGTCGTACGAGTCAGAGTTGTAGTCATGACTCGTTATGTTATACCGGTATTATAATATCATTTTTATCGCTACATGTCTCCTGCATTCATAGCGTTCTATATATATACACACACACTTTTTTTTTTTTTTTTTTTTAATAATAATTTCATTATTATCCTCCAATAAAACTACAAGAGCTTGTAATATTTTTTACCCACTTGTGAATTTCATAAAAATATTAATTTTGGCGGCCATATTGCCTTGATGTTATTTATAATTTAATTTTGTACGCAAAAAAAAATTAGTAATTATTTTTGCCGGCTTCAATAAATTTACTTTCGCTTTGAAAATTTTCTACGCTTCGCGTTTCTTATTAGTAGACTTAATTGTTTTCATACTGCACTAATATGAACTAAAAGGGGTATAAAAAATCTTGATATTGATAGCAAACAAGCTCCAAGTAGTTTCGAGTGATTTGATTTTCATTATCATGAAAAAAAATGAAATTAAATTTGAAAAACCATTGATCCCGGTAAAATCTCAATTTAAAATTTTTTAAAAATAAAAAAACAAATTAATATAAAATGTGAAGTTAAATTGTCACGGTATTTCAATAAAATAAATGAATTTTCAGTTATTTAAAGTGGAAATTGTTGCTTTGATATTTAATATCCTCCATACTGAACTAAATTGCCAATTCAATGGAATGTTCATTTATATAAATTCAATTTAGTAAACAAATAAATCTCAACTAAAATGTATTTAAAGTATCCACTTAATGACGAAAAAATCCCATTGCATTTATCTCATGGGCTTAATTTACATACATCTATATATTTTGTTATTTATTAAATTAAAAAATTCCCAGAGCTGGGTAATAAAAAAAGGGCCAATAAATCATCGCTAATTACTATTGAGTTATCGGAATTTAATTACTATTCAAAATTAAAATAAAAGTTAAAAATAACCGCTTCAATTAATTATTTTCCTGATCAAATAATAATAATAAAAATATCAATTGAACCGACACTTGACAGAGTGGACTCGATGCCTGCGTGACACTTCATAGGCCAGGGTTCGAGTCCTGGCTTGGGTATCTCCCTAACAAGTCGAAGGTCAACAAAGTGACCGACTTTACCGACCGGATTTTCTGAGATTTTCCCACTGCGACTAAGCCAACAGTAAAATCCTGATTTATTCCTTATTAATCCCAATTATCGCTTAGAATATTTAAAACCGTGGGAGGGTTGTAAAAGGAGCTTCAATTTTTGATACGGTAAATTACTTTTTGAATTCGGTATACATATACATAATCCTCAGAAGAGTGCAGAGCTTAAGATCCCTTTGTGTCAGGGAAGCAAAGCCTAATCGCCAAAAGATATCTGAACTTTATCACTTAGACGAGGGGCTCTATTAATACCATGCTTATAATTTCCAAGTAAAGCGGGACTTTTGTCTTACCTTCTCGAGTTCCTTCAAAACTATATCGTCTATACAACCCGCCTTACTTTACTTCTATCCCCTTTTCTCAGTTAAGCTATGCGTACCTTTTATTTGAACTCTTTAGAATACTTCTTTGGGAAATAAACGCCGGGTAATATTCGAGCCGACATTTCGCGTCATAAAATAACTTAATTAATTATCGCTTACAATTAATTATTTTTTATATTTGAAAACTTTACTGCCAGCAAATTGAAGTCAATTTTGTTTTTTTTCTATACCCTGTTGTGCAATGGATTTTTATATCTCCATTTAGATTTTTCGCCAGCATATTTTTTGCATTGACGCAATGCTCTACTTTATATCGTGGCGTCAAAGACAAAATATAAGACATAACACAACTGTAACGGTGAGATAAAATGAAAGAAAACCAGCCGAGTAGCCAAAAGTAGTAAGATCTGAAAAAACTAAAAAAACTAAACTCAGAGCAGCTACTCACAAAAAAGTCTTTGCATGTGTCCAATTTTTCATCCCTTTGATCATCCAGTCGATTTGATTCAACTCAACGCATTCGCCAAAAAAATATTTCAATTTACAAAAACCCAGCGTTTATTTTTACGAAACTTGTTGTTATTTTTTCTTTAATTTTTTTATTTATAATAAAAAAAATTTACTTCTTAATCAACAGTTTCTTTATGAATCTTTTTCATTTATATTCGTCGGATGAAAAGGTAGCGATAAAGAAAAAATCAAAGCTCTTTTTTTTAGTAATAAAATTCTAACGAGAACAAAGCAGCATTCGTTAAGTTTCAAAAGTCTGGATTAAATTGAACGTAAGTAATTTGTCCAAGGCTATAATATTTTTATTTTATTTTTTGTCAGTATCTTCGTCTTGATTGAATTTCTTCAATCAATATTTTATTCCTCGCTTTTTCTTTGTCGCTACTTTAGTTCGTTATAATGACTACAAAGCTTAATATTACTGACGTTAAAAGAGTAAAAATTGCGATGAAAAATGTCCTTCACTATGTATAGTGTAAGCGTGATCTGTCCAGGTTCGAATCTTAGGAAGGGAAAAACTATTTATTTGTAAAAAAAAAAATGGTTAAGGTACGAAAATATTCAGATCAACATTAGACTAAAAAAGACATGTTTAATGATATTTTTTTGGCAAAATAAGACTTTTTCTTAAAATTAAAGACAAGTTGAAATTTAAGGCATAATTTGAACCTAAATAAGCATTGAAAACCTACATTAGACTTTTCAGATCATAATCATTGTAAAAGCTTGAAATGGACCTACTTAGACTTACAAAGATTGAATTGAACCTACAACGAAAAAAATAATCGGTAGCAGCTACCGATTGGTGATTGCTGGCCGCTACCGAATACAAGGAATAGTACTAAAAAGTTAAATTTCAAAATTCGCGGGTTATTGGAGAATTGATGCGATCAAGTCATTTCTCCCGTAGGCTAATGATACTCAAAGGTAGATTGGGCGCCACAGGCAGCCTAGGACTAACAGAAGGTCAATTTAAAAAATTTCAAATTTTTTTCTGATATATGCCTTTGTAGGTCTAACTAATGCCTTTTTAAGTCTAAGTTGGTTCATTTCAAACTTTTACAATGATTATGTCCGAAAAAGTCTATTGTAGGTTTTTGATGCTCATTTAGCTTCAAAGTATGCCTTAAAGTAAAAAAAATACTTGAATTCAGTAATTATGTTACTTTATCGAAAAAAATTATTATTTCGCACTATTCAAATAAAATATTTGAATCAAGAATTTTTTCTTGACAGTATACATTTTTTTCTCTCACTGTGCATACATATATAACTTAAGATGGATTATTTTTATTCATTAATATCTTGAGAAAATAATTTATTCCGCAAGCCATCCGCTCAGTAGTGACAAAAGAGGGATAAATTTAATCCGGGTTTATTAAAATATTTTTATTAATACTCTGTAGTATAAATAATTATTTTTTAAAATACCTTACTGATCAACATAACAATTTATTTATGAAAATAATAACTAACAAACTAAATTTTACAAATTATTCGAGCGCTCGGTTAATTTTATGAATAACTTATAAATTTATTAAAGTACATTATTAAGAAAAATATAAAAAGTTGAATAAAGTTAATTTAAGTCTCAAGAGAAATAAAGCCTTCGAACTTTGAAAGCCGAGTTTAATTTAAATATTATTAACTTTATTCAATAGTTTATTATTATGAAAATTTTCAATAAAAAAAATTTCTTAATTTGTACAAGCGAATGATAAGAAATTTCGGTAAAAGAAGGTAACAAGAATGAGTGGAAATATTTGTTTGGTTACTGGATGCAAATATTGAAATAGCTGTCAAAGATCTGGAGTACGAGATGATTAATGGGATACATAATGCAGAATTTCGTATTTATTGAAGCAAACTACGAATTTTTAGATTGCGTAGATAAATAACATTGGCGGGAAATATAAATCAAATTTACTTTTCATTATCGAAAAGAAACAATCGAAGATTTTTATTTTCAAAGTTTTCGGCTTGAAAAAATTTTTAAATAGTTTCCTACACGTCGACGGAAATTGGGTTGAGAAATTAAGGTTATGATAATAATAATAAAGATCGCGAATTGAGGAAACCGCAGATCTAAATTATGCTAAGCTGTGTTTACGCAGCTGCAAATTATGTTAGCACTTATTACTTAGCGAAAACTAAACATTTGCCATTTCCTGTCTTAGCGGGAATATATAATTAATCAAAACTTATTAATATTCCATCTTAGAAACATGTAATTACAGATTAAGATTAACTGCAGTTGTACCAACTTTAGATAAAAAAATTTTCCGACAAATTTCTAACCTCACTTTTTGAAAAAATTTGTTTTCGCGCTTAATAAATTTATTTAGGCGTCAAATTCAAATTGTTTGTAATTTTTTACCATAGTTCACTTCTGTAGAAGCCAGAAAAAAATACACGGAGTTAATTGGTCCCATACTTTAGTCGTCGGAAGCTCGAGAAAATTCGAGATGACGAAAAAATGGCGGCAACTATTTTAGCTCGTGTATAAAGTTGACTTTTGTGTTTATTTTAATCACAGGCTTTGTGAAGACTAATGAGAGGTATAAAATAAGTTTTACATTGAAGATGAATAAAACTTGACTTTTATAAAAAAATTTTTAATTACTCCAATGGCAATCTGTTTGATAATTAAAATCCGTTTTTTTTTAACGTTAACTCTCATAAAAATATTATACTTTCTTTTACATTTTTATCAGTATAACAATACATATATTCACATAACTCTATTAAAACAGCTTTTTTTAATATAATGAAAAAAAAATAATGTAGTTTCGAGCGCCTAGCAAATACCTTTAGTTCAATAAACTTTGATTGCCGTACTCGAGAGTTAAATAAATTTTATGCATAAAATCTCTCAATTCGTTTAAATTCTCTAAAAATAAAGCGGTTTATTTTTTTTACCTAAATAACCTTAATCACTCTTGAATAGTGTTTTTTATAAAAAAATTTGAATAACTTCCTACCCGATTAAATTAATTACTTATTTATTTACCAACTAACAAAAGCCATTTAAATATCAAAGTAAAATATTATCAGTCGTTATAATTTTTTATTATAATTGAATTATTGATAATTGAACAAATAATTGTCGTGAAGTCGTTATAAGTTATATTGGCCTTTTTTATATCATAATAGTTATTACCTGTTTTATTATCAACAATACAGATTATATTTATTTCACGCCCGTTTAACTTTTATTACGGATTCATTAATTAATTAATTAATCTAGTTAAAAAAAAATGATCTTTTTATTTTTCACATCTTGCGTCCGGGTTCTCACGTTTTTATAATTTAACTTTTCATGTCCAGCATTGAGTTTACTTTTTGCTGTTGCCACGTAAAGAAAGTTAAAGACGACATTTGTAAACCAGTATAATTATTATTATTATTTTTCATATAGTTTTTTTATGAATTTTCTTATTGGATGTTTTCGTCGCTTTCCAACGATAATTCAAAGCTTAGTAAGTGGCAAAAAGGATAAAATATCATTGGAAAAAAATTTGGCACACGTTCATTTTATTTTACAAACCCTTTTTTTTAACTTGCGAGTCATTTTTTCCCGCGGCTATTAACTGTCGCTAGTTACCCTTTTTACCTTTGCTTCATATATTTATTTTCAGTATTTATATTTTATTCAGCTCTTGGGTAAAATAAAAATTATATTACAGTGAAGAACGTGGATTGATAGAAAGAGGAGAATAAATAATTCCGATAGTTTTCGTTTTATTGGCCTCTGGTACCGATGCCAGGAATTTTAAATATTCGATTTTGAACCTTGCTAATATTAAAATTACCCTCTTTTATTTGAATTTTATACACGGAAAAAAATAATCGGTAGCACCTACCAATTAGTAATCGGTAGCGGCTACCAAAAAATAATCGGTAGCTACTACCAATTATTTTTTTGGCGATCTGGAGCCGCTACCGATTAATTTTCGGTAGCATCTTCCGAAAAAAAATCGGTAGCGGCTTCCAAAAAATAATCGGTAGCTACTACCAATTTTTTTTGGCGATCTGGAGCCGCTACCGATTAATTTTCGGTAGCATCTTCCTAAAAAAAATCGGTAGCGGCTTCCAAAAAATAATCGGTAGCTGCTACCAATTATTTTTTTGGCGATCTGTAGCCGCTAGCGATTAATTTTCGGTAGCATCTTCCTAAAAAAAATCGGTAGCGGCTTCCAAAAAATAATCGGTAGCTGCTACCAATTATTTTTTTCTGTGTAATATTTAAGGTTTTTTTTTTACAATTACATCAACTTATTTTAGTTGATAAATTTTTAGCCCCAATAATTTATCTACATATATATATATATATATATATATATATATAAATAATTATAATTGTAATTCTCAAAGAAATAGTAACGACAATGGCAATTTTCCAAGAACGTGACTGTAATAATTATAAATTTCAAACCTCCTAGAGCTTATATATACTCTATATTTTTACTATATATATATATATATAGGTATATACTTTAGAAGATAAATTTGTAGCAAATAAGATGTCACGAACGTGATGCCTTCCTGTACAATTCATGTAAGTCTACTAGTAACATTCGTAACTTCTTGAACACGTCGAATATCTGACAGTACATTGTGACATTTTTTTTTTTCATTTCCGTCTATACATTTATATTTATAACAAAAAATATTTATGTATTTGTAACAAATTTTGAATATTTACAGAAAATTCAAATCGAGAGAAATTAATTTTTTATGACGATCTATGTAGATAAAAAGATGTCACAATTAGATAAAAATTCAAAACTCATTAGAATCATTATAGATCTCAAAGTAAAACACAAGCCGCGTTATCTTTAAATTATCTTTTTAGGTCAAATTTTGTTCAAATATTTTTACAACTTCTATATGTACTTTTATCTTCTCGCTTATTACAAAAACACGAAAAAAATTTTAATAGAAAATTACGAGCTTTTAGTGTTATGAGTTTTCATATCCTTTTACTATTCTATACAGACAATTTACGATTTTAACACTCGGATTTTTTATTTCTATTTGTTGAAAAAGTTTATAACTGATACTATCGAGTTCTTTTATCGCTATAAACGTATATCTAGCTTTGGTACAGAGGTATAAACAACATAAATGACACTTTGACACTCACTCGCAATAACTTTTAATCAACAGTGACATCAATACCTTCTGTAATTATTATCCTTTTTTTTTTCAAAATTTTTTTCGGCAAGTTCAAAAAATTGACATAAATATATAACATCAATCAGTTTTTCCAAACATTACTGTCACCATTCAAATTTTTACTTGACCTCTTCAAAAAAATTTCTTCACTGAAATCTGCCATATCCAAATTTTCCAGTCACTTTACTTTTGTTTTTTAATATAATTCAATTCTTAGATAATTTTGAAAACTTCTGCTTGAAAACTCAACTAATTCGTAACCGATAGTTGAGTTTTTCAAACGACAAAGCTAGAAAAGCTAGAGTCTAAGATATCCAATGGAATGAGCTTCGAACGCTCCATTTATTTTGAATAAAGTATATAAAATTATCCATTATCTACATACTACATAATACATTAAATAAAATTCACTCGGTTAAACCACATTCCATTTAATTTAATTTATCAAAATACCTCGTCGTCATTTTGAATTTAACTTATCATTATTACGAATATTCAATTAAATTTAAATGTCATGTTATGTCAAAATGTCACTCAAACTTGATAAGGATAAGTAATTTTATTAAGTTTAAATTTAAAAATCGCCTGTTATTTATGTCCTATATATATATATACACATATATATGAAATTCTATTCTATTCAGTTAACATTCCTATATATCACTTCATTAAATTCCTCATTTTAATTAATATTATTAAATGAAATTATTTCAAAATAATTTAAATTCCTCAATGTGAATTTATTTTAAGAATTGATTATAAAATTTTATATATACTCTGAGAAAAAAAATTTTAATTCAAGTAATTAGGGTATTGTTTTCGTAAATATTTTACTTCATTAAAAAAAATTACTTGGCACTATTTAAGTGAAAAAAATACTTGAATTAATTATTTTATTTTATTGTAAAAAATACTTACTTGGCATTATTTAATGAAGCCAAGTACTTGAATCAATTATTTTACTTTATGGTAGAAAATACTTACTTGGCATTATTCAAGTAAGCCAAGTACTTGAATTAACTATTTTACTTTATTGTAGAAAATACTTACTTGGCATTTTTCAAGTAAGCCAAGTACTTGAGTCAATTATTTTACTTTATTATAAAAATACTTACTTGGCATTATTCAAGTAAGCCAAGTACTTGAATCAATTATTTTACTTTATGGTAGAAAATACTTACTTGGCATTATTCAAGTAAGCCAAGTACTTGAATTAACTATTTTACTTTATTGTAGAAAATACTTACTTGGCATTTTTCAAGTAAGCCAAGTACTTGAGTCAATTATTTTACTTTATTATAAAAATACTTACTTGGCATTATTCAAGTAAGCCAAGTACTTGAATCAAGTATTTTAATTTATTGTAAAAAATACTTACTTGGCATTATTCAAGTAAGCCAAGTACTTGAATCAAGTATTTTAATTTATTGTAAAAAATACTTACTTGGCATTATTTAATGAAGCCAAGTACTTGAATCAATTATTTTACTTTATTGTAGAAGATACTTACTTGGCATTTTTCAAGTAAGCCAAGTACTAATCAATTATTTTACTTTATTGTAGAAAATAATTACTTGGCAGTATTCAAGTATGTAAAATACTTGAATAACGTATTTTTTCTTGAAAGCATACATTTTTTCTCTACAGAGATAAATTTTTTGAATACTGCAGTAGTAGTAATAGTAGTAGTCTATATTGAGGTTAGGTTTAAACTGGAAGCTACTAATTTGATGGCATTATCTGGCGACTAGCAGAGTACCAGAGAAATAGGGATGGAGTAAAAGAAGATGAGGGTAACCTCAGCACCCAGGAGACTGAGCGAAATGAAAGCATTAACACACCCAGAAATCTTAACACCACTGTCCGAGTCATGTATCCCGGATATCCATGTCCTAGTGGTACTGGAGTGTAAGATAACCACTCTAATGCCCGACCGATTCGCTCGGTTTTACTCTAAATGTTATCCATTAGGACAATATCTATTTCGGGGTTGATAAAAGTCCTCGGTCCGAAAAAAAATTACTCTACTTACTTTTCGGAATATTTTTGTAGTTTAAAAAATATAAAATTTATCATAGAGACAGGCGAGAAAATTTATTATAAAGAATGAGGTATGTCTAGTTGGATATATATCAAGATATTGCGGGAAGAAAATAAATGATAAAAATAGCTGTCTATGATATAGCAATGGAAAAATTTTTCCATTTTCTTATTCTCATTCTAAATGGAGTTGGATCGAGTTCTTGAAGAATTCATTTATCAGTTGATCCATCTTTTATCCTATTGAGTCGCTGAAAAATTAAACATATAAATATTTTTTTCAAGTTATCGAATTATTAGCTCTGCTATTATTCGAAAATTTAAATATTTTTTTAAATTTACTTGGAATAAAATCCATCAAACGCCATTTTTTTCTTATCAGCTATTTTTATTTATTTGTCACTTAAAAAATGACAATGGCGATAGTTAATTTTTTTTTAAGTTTGGCGCCATTTTCCGTCACTTGAAGTTTTTGCAAACCTCTCACACTAAAAATATAGTGAAATAAATTTTTATTTATTTTTTTTCCTGCTTAACTAGAGTGAACAAATGACAAAAGTCATAAATTTTTAAAATCTGGTGCAGCAAAAAAATAAATAGAGACGAAAATGAATTTTTTTGAAAAGTGAGGTTAGGAAAGTTTGAAAAAGTACTTTATATAAATATGTTTGGAGATTGTAGTCTAAAATATTGCAAATATGTCAACAATAGGTATTACAATATTTTTATTGGACAATCATATGAATTGATCAATAAATCGTTTGAAATAAACGGTTCAGTAGAATCTGCTTGGGATACATCATAACGCTGGGTGGGTGATAAATTCAGTTATATCTAGAGTTTACTACACCTGGAGCGAAATAGCTTTGCTCGAATCTAAGCTTAGAGTAATACCCCAGAGGTAGCTTTCATGTGCGCGTACATCAGTAGTAATAGAAACAGCTCAGTAAAGACGCACCAGTGCACATTCACACAGTGTGCACTTTAGATTATGCCGAACCCATCTGTTAATAATCTGTTAAATACATTTCTAGTATAGATGTCCTTTCACTGAGAAAATAACTCCCGAAAATAAGCCACCTTCTGAAAAAAAAAAAACCTAATTTCGATATTTCAAAAGCGCGGAATATTTTTTTACTTAAAGAGCGCAATTATGGTGTAAGATGTAATATAATTTAGTGATATTTGTCAAGTAGATAGAGGGCCATTTAAAGTGTAAAATTGAAAAATAAAAGGTGAAAATGAAAGCTGTCATGAAAAGTTAATATCAGGACACACGTACCCAGCCAACGGATACTTTAAAGTGATTTATAGATGAGGTTGCATAAGTTTATATCTGATCCTAAGTTGCCAACTAGACTGGTTATACTCTCTTCTAAGAGTTCCATTACTATCCCATACTAAGACCAAGGATCCTCATATATTTAATATCTTGTACGAGTTTCACGACTTATATTATAAGACTTTGGGAGGGTCTTCGAAAACTATTAGCTCCAAGTTATTATTTAGGACAATCTGATACTTAGCATAACTTTAATTTAAGCCTTTAAAGGCGGGCCATTTAAATTAATGCCCGGGAAAAAAATAATTTAGATCTTTTTCGATCCAAGTCAAAAAAAAGGAAATTTTGAAATAACTATTACATGAATTTCAAATGCAGGCGAACAATTTAAATTTATTTTATTACTTGTCATTTATATGAGGCGGGCTGGGGAAGATGGGACTCGTTTTTCCATTTCCTAGACCACAATATCTGGCCTCAAATGTTTCTCATCAATCTCTGAACCAACTGGTGCAACGTTTGCTTTCGGATTGGGGAAGAAAAATTAAGCTTTCAGCGTCAGCACCAGAGCAGCGTAACGAAAACACCGCAATGGTGAACCTAAAACCTTGACACGACATGCCATTTCTGTTTTTAAACGGCTGCAATTTTTAACTCAATGTTCGTTTGTTTGCTTACTTCAAATTCAAAAAAATAAATTGCCTAGTTTTTATTTTTAGCTGCGCTATCAACTTCTGACATTCGTACTCTTGCTTCAAAGTTATCACTCGACAGTTGACAGCTTTGACATTTTAGTCGAGTTTTTCTGTTTGACAGCTCGTTACATCTTTTTTACTCAAGAAAAGATTCTAAATTAGATAAATTTGAAAGTTGATACAAAAGTCCGTAAATATCTAAGGAATAAAAAAAAATCAGTCCATCCAATCACTATTTATCAAAATCAATCCTTTCAGTTTATTCAAGCGAAAATGAAAAAACGTATAAATTCTTATCAAGACAATTTATTTTTACTAAATACATCAATCATTGTTATTTATTCAGATTATCTCTACTAAATCTATTGGAAATTGATTTTTTATTTGCATAAATAAACCTCTAGGTACAGGGGGGGGGGGGGCTATATACTAGTTTTTTAAAATTAGAACTACAGGAAGTCCGTTTTACTCTACTTTTAATGTCCCAGTTAATGAACGCTTATTATGGCGGCAAATTTAAAAATTCAAATAATTGAGCGAAGACCGGAAGTAGTGAGAAATTTTGTTTTATATAAATTTTTATACTCGGACATGGTCTGAAACTAGTGCACTTACCTTATATATGTATATATATAGATATATAATCCTCGTTTCGTAGGATTGAAAGTTTGTAACAAAAAAAAAAGATAACGGAGTCATAAAACGAAAACGTATACTTACTTATGAATACACACAGTATCGATGCTTTTTGCCAAACTTGACTATTTGAATTTTCTATACTTCCTTACTCTCAATATCGGTAGTTCAGTTTATGCTAAAAAAAGTATAAGCGCAAATAAAAACAAAGATCTCCGCATATACGATATGTATTTTTTATTAAAAAAAAAAGAATCCGAAACATTCAATAAAAAATTTGAGATCAAAGTTCAGTTACAAGTTCTCGTTCCTTTGATGTTTAATTAGAATATTCAATAAAATGATGTAAATAATCCGTGGATATACAGATGAACATTTTAAAGCTGATTAATGTTTATCCAGGACTTTTCTAGTTTATTTTATGAGAAAAACAACCCTTGGGGTGTACAACCTTCGTTATAAATTTTATAGCTCATTTAATCAGACGGATCTTTTATTAACTTTTACGGACATAAAATATAAATCGATGTATATAAATATAGATATATAAATTTATGTACTGCATAAAAAGTAATGCCATTGAACTGCGTTTTATTTCGTCATAAAGCTCTTAATATATATGTATATATGTTTTAAGCTTTAATACGAAATGTCTTTGTACCTTGGAATAGTTTATTGTCATATATATATATATATCTAAATACATATGACATACAAAGTTTAACATTTTATGATCAAAGGAAAAATATTTAAGAGAATATGTTCTGAATTTTTAGTTTTTTTTTTTGAATAAATTTTATAAGCTAAAAGTAGATATTTGCATGCTTTCATTTGCATTAGTCATCGATATCAATTCAAATATCTACAGTTAATATAAAACAGAAAATATCATCAGTTGTATGGATCTCTAAAGCTCTCTAGATCTCTATAGATCTCCAAGGATCTCTAAAGGTTTCTAAAGATCCTGAGTCTTCGATGATTTTAGATCAACAAAAGATCTTCTGATCTCACTAGATCTTCCAAGGATCTCAATAATATCAATGAAGATCTATTCAAATTTAATAAGATCTACTCAGATCGACAAGTTAAGGACTCGTTGGAGATCTCGAAAAATTCCATAACATCTATGAGATCTATCGTGGTCATAGAGCTAGTTCTTGCTAGTTCCGTAGATCTAATTTTCGAAAAAATCAGATCTCTATAAATCTAAGGAGATCTAACTTATTTTTTCCCAGGATATTAAGGATCTATTTGTATTGTTTTTGTTTTTAAACAAAGAAAAAAAATGAAATTAGTGTTGTGTCACTGAAGCCGTTAGGAAACTAAGAAACAAGAAGTTTCTGACGCTTCCCCAGGCTTTCTGGTTGGTTACTCCAGTAGCAGTTTCATAGCAGAGCTAGAGCATAAAGAAGAACCCAGAGAAGTCGATCGAATGGGTATTGTTGCTGGTTAATTAAGAGAATTGATAGAAGATTAAGAAACCCGTCATTCTCCTTCACCTCGTTTCCTCCCCCAGCTGGCTTACTTTCTTCCTCTTCTTTGTTTTGTTTTCTCGCTGTTTTGTTTCCACTCTGTACACTATCTCTATCAATAGTCAATACGGCATTGTCTGAGAAAATACACTCTCTATACCATCTTGAACTGTTTAATTTTTCGAATTATTTTTATGAAATTCAAGTCCCATTTAATACTTAAATAAATTTATTTTTTTAAAAGTAAGTGCAGTCGACTCGGTCTAGTAATGAAAGGGTAAAAGTTTTCTCTCTAGGGAAATTAAAGCGAATGGATACATGCATGTACAAGTGGCTTAATAATCGAGTTTTTACATTTCATAAGCTTTCAAATTACATAAAATTTTTTTTTCTGATTTAATACTCAAGATAATTTTTAATCGCCTTTTTTTTAAGTATTTCATGTAAATCTGACTCGTACATTTGCTCTCATAACCCAACTTTTTGATTAACGAAATCGGCCGATTAATTTAAATAATGGCGGGAAATTTAAATTTTAAAAATAAAAAATTCTAACCCTACAATTTTTAATCGCCTTTTCTTAGGGTTTCATGTGAATCTGACTAGTAAATTGGCTCTCATAATCCAATTTTTCGATTAACGAAATCGGTCGATTAATTTAAATAATGGCGGGAAATTCAAATTTTAAAAATAAAAAATTCTAGTTTTACGATTTCTTTTCGCTCAAAGATAAATTTCATTTTCAACTCATAATGGAAAATATTTTTTGAGGCAAATAAAAAAATTTTATTGTAAAAATGGAAATGAATTTTTTCTAGCAAATATTTAAAGTATAAATATAAAAATGACAATATAAAATATGTAAGTAAATTCAAAGGATTCAATAGTATAATAATTCTTAAATTACATTGATAGAGCAAATCGATATCGATATCGATGTAGATTCAGTATTTCTGTACATATATTTTCTATGCATTTAATATCTGAGAGCTTGATATTCGATTTAAACATTCGAGATATTGGCGGAAAGAAAATGTACGCTCTTGCTTAACTTATTCTCTCGATTTATTATTATTATGATTTTTTTTTTTTCGTCTTCTTTCACAAGGATATTATTCCATTTGCATATTTATTGAGACTCGTCTCAAGTCTTTTCTTACAACAAACTTTTCCATCTTTATGAATTCACAAAAATTTAAACAATTTTACATCCAGCTGTAGGTCCTTGAAGGAAAAATATATAATTTGCGTTAGAAATAGCATTTTTAGTCGGGTAATTTGAAATGCAACATCAGCTGTCCACTTTTCCCTTGTAAGCTGGTCTATGTAAATCTACTCATAACTCTTTTCAAACTAAAAGAGATAAAGAGAGACCGTGGGTTTAAAAAAACAAAATGAGATAGGAATAAAACTCACAAAAAAGGGTAAAAATAAAATCTTGGGAGTTTGTCCTTATCGTGAAATGGGAATCGCGAAACTGGAAACGGGTACGGGAATGGGGATAAGTCTTGAAGGGTAGAAATAACGAGGAGTAAAACGGGTAAAGTGCAAGGGGGAATGAGAGAGAAAAGGGTACGAAAATAAGGACCAAAAATGTTTCTGTCAAGTTTTCTCATACATATCACGTCAAGAAGTACCAACACACTCAGCACGTTCACTCAATTTTTCTTTTTCCTTAAACTTACCCATTATTTTTTATGTCCTTTTTTTTATTTTTCATTATTCTTAACATTTTTCATGAGAAATACAACGAGCTGGGTCGTATTGGTGGGGTTTCGCTGCACAGTTAATGTTTTAAGTTCAACAATTCAATGCACTCCGGGGAATATGTATTTTCAGTTACAGATCACGTAAGGGCGTATGCTAGCAAAAGATATCATAAGGGCGTAATTTTTTTTTGAAGATATATTTATCATATAGGAGAACGAAAATTGAAAAATTAGAATTTTGAATTTTTTTCGCGCCCTTAAGGTCACTGTGATAGGTCCCAGGTAAGGTCAGATAAAAAATTCATGATTTACATTTTGTTTCTCTTAGATGAAAAATGTATCAATTATTAGTAAAAAAAAAATTAATACAGCCCTTATGGTTCCCGGGACCTTTACAGGAAACATAAGGGCGGATAAAAAATTCAAAATTTGTATTTTTATTTTTAACTTTTAAATGCAAAATTAATTGATTAGTAGTAAAAAAATTTTAATGCGGCCCTTATGATTCCCGATAGGGCCCAGAAACATAAGGGCAGAAAAAAATTCAAAATTTGTATTTTTTTTTAAACTTTTAAAGACAGAATTTATTGATTACCAGTAAAAAAAATTTCATGTGGTCCTTATGGTTCCCGATAGGTCCCAGGAGCCATAAGGGCCAATAAAAGAAAAACGAAATTTGTATTTTTTAATTTTGATTATTTTGAATGATAAATATCTTGACAGTAAAAAAAAGTTTTTGACGGCCCTTATGAATCTCAGTATCAATTTTGGACCTTACGGACGGATAAAAAAATAAAAAATTTGTATTTTGTTATTTTTATAGTGAATAAAAAATGCAATTTAAGTAAAGTAGATGAAAACTAAAAAATGAATATTTATTCAAAAAAGTTTGCCCATAAAATAAATAACAAAATTTTCACTAGTGAATTTAATTGAAAGCAGATGAAGAGTAATGAGGAAGAAGCGAAATACAAGTAAGATTAACGTAACCGTGAAATATTAAATCGCTAGTGCAGAAGCTCGCCGGAAGTTCGGATCGTCAAAAGCTTTAAGCGCAGAATGGAGCCGCGGAGTGAGAACGCCGAGCTGCAAGCTGTTACATCCGACTCCCTCTGGCAAAACTATCTCCAGAGATCATTCCGTTAATTTTTATCAATATTCACGAAAAAATATATTTTTCACAATAATTTTAATTACAATTTACATTTATGATATCGCGAATTGATTAGTAAAGTTTCTGTGTACGGTTTAATATAAGGAATGCAGGAAATTAACCGCGATAAATTAAATTCTAACCAGTCATCAAGATTACCAACAATCAGAAAGAGCAATTAGTCATCAGTAGACGATTAGTTTCAGAAAATCAATTAATTTAAATCTCAACTGATATACAATCGGAAATTAATTAGTTTATTAATTTATTTTTTAATTAAACTCGGCGCTCATTTTATACAAAAAAATTAATATTAATTACCTAGATATTTTTATTTATAAACATTAATTTCATTTTACGAAAATTGAATTTACTCTAAAATTCCTGAAAAAAAATTTTCAAAAAATAACCGACTGACTGCTACAATAATTTAAAATTACATCAAAGTATCAATGAGTTCACAAATCCAATAATTAAATAAATATATATATACATATGTATACATATATGTTGTTGGTATATAACCCGTTATAAAGTAACCAATGCACATATTGATCTTATGATTAAACGGGACGTTCCACATACTTGGAAAACCCTAGCTCTTCAATCTTGGCATCTACAATCGACAAAAGCTCCTTGAGATAAGAACCATCCCTCGCAGTCTCGACTTCTTTTCCTTCTGCCACCTCCTACCCACTTCTACCCACCTCCATCTTCATCTGGAACCTCCTCTGCTACTCGTCTTTTTATTGATTCAGTATCGATGTTCTGTACAATATAATACTCAATATCGTATTTTGTTGTCTCGTGGGTTTACCTCGTCGTGATTTCTATTTCTCGTGCTTCTTTGCACGCTTGTCACTTATGTCCTACTATTGAACCTAATACGACATCTGAGATGTGATAAATTATTTGAATTCGATAACTATAATTACAAAAATTTATTCTTCTGTTGCAGAATGAAAACCGGGCGCTGAGACTCAAAGAGTCAGCTCTGGGATTGTCAAGCAGCGGAGCTGGAAGTTCTGGTTCGTATGTTGATGCTGATGGTACCGCGATGGTCATGTCATCAGAGATACTGTCGCCTCCAACTCCGGATCCTCAAGTCACTTGGAATTACTTTGACGAGCAGGGGTAAGTTAATGGGTTCTACATGTTAACGCGCTAGATGTTAACGAGCAAATGTACTTGCTACTGAACACTAGTGCACTAGTTAACTTTATAAATTATTAATGCTGAGCATAAGCCAGTTTATCACTGCTACTTTCAATTTAATTAATTTACTTTTTCAGATATGTATCAAGAGGCGGACTTAGAGCCGGCGAAGATCCTTATGCACGTAATAAATTTAATCAAGAAGCTTCCGACGGTTTACCCAGCAATCGCGATATTCCGGATACACGCAGCGCCATGTAAGTTCAGTTTTTTTTAACTTCCTGCTAGAAAAATTTGAAATTTTCAAAAAAAACAAGTGATTGGTTTCACTCCGACTTTAGAAAACCGAATTTTTGCCCATTTTCGAGGCCTATGACTCTCCTGCTAAGATTTTATGGCTTCCATTAGTTGCTGTTATCATTTTTCTTGTGCAGCAGGTCGTCCTGAACGCACCTGAGCAGTTGTCTTCCTATAACTTCATAATTTGATATTTTTTTCTAAGATTCTGTGGCCGAAATAAAATTGAAAAATATTCGATTTTACTTCTTTTCTTCGGAAATGTCAGAAAAAGTGAAAAATTGCTATGAAAAATTTTGTTTTTCTGCCAACTTTACTTTCCACCGGTAGTAAAACAAGTAAATAAATAAATTTATTGCAAAAAATGTATCAAAACATTGAAGTGAAAAATTTAAGAACCGCATTAGAGCGCATTGAGCCACAAAGACAAGTAAAATGGGTCTTCATTTTCCCCAGATCCTTATGGCTGGAGCAAAGTACTCTCTTTAAGGACCTGCTATTCCATTCAAACGTCAGCGGGTAAAGTAATAAAAATAAAAAAAGTAGCATGTAGGAAATCTGGGCAGATAGCGTGGGGTCATTACAAGGTTTTCTTAGATATTTACGATCTCGTCGTTAAAATCCATTTTACTCCTCCATCACCAGTGAGCTAAAATTTATCTTACCAGTGATATCACACGTGACAAAGAAAAAATTTATTTCTAGAATGGATTTATAAAAGTATTACAAATTTAGCTGAGGGTTTTCGGTGTTTTTAACTAAAATATTGCTCCACATATCTCGATCTCTGAACTCAATCGAAAAGCATCGTCTCAGCTTTCGTGAAATCCAGCTTAGTAAAGCATTTTATAAAGTTTCTTAAAGTGTCTGGTTGGGATTGTCATTTTCCTGGGGTTGGATCCACTGGTTTTAAAAAGAGATTCAACAGTAAACTTTTTATTAAAAAATTCTAACGCCGAGAAACTTTTTTCTGTACAATAAATCACCCGAACATTTTTTCAGCTCCCTTGTTTTTACTTTTATTTCGATTAATCCTTTTGCGGGTTAGAAATTTCATTTCTTACCCCCGGGCTCTCGATTTATGGCCAATATCTCTTACCATGAAATGGAATTTCATTTATTCAAAAAATATTTATTTATTGGCAAAACTATTGAATATTTTAATATTTTTTTATTGCCCGCGTAAAAAATTTTTTTGCAAAAACTGAACTTGATCTGAGACAATGTCCAACTTTTATACATTTTTTTCAAATTTTTCAATCAGGATTACACTAGAATAGTTTTTCATGAATGCAAAGTTTAGAAAAGTCTAGTTTTAACTTTTTCCAAACGTTTTTCAAATCCATTTTTAGAAAATTACTTTTCCAATTTTTCAAACCATGCTCGTGAAAAAAATTCTAAAACGGTTATATTTCTGCATGTAATTTTGCACATTAACCAACTCTGATTTTTTTCATTCTCAATTTTTCCGTCAACTTTTCAAACCATGCTCACGAAAAAAATCCTAAAACTGTAATTTCTCTGCATGTAATTTTGCACATTAGCCAACTCTGATTTTTTTTCATTCTCAATTTTTTCCATCTTATAAAATTTCATTCTCGGAAGATTTCCATTGCAGAAAAATTATCAAAGTAATTGAGATCATTAATATTGAATGTCGGTTTGAAAAAAATAAAACAATTTTAATTTATCACAATAAAAGAGCTCTTGAATATCTTTTGACACTAAAGTGTTACATTTCAGTCTTTTCATAATAAAAAATTACAAAAACGTTAACAACAATAATGAAAAAAAAAAAAAAAAGTATCCAATCTCCGAGAATGACAAAAAGGCGTGTACACAAGCCTGAAGGCAACAGCCAGAGCAATAAGAGAGGAAAGTGAATACAAGAGTATATTCGACATTTCAACTCACTCTAGCAACACGTTCACACATCACCCACGTCGTAGCATCATCCTCATCCTCCCCCATACAACATCCTCCTTCATCTCATCCACAACCACCTCATGCTTCTTATATCTCACACTATGTTTAATGCAACGTACCAGACCCGGAATTGCATTTCAGCCAGAGAAATTTCTGGTGGTAGAGCAGCTTCTTCTAGGGTTTAGCTCCAAGCGTATTTTAATAACTTGTTCAAAATAACCCCACCCTCACATCTGAGTGCCGAAATTTACCATCACATGTCATACATAATGTCCATAATTTTACATTTTGAATTATAATCAGTTCCCCATTCAAATAATTCTCCTGCTGATGAATCTAAAAATCAAATCCGGCACTCGGCTGCTTCAAAAGGACCTATCTCACGGCTATAATTTATCCTTCTCTTAATTTATTTATTTATATTTATATAGATACACATACATAAATTTTCTACGTGACGTCATTTAGTATTCAGAGCAGGTTTACAATTTTTCTTCATGCAATATTCGGAACTGGATTTTTTCATCCAAACCCGTAGTGATATTCAATACGTAAAAATATTTATATAATAAACTTATCAGTATGTCAGTAAATGCAATTTTTTGAGTTTTAATTAACAGAAGTAGTGATCAAAAATTAATGACCCGTTTCAAAATTTTTAACTCAATTGCAATCGTAAAATTTATAAATGGCCCATAGTACCCCGTAATTAATATCGCTCTGCTAAAAGCAAAATTCAAATTTTCGTAATTTCCCGCCAGTTTTGAATTCGGTAGAAAACTAAACCAGTTATTAAATTTAAAATT
Organism: Microplitis manilae; assembly: GCA_030273425.1. NCBI lineage: Eukaryota > Metazoa > Arthropoda > Insecta > Hymenoptera > Braconidae > Microplitis > Microplitis manilae. Next base: position 26,794,685 of record CP092727.1, read on the forward strand.
TTAAGTAAAAGTCAAAAAGGAAAGATGTTAAATTAAGTTGGGGAAGTTCTCTAAAGTCAGAGGTAAGTACTAGAGAATTTTTATTGACCGGATTGGTGGGATCCTATATGTATACATATTTATATAGGTAGGGAAAGAAGATTCGAAGCAGGCAATGCCATTAAGTATCAAATTCTCTAAAACTTTACAAACTTAATCCTATCGTTTCCGGCGGTTCCTTTTTCCTTTTAAAGTAACTTACACATCCGCAAGTTGACTTATCATATATAAAACATCTAGTCATACATATATGTAGTATAGCTGGCTCAGAGGATTCACTCATTCCATTAAGATGGAGCTTCACTCCTCGTCCTTTATCCTGACCTTAACTCCTTCTCAAGAGCTTCTATTCCATCTCGGCTTCCATTCCATCCCATGGAAGAACTCAACTCTAAGCTATCGGATGACGATGGGTTCGATTTCATTCTCTGTTCTCTGATACCGCTCCTATGCTTGGCTAAGAGAACTGAATGCTATACTTTGATGAGATATTGACTGAATAAATATATATACATATATTTGTCAATGTTACTCTTATAAATTTTAAACATCTAATTTATATATTTATTAAATAAATACAAATTTATTTCATTCACTCGAGTCATCAAAATTGGGGGAAAATTAGACAAGAAAAAGTTGATTCTGAGGTAAATTGGGCCATGAGTAAAAAAATTTTTTTTACTAAAATTTTTGTCCCGTCATGCCCCGAGCTCCGGTTTTTAAATAATTAAATTAATATTTATTGCAGTATAAATAATTAACCCCATAAATATAGATATATATCGCGTAATTTATATTTGAATGAAAAAAAAAGTAATTTGGTCATAAGTTATGAGCACGATCTTTAGTTTTTTATTTTTATTCTTAAACTCTCCATCTTTTTTTTTATCTACTCTTTCACTCTCGTTAGCCGTTGAAAACTCCGGGTAATTATAAGGGCGCTCATAAATAGTTCTCCTTCTTTTTCACCACTTTCCACTTGTCCGTAATAAAGAACCAACAGTGAACTCTACTCAACTATTTAACAACAAATCAACTTAAAAAAATAACCATTATTTATTATTTATTTTTTCAATTACACAACTATTAAAACTAATTACCAGCTACTACACTGTAAAAAATCAGTCTGTCGGTTGACCCTGCGAGCCAACCCAAAAACTTCCCGCCTATTTCGAGCTCCATGAGCTCAAAAAACTGTTGTAGATACACTTTCAAGCTCTTCGAGCTTCAGTGTACTTATTTTCGAAAACTGGACCGAATTAGCTGATTTTTAGCTACTTTTAGCTAGATTTAGCCAAAAGTAGACTTTTGAGGGGTCAAGTGTACCTATTTTCAAAAACTAGACCGAATTAGCTGATTTTTAGCTACTTTTAGCCAGATTTAGCCAAAAGTAGACTTTTGAGGGGTCAAGTGTACCTATCTTCAAAAACTGGACCGAATTAGCTGATTTTTAGCTCCTTTTAGCCAGATTTAGCCGAAAGTTAATTAACATAAAACACTAAGTACTAGGTACTCAATCGTTGTACAACCTACAGTATTTCAACACTTCCTTTGTCACACCTCAAAACTCTCGAGTAAATTCTCTTTACAACATTCTTCATTCCCTCTATATCATTCCTCTCATCTTCCTTTTGATCTTTTCGAATAAACAATTAAAAAAAAAAAGTTTACCAAAAGCATGTGAACAACATGAACCAAAAAGTGATTTGATAACAAAATTTATCACGTAAATTTCTAAAAATGATATTTAGTCCCGCCACCGGTAAAAAATTGTCTAAGTGTGCGTTAGTTGATAAGTCGGGGGTGAAAATAGCAGGGATGTTGAGTTTAAATCGGGGAGAGATGAACCAAATGGACGACGGACGGTTGGACGGATGAGCAACGTTGGAATAGATACTCGTAACGTGTAATCGTCACTCGAGTACCAGTACCAGACGAGGATCAATTGTAACACTGAAGCTTTTCGCTAATCGACCAGGCGTGTCTCGTTTTCTATCACCAGATCGATCTATTTCCCTTTTAAAAGGGATTTATTTAAATTAAATTGCCATGCTGATGATCTCGGTTTTATATTTCCAAGCATTGAATTCTTTTTTTATAATTTTCAATCAAAAAGACAAAGTATTAAAACAATTTCAATTTTATCTACCCCGCGAATCTGAGTCTATTTAAATTTTTAAAAAATTATAAATTTAAATTACGATTCGTACATCTAATTATTCTCTTTAATTTAACCCCAGGTATGTAAATTACCATGAATGTATTTAGATAATTATAATAGTGATAATTAAAATAATTCGAGTCTCCACACTAATAACAAATTTTTAAAAAAATAAGAAAATTAGAAAGTTGCGAAGTTTGTCCGATATAAAAAAGTAATATAAATATAAAATTTTCAGCTTTAATCAGATTGAGTATGAGTATGAGTATAAATCTTGTAAAAGGGAAAGTGCATAGTTACACATACCTTCCTTGCTCCTCTTCATTGGCATCTTTAATGCCTCTCTATTTAAATATTCCCTCTCACTTGCAGCCTGCATTGCATTTCAATTGCACCGCTATCTATCTTTCCATATAAATATTAAATTCAATTGAATTAAAAAAGAGAAAAATTAATTCATGCCATTCACTTTAATTAGTTTTACTCGATTGCTAATATTGATAGTAGTGATGTAAGAGAAATTGTTGACAATTGACATCCCGGGTCGAAAAATTTTATTTTAATTAAAGTAGACAGTATTTGGTCTGTCTGTAAATTTTTTGAAAAATTTTAAGCTGTTTTTTTATCTAGAGACCATCAAATATTGAGTAAAAATAGAAAAAGTCAAATTTTGATCTGCAGGCGAGCGAATTCAGACTCAAAACTATGGAAAACAAGTAAAAAAATCTGAAAAACGGTTGACCCTTTGGGAAAACCATAAAACTTTTCACTGTTTTCGAACTCAGGAAGCTGAGTTGAGATTTTCTATCGATTTTTGAAAATCGGTCTGAAATCAATAGCTAATTTTTATAGCGGGAAGTTTAAATTTGGTCTGTTTTAAATCAACTAAAAGAAAATATGTAATAAATGAAAGTGGGAAAATAAGAATGAAAATAAGGTTACAATGCAAGTCGTTGTAAAATTACGATCCCGTGGTGGTGAACACGACAGTCGTGAGTAGACCACAGGGTATGGGATAAAATGAGACAGGCTTTGAATACCAAGGATAGAAAGTACTGGGGTTGAGGGTTGAGGGTTGAAGTAGTGATAGAAGTTGTAGTGGTAGTGGTGTTACACGAGAGCAGAGGCTTCGCAAAACTTATGCGAAATTAGATTTTAAATTCCATTGGGTCTCGTGTGCCGTCCGCTTACTTATACTTATACTTATACTTATACTGCTACTGCTACTGCTACGAGATGTTAAAATTGTGGAAAATAGAAATGCCAAACGATATACTGACTCTACTATATTTTTCATAGCCATTTTATTAAAAATTATTTTTATCTTTTGGCTTTTATAATAAGTGAGAATTTTTTTTTTCTGCCAGGATAAATTATATTAGCTTAATAGAAATTTATCAGTGCGATGGCTTTTTAAATTCCTGTAATGGAAAAATTTAATTTCATATAATTGTTGGTTACATTTTTTTCTAAGATCGTTCAAATTTATTTTCAGTAACAAGAGCTGAACAATTCGTGTAAATATTCAATTTAAAAGTCAAGATAAATCTGATAGATGTCAGGGTTTTTTTTTTCAAGAGATCTAGAAAGATTTGTAAAAATTCACCAAAAATCCTTGGAGATCTCTAGCGAGTTTTGTAGCTCTTAATCTATTTGAAATTATAGATCTTCTGAGATCTTGTATGATTTATACAGAATTGTAGATCTTCTAAGATCTATTCAAAATTGTAGATTTTCGGAGATCTATTCAAAATCGTAGATCTTCTGAGATCTTCTAGGATTTATTCTAAATTTTTGATCTGAGATCTACTCAAAATTGTAGATCTTCTAGGATCTATTTAAAATCGTAGATCTTGTGAGATCTTCTCGGATTTATTCTAAATTTTTTATCTGAGATCTACTCAAAATTGTAGATCTTCTAGGATCTATTTAAAATCGTAGATCTTGTGAGATCTTCTAGGATTTATTCTAAATTTTTAATCTGAGATCTACTCAAAATTGTAGATCTTCTAGGATCTATTTAAAATCGTAGATCTTCTGAGATCTTCTAGGATTTATTCTAAATTTTTAATCTGAGATCTACTCAAAATTGTAGATCTTCTAGGATCTATTTAAAATCGTATATCCTCTGAGATCTTCTAGGATTGATTCAAAATTTTTGATCTGAGATCTACTCAAAATTGTAGATCTTCTAGGATCTATTTAAAATCGTAGATCTTCTGAGATCTTCTAGGATTTATTCTAAATTTTTAATCTGAGATCTACTCAAAATTGTAGATCTTCTAGGATCTATTTAAAATCGTAGATCCTCTGAGATCTTCTAGGATTTATTCTAAATTTTTAATCTGAGATCTACTCAAAATTGTAGATCTTCTAGGATCTATTTAAAATCGTAGATCTTCTGAGATCTTCTAGGATTTATTCTAAATTTTTAATCTGAGATCTACTCAAAATTGTAGATCTTCTAGGATCTATTTAAAATCGTAGATCTTCTGAGATCTTCTAGGATTTATTCTAAATTTTTAATCTGAGATCTACTCAAAATTGTAGATCTTCTAGGATCTATTTAAAATCGTAGATCTTCTGAGATCTTCTAGGATTTATTCTAAATTTTTAATCTGAGATCTACTCAAAATTGTAGATCTTCTAGGATCTATTTAAAATCGTAGATCTTCTGAGATCTTCTAGGATTTATTCTAAATTTTTAATCTGAGATCTACTCAAAATTGTAGATCTTCTAGGATCTACTTAAAATCGTAGATCTTCTGAGATCTTCTAGGATTTATTCTAAATTTTTAATCTGAGATCTACTCAAAATTGTAGATCTTCTAGGATCTATTCAAAATTGTAGATCTTCTGGGATCTACTCAAAATTGTAGATCTTCTAGGATCTACTTAAAATCGTAGATCTTCTGAGATCTTCTAGGATTTATTCTAAATTTTTAATCTGAGATCTACTCAAAATTGTAGATCTTCTAGGATCTATTCAAAATTGTAGATCTTTTGGGATCTACTCAAAATTGTAGATCTTCTAGGATCTATTTAAAATCGTAGATTTTCTGAGATCTTCTAGGATTTATTCAAAATTTTTGATCTGAGATCTACTCAAAATTGTAGATCTTCTAGGATCTATTCAAAATTGTAGATTTTCTGGGATCTATTCAAAAATTCAGATCTGAGATTTATTAAAAATTATATATCTTCTGAGATCTACTAAAAATTTAAGATCTACATATCTCAATTATTTTTTCGTGGTATAAAATTATAAAAATATTTATTATAAATTATAAGAAAAAGTTTAACGTTAACCCAACTGTATGTAAATTAGCAAAAACTAAGAACCCTTCGGTCTTGAGTCTCGTGTGTATATAGTGCACTGTGTAATGTAACTATTTCTTGTCTGCACCCTCACCTCACCTCACTAAACTATTATACGTCTTAGTTCTTATACAACGTTTACTCTTGTCTTTAGTCTTTATGCTCTTAATTACCATCCGCGATTACGAGCGTCAAAGTTATCGTGAGCTTTTGCAATCAAATTTAATCTTTAAAAAAAATTTCAAAAAACTTAAAATCTTAAAACGCTGGGATTATTAATGCTGAGCTAATTAACCAGGATGAAAAATAAAAAGCCTGAAATTTTAATGAAAAAAAGTTTTTCCAATAATATTAATTTGGGTCTTAAGAAAATTGGAAGCATTCTTCTGCACCCTCGATACTCTCACTGGCTTTCTCTTACTTTATATTATACTGGTGTTCCTTATATTATGCTACGCTACGCTACTTTCTCAATCTTTGGATAATGTCGAGTAGAGCGTGTCTCGAGTAAGATAACGCCAGTAAAGGGTAATCAAGTAGTCCATTGTGTCCTTTGTGTCAAAGTGAAAACGTCAAATGAAAAATTTGCTTCATTTTATTTTAAATTTTAATAACTTTTTACCCATGCAATTTATGGGAAAATTACATGAGACCATTTTTATAGAAAATTTAATTTCCTACAAAAAAGGTACCATTAACTTTTTTTGTAAATTCAATATTTTCATCAGAATTTTCATTTTTTTAAAAATAGTCAAGGAAACAAATAAAAATTTGATGATTAATTTTAAAAATTAAAATAACTCATTAACTATTGGATTTAGACGAAAATTACCGAAGACCATTTTTATAGGAAATTTAATTTCCTACAAAAAAGGTGTCATTGATTTTTTTCGTAAACCCAATAGTTTAATCATAATTTGAATTTAAAGTATTTAAATTGCGAGAAGTAAAAATAAATAGAATTTAAGATTCTGATATTTAATTTATGGAAGTTTGATACATGTTTACTGAGTCTTGAATAAATAGGATGAAATATAGTCACGACTTACGCGCACACAAGAAGTGTATGCACATTGTGGATGCATATATATAGAATCTTGTCTTTAAATGGTAAATCTTATCCCCTTTATGCTTGAGCATCTCCTTGTCTGATTGTGAAGCATAGAGACCGTATTTCATTGTACTCTATCGAAGTGCATGAATAAGCTCCAACACAAGTACTAGAAGCAATTTATATGTATAAATTACTTAGCAGCAAGTATGGCAATGCATTTGCATCAGTCGCATGAATAAAAAAATTTTTAAAAACTTGGAGACTAAAATGCCAGATAAGGAAAGTGATGAGTTGCTAAGTTGCCGATAAAAATTCTCCAACTTTATTTTCTATTATATTTTAAAACATGTTAACTCGAAGCAATTTAACTTTTCAATTAAAATAAAATTACTAAGATAATTATTTTATTTTTTTTTCGCAGCTGCAACTCCAGCGAGACTTTTTTTTTAAAAGTACTTTTGTACATCAAATTGCTGTCCTAGGACAAAATGTATAGAATACTTTTTTGTAGGAAATTTAATTCTCTACAAAAATTGTCCTTATCAATTTTTCTCTATCTCCATAATTTATCGGGAAAAATGGACTACAAAGTTTTTCATAATTATCAGAAATAAAATGGACATGGAAATTTGGGTTTAAAAATTGGCGGGAGACCGAAAATTTTTTTCCATGGGATCATTTTGCCCAGAAAAATTTTTAAGGATGGTCAGAAATTTATCGAATATTTTACGACTGAAATTAGATAAAAAATAATAAAATTTATTTAGCGGGTCATTTTTCCGGATTTTAAAATTCATTTTCTCTATGGTTGGATTCTGTTCGCACTGAATATTTATTTAGGATCTGAAAAAAAGTATAATCAGATAGAGATGATTACTATATAATTTGAAATATTTGTAAAAGCGTTGAGAAATGAAATAAAATGTAAATTTAATTTGCCCTAGTAAAGAAAATAAATGGATTAAGGTCATAGTGCTTGAGGCATGTTTTCCTGTTGCGATTTCATCTCGGTACTCTCTTAATACTTATTCACCTCTTCACTCATTCTCGGGTCTCTTGGTGTATAGTATGGGTTTTATGTTGACGTTAGAAATCGTGCAATATCTGAGTAATATAACATGTATGCCAGAATGTGAACTGCTCTCTCACATCCTTTCTAATTGCACCGTATGCAATACGAGCACTGACTCAGGATCATATCCATAGTGCATACACATTTATTAATAGGAGAGTCTTCTTTATAGGACAGCGGCGCTTATTAAAATACAACTTCTGTTAATTATTTTTAAAATATTCACAAGTTATTTCAAAATCGTCTGCTTTATTCTTCCGGTCTACAAATTTAAATTGTGGAAAAACTTGTGGAAATAGAGGAAAACTTTATGAGACCTTTTTTGTAGGAAATTTCACTGTCTACAAAAAAGGTCTCTTTATATTTTTAGCTAAAACTCATATTTGAGCCTCAAAATAAATTCTTATAAATTTATCAACTTTTTGGAAAATTAATATTATGACTGAATCTATAAATCGAATTTCCGGGGAAAATAATAAATATATGGAAAAATTCAAAGAGACCTTTTTTATAGAAAATTAAATTCCCTACGGAAAAGGTCTCTTTATATTTTCAGCTAAAACTCATATTTGAGCCTCAAAATTGATTTTCAAAAATTTATTAACTTTTTGGAAAATAAATATTGTGACTCAATCTATAAATCAAATTTCCGGGGAAAATAATGAAAATACGGAAAAATTCAAAAAGACCTTTTTTATAGGAAATTAAATTCCCTACAAAAAAGGTCTCTATATATTTTTCCATACAAGCAATACTTAAGCCACAAAACGATTTCAAAAATAAACACTGCCTCGTAATCTGTCGAAATGAAAACGAAACCTAATTTCCTGACATTATCGAGTACCTCAACCTCAGATACCTCAAATAAACTAGTACGATATAAAAATAAACCAATAAATAATTAATTGAATTACGATACTTCCCAACTACCCAAATAAACAAACAAAATAAATTTAAATCATCAACCAAAAACGGAGCTTAATATTTCACTATAAACGTCCTCGAATCGCGACCTCGTTTTATACGTTTCCTATATAATTCCCGGCTTCCAGAGTATCCAATAAGAATTCCTCGTATTTCATCCCCAACCCCCTTTTCCTCCCACAACGACATTACCCACACACCGCGTACTCACTCAGAATGAAAATTTCCCTTAAAATAAAAAATAGAGAAAAAAAAAAAAGGTAGACAAAGTCTCGTTCTACTTTTCAACAATTCACGCACGGCTATTTTTAAATCTACAATCTCTCGTCCAATTTCCCAATCGATCTCATCTCTCGGTAATCTCGACCCACTTCCCGCTGCGTAACATTTTCATTTTTTACTCGGCTATTAATTGATGCGAAGAACATTTTTTTTATTCTTAGATTCAATATATTGATTGCGTCACTGATTAATATATATATTAATCAGTGACGTAACTGAATGGGTTTTCATGTGAACGAAGAGAAAAGTTGAGTACAGAGTACACAGTACTTATGATGCACCGACAGGTATTTGGTCCACTCGATCGTGTCCTCTTACATTTCGTGTACGTTCTAGATGCGAAAGTAAAACATGTACTCACTTCAATTACACACACACATACAACTTCTCTATATAAATATATTTGCTTCAAATGTGTACCTATAAAACATAAGTATGTATTCGCAGTACTTGTGAAATTTTTTACCTCATTTTTTAAACTAAGTTCTGAATAAATTTTACTTTACAAATAACTATTTTTATAATTTTCATTGCACATTAAATAGGGGAGGATAAATTGACCCGGGAAATTTTTTTTTTAAAATGGAGTTCAAAATTTATAAATTGAATTTCGGGGGAAAATACTGGTAATATGGAAAAACTTATAGAGATCTTTTTTATAGACAATTTAATTTCCTACAAAAAAGATCTCTTTATATTTTTAGCTAAAACTCATATTTAAGCCTCAAAATCAATTTTCAAAAATATCAACTTTATGAAAAGCGATATTATTGGGACTAAATTTATAAATTGAATTTACGGGGAAAATAATGAAAATATGAGAAAATTAAAAGAGACCTTTTCTATAGAGAATTGAATTTCCTACAAAAAAGGTCTCTTTATATTTTTAGCTAAAACTCATATTTGAGCCTCAAAATCAATTTTCAAAAATATCAACTTTATGAAAAGCGATATTATTGTGACTAAATTTATAAACTGAATTTCCAAGGAAAATAATGAAAATATGAGAAAATTCATAGAGACCTTTTCGATAGATAATTAAATTTCCTACGAAAAAGGTCCTTATAACTTTTTCCATACGACCCATATTTAAGCTGTTTTTGAATAATTTTCTTAATTCCAAATATTTCTCAACTCAAAAATTCAAAAAAATATTAATTAAATTTTTTATTACGTCAGGCCGGAAGTCGAGCTTCTGCTAAAAGCAATTTTCCTATCAGCTTTCAAATTTATACTTGACCTAGTGACAATTAATGAAATTAATCTTCAATTAAATATTTAAAAAATTTCTCTAAAAGTAAAATAATTTTTTTTGTCACCAAAAAAAAAGAAAAAAAAATAATAATAATGTATACAAAGGATAATTCAACGCACGTTTCGTGAGTTTATCTTGAGGATAAGATGAAAAAAGTATAAAAAATCTTAAGCTGACATATTGGGGATCGTTTTACCGTCTCGCCGCATTTATGTAGCTCGTGACGTCCTGACGCGGACCTTTTATGCCATATTACTTTTATTTTATTTTTTAATCTTACCCATCCATCCATCCATCCATATATTTATTTATAAGAAGATACTTTCTAATCTAATAAATTTAACAAGAGCCATTACGGGGTCGAAAATCCGATAGAATTTCTCTCCAACAAGATAAATAAATAAATAAATTAAATGCCAGCTGTAATTGGATATAATTGTTTTCGCGACTGGCCTGAGTAGTATTTGGTAATTAGACAAGTATGTTCGTGTAAATAGTTTAAATAGTTGTCGAGTTTCAGACCCGAGGAGTGAGAAATTGATGCGAAACATACCCGCGAACGGAGGCTGCGTTGATAACACAAGAGCCGACCAATTTTTTTCCCTGTCGCGGCGTGGTGGTTATTCGCGATCATACACGTCGCAGTGGGTTTAAATTTTCGCGATTGTTATCTTAATCATCCGTCATTTTATGTCCATTCATATTTCATTTCTATTTACTCGCTATTAATTTTTATTTTTTATTTAAATTCTGCCATAGAAATTTCATTATTTATATTTTGTAAAATATATGAGACTTGCGTTAACGATTTAATTTTTTTTTTAATTTACTAGATTGAAAAGAAATTTTTATTACTATAATTTTTTATAAAAATTATCGATCCGAAATTCAAAATTTTAGCGGGAAAAATTTGAATCAATTCCGGAGGGAAAATTTATTTTCGAGTAGAGGAAACTCGAAGGGATTTTTTTAAATTTTTGATGATTAAAAAAAAATTTTATATTTTTCAGGTGTCGTCTAAAACAATGGAGACGTGATCTGCCACCTACTTCCGTAATTATAACTTTCCATAACGAGGCAAGATCAACATTACTCCGAACTGTAGTCAGGTAAAGAAATAATTAATAAAAAAAAAAAGAAAAATTTAATTGAAAATAAATATATTTCATATTAAAAAGTAGGAAATGTAAATACCGAAATAAACCGGTTTCTATTTAAACACCGGAAATGGATAAAAATTTTCCAATAGCAAATGTCGTTTTCCGTTTACTCTTTCGGGATAAAAAAAAACTAATTTAAGAAATATAAAATAAGAGAGAAGTTTTAATGGATTGAGGGAATGGAAACTGATGGAATTTTCTAATCGCAATTCCGTAGTCGATATCCATTTTATTTGCACGCACGAAGTGTTCGCCGGAAGGGAGTGGGGAGTGAATTAAAACCCTTTATAAGTCATCTACATTTTATCTTTACTTATACAGTTTGTTCCTCGTATATAAAAAGTTAAAACCGTAACCGCGGCATTAATTAAGACATTTTTCACTCTACGCGTCATATTTTTAAATTTGTTGGCGACTGGTAAAATGCACCGTCTGGGATTATTATTATTATTCCAAGATGGGAAAAATATAATTATATTTAAGTTTTGAAATTATTTTAATGCTTTCTAATGACTTTATTCAATTTAATGACCGCGTTAATTAGACTTGTGGAAAATTAATAAGAATTCAGATTTTTTATAATTAAAAATTTTTTTAAAAATAGATTCGGCCAAAAATAAAAAAAAAAATCATCTTAATGTTTTTAATCAAAATTAATTTTTTTTAAATTTCAAATTCAAATTTTTTCGCGCGCAATTTTCTTGAAATAGATTTGGGTAAAAATTTAAAAAAAAATCATCCTAATTAATTTTTTTAAATTTCAAATTCAAATTTTTTTCGCGCGCAAATAAATTTTAAATTCAAAACTTCTCTTTGCGCGCAAATTTAATGAAAAAATATTTGAATGGTTTGCAAAAAATTATGTCGTAAAATGACCAAACTCCCCCACTTTAATGCTTCGATATTTTCAAAATTTATTGATAACAATCAATTAATGTTACAGTGTCCTAAATCGGAGTCCAGAGCATCTTATCAAAGAAATAATCCTCGTAGATGATTTTAGTGATCACCGTAAGTAGGAATTTTTTTTAAATTCAAAAAATAAAAGGAAATTTGATTAATTTTTTTGAATTTTAAAATAAACAGCCGAAGACGGAGAAGAATTATCGAAAATTCATAAAGTGAGAGTGATAAGAAATGAAAAACGTGAAGGACTGATGAGATCGCGGGTACGTGGTGCTGACGCTGCGATAGCCAGCGTACTGACGTTTCTCGACTCTCATTGCGAGTGTAATGCCGATTGGCTCGAGCCATTACTTGAAAGAGTTGCCGAAGATCCTAGTCGTGTTGTCTGTCCAGTTATTGACGTAATCAGCATGGATACCTTTCAATATATCGGTAAGAAAATGATAATAAATTTGAAAAAAAAAGAATGATTAAGTATTGAAATCAAAAATTTTTTGAATGAGCAGGCGCATCAGCAGATTTGAGAGGCGGATTTGATTGGAGCTTAGTATTCAAATGGGAATATTTAAGTCAAACTGAAAGAACCGCCAGACAAAAAGACCCAACACAGGCGATAAGGACACCGATGATTGCTGGGGGTTTGTTTGTTATTAACAAAGCTTACTTTGAACAGCTGGGGAAATATGACACACAGATGGATGTTTGGGGTGGAGAAAATTTGGGTAATTACTAATTAATTTTAATTATTTTTTTATTAATTTTTATAAGAATTTTTTCGGGAAATTTTAATAAAAAATTTTTATAAGAATTTTCATGGAAATTTTTGTAAGAATTTATATGGGAATTTTTTCGGGGAATTTTAATAAAAAATTTTTATGGGAATTTTTATGAGAATTTTTGTGGGAATTTTTATGAGAATTTTTATAAGAATTTTTATGGGAATTTTTATAAGAATTTTTATGGGAATTTTTGTAAGAATTTTTGTAGGAACTTTTGTGGGAATTTTTGTAAGAATTTTTATGGGAATTTTTATGGGAATTTTTATGAGAATTTTTATAAGAATCTTTATGAGAATTTTTATAAGAATTTTTATGGGAATTTTTATGAGAATTTTTGTGGGAATTTTTATGAGAATTTTTATAAGAATTTTTATGGGAATTTTTATAAGAATTTTTATGGGAATTTTTGTAAGAATTTTTGTAGGAACTTTTGTGGGAATTTTTGTAAGAATTTTTATGGGAATTTTTATGGGAATTTTTATGAGAATTTTTATAAGAATCTTTATGAGAATTTTTATAAGAATTTTTATGGGAATTTTTATAAGAATTTTTGTAAGAATTTTTGTGGGAATTTTTGTGAGAATTTTTATAAGAATTTTTGTGGGAATTTTTGTAAGAATTTTTATGGGAATTTTTATGGGAATTTTTATGGGAATTTTTTCGTGAAATTTTAATGAAAAAAGTCATTTTTTTTTATTTTTTAAGTGAACTTAAAAATTGAACCGTAAAAAAAAAATCGATGAATAATTTCTTATAAATATCAATTTTTTTTTTTAAACTAATTAGTAGTAAAAAATTTTTTTTTAATTTCTAAAAAAATCGTAATTATAAATTCTGAGACAAATCCTTAAAAAAAAAATTTATGAATTATTACAGAAATATCCTTCCGTGTATGGCAGTGCGGTGGAAGTTTGGAGATAATACCTTGCTCGCGAGTCGGCCACGTATTTCGCAAACGTCACCCGTACTCGTTTCCCGGCGGAAGTGGAAACGTGTTTGCCAGAAATACCCGACGTGCCGCTGAAGTCTGGATGGATGACTATAAGCACTTCTATTACAACGCGGTCCCTCTTGCACGGAACATACCCTACGGAAAGTACGTTTTCATTTCTCATCCTCATCCTCATTCTCATTCCCAACCTCTTCAACTTGCTCTTTCAACCCCCAAGTCCCCAAACAAATACAACTTGTACTCAAAACTTAATCCCCACCCACTTCCACCCCCGATCTTTCAACCCAACAAATCTTGACTTAAATTTTATTTTAATTTCCAGCATCGCAGACAGACTCGAATTGAAAAAAAAATTGCACTGCAAGCCATTCAGTTGGTATTTGAAAAATGTATATCCAGAATTAGTGATACCGACTAGCGAAGGAGGTCCTGGTGGTTCACTAAAACAAGGACACTCCTGTCTCGATAGCATGGGACATCTATTAGATGGCAATGTCGGTCTCTATCCCTGTCATGACACTGGCGGGAATCAGGTAATTTAAATCCTTTACTTAATTTACTGATAATTTAAATCACCACCGGAAGTTACGAAAATGAAAATAAAAAATTATAGGAATGGAGTCTGACTAAAGACGGACTGATAAAACACCACGAGCTGTGTCTGACTCTTCCAATGTACGCAAAAGGTACGACCCTGCTGATGCAGGTCTGCGACGGGAGCGAAAACCAGAAGTGGAGGTACCTCGAGGGCGGACTGATAAGACACTCGAGGATCCCTGTGTGCATGGACTCAAAGTATCACGCGCAGCGCGGAATCACTGCCGAGAAATGCGACTCCAGTGTCGAGTCACAGCGGTGGCACCTTTACAACCACGGTCATTAGCTTTTTACTCTGCGGAATTAATATATAAGTAGACACTAACGTAATTTAAAATAAATATATCTGTAAGCTAGCTGGTAATTTATATTTAATAATTATATTATTATTAAATTTATCGTAAGAGGACAATTGTAAACTCGTGTAAATTACTTTGGGTAAGTTAGTTTTTTTAAAAAACACATACGTATAATTGATAAAAAAAAAGAGGGTCTGTACATGCGCTTAATTGGTTTTAATTTTAATTATATACTGGGGACAAAAAAAAGAAATCAAAATTTTTTTAACAAATTGACATTCAAATACAAATAACTAAAGAGCTTTCAGGAATTTTGAAAAATTTATAAGAGATAAATTGTAGGAAATGAAATTATCTACAAAAAAGGTCTCATGATATTTTGTGATAGCTCTGATAGTTTCGCGGGAAAATTCAAATATTTAAAAAATTTACCACGAACTCAACTTTAAATTCTAATAACTTTTGAAAAATTGAATTTATCAAAAAATTATAAGAGACCTTTTTTGTAGAGCATTCAATTTGCAATAAAAAATATTTATTGATTTTTCTGATATATTGATTTGCTGATGAGTTATTAAATTCGATAGATTAAGAAAAAGTTTTCCATGGATAATTTCCGTATAATTTTTGATAAAAAAAAAATAGTCGATTTTTATGACTAATATATATTATAAATATATGTTACTGTAAATTTTTTTAAGAATTAATTACTCCATAAAATATAAGACTACGTAATAAATTTAAAAAAAATTTTGTTTTCCATAAAAAAAAATTTAAGTCACAAATTATTTTTTAAATATTTAATTAAACAAATAAATTTATAATCCGATCAAGTGTTCCATTAAAATACAGTAATTAATTTAATTAAAAAAAAAAGTTGTCAAAATGTTTTAATAATTTAAGTATTTAATACTACGGCAATTAACGATAAATGATAACGTAAATTCGTCATTGCATTTATTTTTAATTACTCCAGTAACATTTCACTTTGCTGAACATAATTCTGATTATTGAATTAAATTTATTAAATGATTGACTAATTAATTAACTAATAAAAAATATGTTTTTTATGTATCTAGTCTTCTATACATAATATGTAAATATAAAATAAAATCTTCCATTTATAAATTTTATAATTGATATGAAAGTTCTCTTTACTTGATCACTGATTAAAATACTCAATTATTATTATTAATAATTAATTATTTAACGTACGTAAAATTAAGTGAATAAATTCGACATAAAATAATTTGTGTTCATTAAAAATTGTCATAAGAAATCTAATTAATAATATAGTTAATAATAATTAAATTAAATGCATAATTAGGGACAAGATTTTTGCCTTAATTTTGAAAAGAATCAAATGTTTGATATTCTGGCGAAAATATTGGTTTTATCAAAAAAGCTTTCAAACAAAAGTTGTAGGAAATTTAATTTTCGAAAAAAAATGTCTCTTATGATTTTTCGATAAAACCAATATTTTACTCGTAATTTCAAAATTAAGATTCATAATAAATGATTCAAATTTTTGTTAATTTTGAAAATCTTAATTTTGAAATTACGGCTTTATTTTTAGTCCTAAAAAAAAATTATAAGAGACATTTTTTTTAGGAAATTGAATTTCCTACAACTTTTGTTTGAAAAATTTTTTGATAAAACCAATATTTTACTCGTAATTTCAAAATTAAGATTCATAATGAATGATTCAAATTTTTGTTAATTTTGAAAATCTTAATTTTGAAATTACGGCTTTATTTTTAGTCCTAAAAAAAAATTATAAGAGACATTTTTTTTAGGAAATTTAATTTCCTACAACTTTTGTTTGAAAGATTTTTTGATAAGACCAATATTTTACCCGTAATTCCAAAATTAACATTCATAATGAATGATTCAAATTTTTGTTAATTTTGAAAATCTTAATTTTGAAATTAAGGGTTTATTATTAGTTCTAAAAAAAAATTATAAGAGACATTTTTTTTAGGAAATTTAATTTCCTACAACTTTTGTTTGAAAAATTTTTTGATAAAACCAATATTTTACTCGTAATTTCAAAATTAAGATTCATAATGAAGTATTCAAATTTTTGTTAATTTTGAAAATCTTAATTTTGAAACTACGGCTTTCTTATTAATCCTAAGGCAAAATTATATCAGACATTGTTTTTAGAAAATTGAATTTGGAACAACTTTTACTTGAAAAATTTTTCTATACGACCAATATTTTTGCCGTAATATCAAAAATTTGACATCATTAATTCCAATTTTTAAATTAAGGAAAAAATCGCGGCCTTGTGCATAATTTAATAAATAAATTTGTAAAATTGAATCGAGAGATTTATTTTTTTAATAATTATTATAAATTTATTAAGTAATTACACTTGGTTGTGCTAATAAATTATTAATTATAAATTAAACAAAAAATTAACAATTACACTAAAAATTTCGAGAAAAAAAATTGTAATTAAAAAGAAAATTATAATTTTTAAAAATGCATTTAATTTTTTTTTATAACTGTGATTATTTCGTCCATCAAAGCGCCAGTGATTTTAAAATTCAAATTTTTAAAAAAATTACCGGCTTTGAAATACGAAATATTTAAATTGTATGTAAATATCGCAATTTATTGTTATTTATTATCATTAATTAAATTCGGATACTTAATTAATAATTATAATGTAATATAGTAAATTAAGAAATTAACTTTTTTTTAACAATTTTGCCGGCTGGCAAAAAAAATTAAATTAGTAATTAAGAAGTTGAATGTATGATAAATCGAATGTAATTAATTTGTGTGTTAACGTTAATTAATAACTGATAGCCTCATTAAGTAGATTAATTATTACTGTAATTGATTAATTAATAAATTAGGTAAAGTGTTTTTGTAAAAAAAAAAAGTAACAAAATAAAAATTTAATTGTTTTGTTGATATTCCTGTTAATTTTTTGAATAATTAATTACCACTCGCAAATATAATTATTAATTACTAATCACTTAATTACTCCCAATTATCGGTTAGTAATTTGCTGGAATTCAACTTAATAAATTTGGCGGGAAAAAATTTAATTTAAATAATAATTTTTTTTTAAATAAAAAATCAATTAAATTTTATTATTAATTACAATAAATTCTAAAAAAAATTTAATTAAGTTTACGTTTTTTTTTTAAACTCTTATTGATCTTGTCCTTGAGTTTCTCAACATCAAGACCACCAGCATCAACATCTTTCCGTTTCTTGTCATCACTAGACTCTTCAGGCGGAACGAAAGCCTGCTGGCGCCTGTCCTGTCTCCTTTTCTCAGCCTCCTGGTGCTTCTCATCAATCTCCTTCTTCTGCTTGGCCCTCTTCTGCTCTTTAGTCAGGAAGTACTCGCCACTGGCCAGCTGCTTGTCCATCTTGCTCTCAGCCTGAGGCGGCGGGAACGGAGTGTACTCTTTCTTCTCCTTCTTCTTCAGCGGCTGCTTCCTCTTGGAAATATTCTTGCTCTTAAACTTGGGGAGGAACCTGTCCCAGTTCTCGTTCTTGAGCTTCGGGTCTTTGGCCAGCTCGCGCTTTATCATCAGCGCCTTGATGTTGTAAATAGGATGGATGTTATTCATCGTGTCCTCGACTATTTTCCTCACCTGCTGCAGTCCCTTGTAGGGACCGACTGCGGACACGGTCTGGCCCTGGACCAGGACGTAGCAATTGGTCAGCAACTCAATTGACTTCAAGGTCGCGCCATTCGGCCCGATAATTCTCTGACGTCTCTTTATAAATTTGTCTTTATTTCGCACTAAACTACCGATTTTAATTATGTCCGCGTCAATGTCGTCCTGCAGGACTCTGACCGCCTGTTCAAACGGCACCGACCGCGACAGTAATTTAATAAACTGCTTGGCTTTTATAATAACGTACGGGTCCCAGGTTTTCCTGGTGGTTTTTACTCTCATGCTGCCCTCCATCAAATCTAACTCGGGTTTTATTCCATATTTATCGAAGGCCTTTTGCACCAGAGGCCAGCATTCCTTTAAATAATTTTCACGGTACCTGGGAAACAAAGTTGCGAACGAGCTCTCTTCCAGCAGACGATTGGGGTTGTCCTCGGGCTTGAACTCCGGGATTTTTAATGCCCAGGCATTATCTACAGGCCCACTGGGTCCTGCATCCTCTGACTCTGAGTCACTCATATTTTTATTTGATTTTTTTTTCATGTCAGTTTTTTATTTTAAAAATTTGAATTTTTTATTTTTCCCGCAAAAATTTAAACTGTAAAAATTATAAATAATCGAATTAAAAATTTATTACTTAAATATTAAATATATGACAGAAATTACTTACATATTTTTTTTAAATTAAATTTTTTTTTTTCCGTCAAAATTCAAAATTTCTTTTATTACTGTCATAAATGTTTAGTTTATTATTACAACCATAATTATAATAAATAATTAAATGCTCGTGATTAATAATTTATAAGTTAATTATCGAGATAAAAATTGTAATCACTGAGGTTAGAAAAATTTTTACAAATAAACTTTAACATTAAACTTCGACTTTCAAACTTAAATTTTATTCACGCGCAATTACTGTTATTATTAATTAGTAATTTGTTATAACTGTCAATTGTTAATTAATTAATTAACTTATTTAATGTTATTTTAATAACAAACACACGTGTGTCAAGTGAAATTACTGATAAATTATGGAGTAGAAGAGAGGTCGCTTAGTTGTGGTTTAAATTTCACGCATGCGCGCCAAATTGCAGAAGCGGCAAATTCAAATACTCAAATATTTTATTTAAAAAAATTAATTATTTATTCTTAAAATAATAATTGTTAATACTATAATTATTTTAATTATTATAATTAATAATTAATTGTAATTATAACTAAAAATTTTAAATTAAAAAAAAAATTCACACCATGGCCATTTCTATGAAATTTAGAGATGACATCTTCAGTTTTCACTGTTAGTTAACTGGTTCTTCAATCTAAATACTTATAATTTAAAAAACTTACTTTGGAAATAATTTTTCTATGCAATTTTAAGCTCATTGATGCTAGAATTTTGATATATTTCAATAACTGTTTTTCATTACTTGCCAGCAAGTTCAATACTTGATGCTGATTTTTTAACTGACAATTTTTTTTCTGATATAATGGAAGAAAATAGTTAAGAAAAACCAATTGACATACTAATTGACCTTCGACACAATCGTGTCGACGTCATGTCGAGGTCCTGTCGAGGGCATTTCGAGGTCGCACCTCTAACTATCAATTGGCGTGATTAATTTTTCAATTCAAATACTGAGGGATATCCTACACCATTTTTGAAACGCTTCCACAGTATAATGAAAAAAAATAGTTAAGAAAACCAAATTTCAGACTAGTGGACCTGCATATTTTTAGTTTTTTTTTTTGTAATTTATTTATTCAAAAAAAAATCAGAAAATTACTAATTCTCTGCTAACTTCAGGATCATGAATTTGAATATTACGAAACAACAATTGTCATTACCTGAAAATATTTGCCTCCTGACGTAAAATAATTTTTTAATTACAGTTGAAATGAAATTTAAATAAATCTTTATAAATATGTTAATTAAAATATTTTGAAAATTTGTGATTCGCGCTGTTATATACTCCATATTTAATTTGATATATTTATTCGCATAGTGTAATATAAGTACACAAACACGCCCACTCACACACATATATATATATATATGTGAAAAATTTTTTGAATATCATAATAAAAGCTCTTCATTCACGCTGAAAGCTCTGATACTCTAATATTCACGCTTGTTTTTCAGATAATTTATTTAAAAAGTTAGTCACGCTATATACACGCTGGAGACACGATAGTGTCCGGATATCCTTACCGTATTTTTTTTGACAATTAAGGGGATACGTTATTGGACCTCTTTCTCACACACGTGAGATTATTTTTATTTATTTGATAATTATTATTAAAAAATAATATAAATATCAATTATATTTTTCATATATATAAAATATATAAAAATGTTTAAATTCTGCTTTTCTGAAGATGAAGAAAAACCAGGTAATTAATAATCAATAATTCATTAAAAGAATATTTATAAAATAAGAGGTTAAGTTTTAAAAAACACGCGGGAAATTTGAATTTGTTTTTAAGATGACAAGCAGCAGAGTAACTTGACATGGTTCCCTGCTACGAAGATTAACGTAACTGATGAGCAAACTAAAATTTCTGATGACTGTCTATCGATTGATGTCACCGAAGATGTCAATTTGAAAGTTATAAATGTTGACAATCTTGTGCTAGATCTCAACAATGACAAGTACGAAAATATTGTCAAAGCTGAGTCACAGCATTCTGATTTACTTCCTGCTGTTTATGAAGGTACTTAATCAATCAATTAATTATTTTATACATCAATTAGTCAATTAAATTAATGTAAAGTTCTTTTTTAATTTTTGAGGCGGATTAAAAATCTGGGAATGCAGTTTTGACTTAATAAAATATTTAAATCATCAAGATATTGATTTCAAAAATTTAAAAGTCCTTGATCTAGGATGTGGGGCAGGAATCGTTGGTATTTTTTTATTATTAAAAGGATCTACTGTTCATTTTCAAGATTACGTGAGTAGTTTTTTTAAAAAGCGCGGAATTTAAAATTTAATTTTTTTAAAAAGCGCGGGAGTTTTTTAAATTTAAAAATTAATTTTTTACAGAATAATGAAGTCATTCAATTAGTGACGATACCGAATGTCGCTTTAAATATTCAAAGCTCTGACATAAATAAAATATCAGAATTTTACTCTGGTGATTGGGAATCTTTTGGCGAATTATTAACAAGAGAAAATAATTACTATGATTTAATTCTGAGCTGCGAGACAATTTACAATACAGACAATCATAAAAAATTATACGAAATATTCAAGAAACATTTGAAGCCTACAGGAGTCGGGTAAAATCATCACTAATCAATAATTATTTAATTAATTAATTAATTAATTAATTGAACTTAAATTACAGATACGTAGCAGGTAAAACTTATTACTTTGGTGTCGGCGGTAACATGAGAGAATTTGAAAATTTAATAAAACAAGACAATAAACTAAGTGCAAAAAACGTGTGGAAGAGTGAGCAAGGTAATTAAATTTGACGTCATTACTTACAGCTTCTAAAAAAAATATATTTTGTTATTTATTTTCTAGGGCTGCAGCGGGAAATTTTAAAACTGACCCAGTAGTTTTTCTGTAAGCGGTTCTATAAATTTTTAAACAAAATAATAAACAAAAAATGCATTAATTTGATGTTATTTCACTTAATTAAGGCGACAGTCGTTCATAGACCCAGCCATTGTCTCCTTGATGCACCAGAATGTTGTCAATTTTTTCACCAGGAGCCGGACGACGGAATCGAATGCGATCATGTAACCGGTCGCTCTGTCCCTGCCAAAATTCGACTGTTTTTGGAATAACAATGAAACCTCCCCTGTAAAAAAAATTATCCGTACATACATTTGATATATTTCCTACAAATATCGCCGCTGGCTGCATTGAGTGTGAATTGAATCACTCAATAATTTTTTTAAACTTACCAGCATGGAGGACGTGGTACTTTTCCATCAGGAAACTGCGCCAACAATTCTCGTTCTTTAATCATCAGCGACTCTCTACCCGCGATAACAGAACTCTGTTTACTCGCGTGAGCTCCAACTTGACTAGCAAATGGCCGGGATAAAAAATAATTATCTGAATCTTCAGCAGATGTCTTTTCTACACTTCCTTCAATTCGTACCTTCAAAAAAAAATCAATTACCACAAAATTAATTAATAAACAAAAATTTATTAAAATTTACAGTTCGTCGTAAGGGTTCCCAGAAAAATGTCAATGCAGCCACTGGATTTTCAGCCTGAAAAACAAATCAATAAATAAATTAATTGATTAACTAATTAATTAATAAACTTACTAGTTCACGTCCTTTGCGGCTTTCATAATTAGTATAAAATTTAAAACCCTTATCACTGAATCCTTTTAGTAAAACTGGTCGTACTGATGGTAGTCCATCTCTTAAATAAATTTAAAAAGATTAATTACTAAGTATACTGAGTAATCAATTAATTAATAGTAATTATCAATTACTTTGTAGCCGTTCCAACGCACATGGCATTTGGTTCCTGGATACCTGGAGTTTTGCTGGCGACTTCGAACCATGATTTGAATTGTCCTATTGGTTCTTTGCAATCCAATTGATCTTCAGTAAATGTTTCACTCTTATCTTTATATTTTATTCTCATACCTAAACAAATATTCAATTTATTAATAATTATAATTAATAAACTGTCTAATTAAATAAAAAAAAAAAAAAAACTAAAAATGCACATGTAGAAAATTTAAAAAACTATTGGCGCAATTTTTGAAAATTATCATTTTTAAAAAAATTCAAAAATTATTAAACGTCAGCTGTCATAAAAAATTAATTTTCAAATCTGCTACTGGCTGTCAAAAAAAATTATTTAAGTATTTCTATATATTTTTTATAATAAATTTGTTTATAAAGATGGTCTTTTAAAAAAAATTACCTCCAAGATCGACATTTATTGAGCTGCCAGATGAGATCGACATTTTTTTAAATATTTTATTACTCCGTTCAATAAACTCTGTGATAAATCTTAACCTAGTACTGAATACTGCCATATATTGTTGTACTATTTACTATATACGTACTATATATTGACTGAAAAAAAAGTACCGACAATTAGATCATTGACAAAAAAAACAAACAATAAACAAAAACAAGTTACTCAGACTTATTGCAGTAATTTCAATTACGTAAGTATTTAAAAAAATGTTTCATACTTTTTATATAAATATGTATAGATATTTATGTTTCTGTACCAATAATCTAATCTATTGTCATCAGATTGCAACGTCACGCAAAAAAAAAGTTTAAATAAAATTTATGTAATTTATAAGGTTACAATTACAAAATAAGTGATAATTCAAAAATTTTTTGTGATTTTTTAGTGAAAATGAAAAAATGAATTTTCATTTTTTAAAAATCGAGTATTGATATTTTGTAAATCAGCTGATAAAATGTATAAGTGATATTTATTTGTAATTTAAATTTAAAAGTAACTCAAATTTTTATTTCATATATTTTTATACTTAATATAAAAATTATTAATTACTTATTTTATTTTTAAAAATTAATTGATAAATTTAAAAATAATTTTTTTTTTAGTGAGTGAAATTAAGACAAAAATTAATTTATTTAATTAAATCTTATAATTAATAATTAAAATTTTTTAGAAAATAATTGATATAAAAATGACTAATTTGTTAATTAAAAATTAATTAATTAAGAGGAAGATGATAAATAAAAAAATAATTTAAGGAAATATTATTTTTTATTAACAAAATAAATGAGCATTAAGTGTATAAAAAAATATGACAAGACAATAATGATAATAATTAAAATATAAAGTATTAATTAAGCAATTTTTTGAAGCCAATCATTAACACTGACGATATCAGCAGAAGTATCGGATTCTTTATCAAAAGCACTCGATTCAGCGAACTCTATTTTTATATTCAAATGAGAAAATTGAAAATCTTTGCCCTGTATTCCAATGAAAGAAGATGCGGTCGTAGAGTCAGTTGCTTCTAATTGATTGGATTTAGTAACGCGAACTAGATTCATTTCTTTTTCAATCATTGTTTTAATTACAGCACTGCCTTTGGCCATAGTTTGGTCTTGTTTGTTGCAGAGAATTAACACGGGAATCTTTTGGATTTTTGAATCTGACAGTATGTTGTATAGAAATCTAGAAAAAAAATACAAAATTAATTATTGTAATTTATAAATACTGCAAAGAATTAAGAATTAACTCAAAGTTCACTTCTCAAATTTTTTACAGTGTAATTAGTAATTTATATTAATTGTTTTTAATTACTCAGTAACATCACGTATATCTTTTTGTATAGAAACAGAATCTATAACATATATTAAACCAATGGCTTGTGTCTTATATTTATCAATAAATTTGTATCGTAGACGTTCATGACCAGGTATATCAACTACTTGCAGACTTTTCTGAAAATAAAATTTAAAAAACAATTAATAGATTTAATTAAGAATTTAAACTGTACTCAAATTTGAATACTGTCAGTATACTTTATAAATAAAAATATAAATTATGACTGAGGAACTTATACCCGCCAAAATTTAAAAAATTTGAATTTTTTTTATTCTGGTTAGCAGACAATTAATTTTCGAATTTTTTTTTAACAAATCAATTATAAAAAAACAAAAACTAAAAATATGCACATGTAGAAAATTTGAAAAACTACAGGTGCAATTTTTTCAAATATATTTTTTTTGGAATTTAGTATTTTAAATTTAAAGATATGTAAAAATAAAAGTAATCTTTTAAAAATCAGAGTAAAAATTTAAATTCTAGCGGTAAAAGTTAAAAATATTCATAATTAAGGGGGATAGCCACTGTGAAATTTCAAAAAAAAAAAAATTTTTTTTTTTTTATTAAATCAAAGTATATATATTCAAAAATATGTATCTAGAGTTTTATATGAAAATTCCGAATATTTTTCGAGTTATAGTCATTTTTGTGACAGCGCGTCAACTGACCGTTGCATTAACTAAAAACTTTAAACGCGTTTTTCTCGAAACTACTTTTTTTGAACTGGTGGCATCTGTAATTTGCATAAATATGAACCGATTCGCAACTTTTTTTTTTTATCGTATTCGTCTATTCAGTGACTAAAGTCGCACATAGGGGATTTTGAAAATTTTGATTTTTAAGATTTTTTAAGGCTGTTTGAATCCAAAAAAATGAGAAAAAAATACGAAAAAATTTTTAATATGTCGCCATTTTTTTTCAAATCCAAATTTTCAAAATCCCCTATGTGCAACGATAACCACATGCATACAGATTACAACGCGACTTGGTTTTTTTGTTTCAGATAATCCGTTTTTGAGTTAGAGATGCCACAGTGGTGGGGGAAATGATTGTGGTGCTCCACAAAAATGTTTATAACTTTATAATAGCATGATATTTTTTAATAAAAATTTGGGAGAATTATCTTCAATGTATACTTTATAAAACAAAAATAACCCGATCCCCAAATTCCTTTATTATCCCAGTCAAAAAAATTCCCGAAAATCACCTATTTTTTCGATCCTCACAGTGGCTATCCCCCTTAAGATAATGAACTCACATCATTAATATCAATATCACCGATATTTTCTTTTGCAGATGTATAAGTCTCAATAAATTTATCATGGACTAAACGTGCGTACAGAAGAGTTTTTCCAGCATCACTTAAACCCGTGACCAGAATACTGCGACCTGCAGATTTTCTTCTCCGCCATGTGAAGAAAACTGAAAATGAATTTTTATATTAATTAACAAACCATTAAAAATATGCGGACATTAAATTTAAAATTAATCAGCACAAAATAAATTGTAAGACTCGTGTCAAATGCATAAATTTCTAGTATGACTTTTTTATCATAAGTAACAGTAATCTTTCAACTGAAATTTTAAAAAATTAAATTAAATGCTATGTACTCGTTTTTGTACTACATGTATTATTACAATGTATTGTGTGCGTATTTTTTATTTTTAATACTACTGATGTTTTATAATTATTGTAAATACTATGAAATACGTTTGTCTTGAATAAATTTTTGTAATTTTTATTTGTCGGTTTATTTATTTTTGGTTAAATTTATAATTGTAAATGAAAATAATTACCTAGACTTAAAATTATCACAAAAATAGCAATTATTATTCCAATGTACTGGGAAAAAACATTTGTTTCATTTAAAAATTCGTTTGTTTGCTCCATGTTTATATTTATAGCAAAATAGATTATTACTTTAATTTACAATAATGAAACAGCTGTATTTTTTTTTTAAATAATGATAATAAATATGTCCATGTGTCTGTTTTGCAGGCTACCAAGTGTATAAAAAAATTATCACTGAATATAAGGAGTGGAAACAAAATAAAAAGTATGGAACTAAATCTAGTGACAGAAATTTTTTTTCCGACTGTCGTTATCATATTTTTTATTTAAAAAGAATATAAATTTTAAATAAACTAAAATATTCAAATCTAAATTTGAAAAATTGGCAACTGTCAGCTACATTCACACTCATTAATAAAATGTTTAAAAATTAGTTTTTTTTTTTAATTTAAAAAGTAAATACTGGACAGTAAAAAATTTTCAAAAATCCATGTGAAGAAATTTAAAAAAATTTTAATTTTTGTATTTTTTTTTTAAATTCTTAATGACAACTAACTTGGTAATTAAAAACATTAAATTGTCAAATTTCGCGCTCTTGCGGATTTAAATTACGGTCAATTACTGCAACTTTCCGCAATTTACGGAATTTATAAAAATTACCATAAATATACGGGAGTTTTTCCCTAAAGAATGGTACTCACCGCAAAATGTGGCAATTTGTAGTAAAATTCTGCCTTTTTACAGTGAATTTACGGCCAATTTGCCATAAATTTGTGGCAACGCTGCGGTATTTTAGATAACATTGCAGGTTAAAAAGTAAAAGTGAAGAATCACTAAGAGTTTAATTTTCTAAGTAATTACTAGACTTTTATCCAGTTTGAAATAAAACTTGTAATTTTTGAATTTGCTCTAAAGCCCAGGTTCAGGTAAATTCGCAAAATCATTCACATTCTAATAATTAAATAAAAAAAATTCATATAAGGACCTGGGTTTTTTTTCAAACCTTGATGTTAAAGGTCTAGCTTTTAAGTATCAATCTCGGTCAAATCTGGATTAGGAGCAAGTAAACATACTGTATATACATGACCCGGGTCATTGATTTAAAAATATGTCTAAAATTATGAGTGTAGCAGACATCAGAGAAATTTAAATTTATAAATAATTAAAAAATATTTATAAAAAAATGCACTTATCAATTTCAAAATTTTTTAAATGCCCATTTTTTTAAAATTTAATTTTATTAATTATTTACTCCATTTTTTAATAATTTTGAATTTGTTTCTGTCTGCTACTTTTACACTCATCCTAAATTTTAATAATTATTTATTTAATTCAATAACAATAACTTTTATTATTTTATTTTTCAGATCTTGTACGCAGTTAAATATATATATATATATATACATATATATATGTACATACATATATATATATATATGTAGATATATATCTTACAAAACCACAAAAATAATCAATATCTTAAATTACAATGAATCATCAAGATAAAAAAATCTTCATCAACATATTGCGCAATAATTTCAAATCCCCGCCAATAAAGCAGACTTGTTTATTATTCAAATAATAATAATATTTCTATACAATGATCAATAAATCAATATTTATATCAATCAGCTGTAGTGTTGCATAATTAAAAAAATTGTAGTAATACTGATATATAATTAAAATCTATAATTTAATTAATAACATGTTTTGTAATACATTAAATATGAATGACCTAAATTACTACAAGATAAAAATTTTAATTTCATTTATTTAAATTTAAATATATGCATATATGCGGAGTAAACTAGTATCAAGTAAAAGTATCAATGTGGTATTATAATCAGTTTAAATTCCAACAATGTTAAAAAAAAAACCTTGAAAAACATTCACACTGTAATTAATCTCGTTACTCATTATCGTTTTTATTTAATTGTGCTGTAAACAAATAAATATATGTATTAATGTTATGACTGATAAATTTTTAATTTTATAGAACGCGATCTTTAAAAGGTTGATTCAAAAAAAAATTCTTACATACATTGAACCCTGTAGTGACGTAAATAAAATTACTCATCAGACGTCTGGCTTTCCCATGAAAAAAATAGTCAACAAAACAAATATATGAATAATTAATTTTTAAAATATATTTTTTAATTTGACATTTAAAGACTGATTTATTTTTTCAGTGATATTTTAAAATGTCCTTGAAAAAAAAAATATTAAATAAAAATTGATTGTTTATTTTTAAAATTTTCATTTATTTCTCTGATATAATTTCTGAAATAACAAAGATTTCCGTGAATAAACTGTTTATTATTCTTCAAACAAACTTATGTTTCTTCGTAGCAATTATTTTTAAAAAAAATCATTGTATAGTACAAAAAAAAAAAATTAATAAAACCGATTGTTACATTCCTTGTTTATGATTTTTAAAAAATAATAAATTATTTAAAATATGCGGGTGTAAAAAAATATCCTTGCTGTTATACTTTATCATACCATATATATTAATATATATGACGCACATGTTATCGCTGAGAATTTGTCTACGTCAAGTTTTTTTTCAACAATATAAATATGTTTAGCATGAAAAATTTTTAGATTCTTCCAGCGAATCAATTGCAACAAAAAAAAAACTAAAAATATGCACTTGTAGAAAATTCAAAAAACTATCAGTGCAATTTTTTTGAATTTTTTTTTTTTTACTTTATCATTTAAAAAAAAAATCTAAAAATTATTGATAAACTTGATAGACTTTCGCAGACGTCTAGTTTTTGAATTTATTAAAAAATGATTAATTATAAAAATTTCAAAATTTGAAAAAATTGCGCCTGTAGTTTTTAAAATTTTCTACATGTGCATATTTTTAGTTTTTTTTTTTGCCTCTAGAAAAAAAATTAAAAAATGTTTAATTGTCTGCTAACCAGAATTACTCATAATAATTATTGGAAAATTCCTAGACATATATATTTGTATATATGTAATCATGTAATCCAATAAAATATGTAGTTGAAGTTTAAATTTTTTTTTTTTAATAATAATATTGAGTAATAAAAAAAAGTATGAAAAATAAGAAAAAAAATATTGAAAATTTCCTAGACAAAGTATATATATGTAATGATATATTTGTACATATATGTAACTATGTAATGCAATAAAATATGTAGTTGGTTAAAAAAGTACTTGTCAGTCAAACCGTTACATGATACATATATCATATACATATACATCAAGTATTTGTCTTGTATATGTATAGAGGTGTGTGAAAGTATGTAGACGATAATAATAATAATATATGAGAACGCGCATGCTCGAAAAGGGAAATAACCGACGCGTCATGTAAAGGTATATATATTTGCGCATGTAACGCCTCTGTCTCAGTTCTAATCGAACTTCGGACACGTGAACCCTATATATTAGTTCAACAAAGGAAGTTTATTTTTTGCTTTGTCCGCTCATTGTATGGGTATGTATATATATATGTTATTATTTATATTATAAATATAACAAAACATATTGTTTACATTTATTTATATACTATTATTTTTATATCAGGTCGAATAGTGGGAACATACGTTATCGATGTAAATATTTTTCGAGCTCCGTTATTTATCTTAAATATGTCGAAACAGCCGACCTACTTGCTACCTTTCACTTGCTAAGGAATTCATTTCATTTTAGTTTTTAAATTTACATATATATATATATATTTATGGATAAAATAATATGCACGCGAGAATAAGGAGAGATTTGAATTTTTTTTTAGGGCTTCGGTCGCGTGATTTCGGTAACCCTGATAATGGTAGCCTTGAAATTTTCGGGGAGTGGATAAGATTGTGCGTCAGCTGATATATATGTATATACACAGATAAATTTATATTGTTTTATTGTTCGTGGTATAGATGGAGAGGGTGATTAATTTTTTATAGATCGTATTCTTAGTATTTTAATGATAGTAATTTTATGTCATGACGCATGAAATTGTCAACAAAATGTCGTCCGAGACACGTGGCTGTAATTGATTTTTTTTTTTAGTTCATTCATAATTTTAAAATTTTTGTTTTTAATTTTTAAATACGAGCGGGAATTTTTCAAATTTTTTATAAATAATTTTTTGTGACCCTGATTAGTAGACAATTAAAAAAATTTTTTAAATTATTTATAATTGTAAATTTATCTGACGTCTGTTACATTGAAACTCTTAAAAATTGATAGACGTCAGTTAACTGGAGTATTGTAATTTTAAAAAATATTGTTATATGTTAATTAATGATTTGTTAAAAAAACAGAGCGAGAGAAGAGTTTAAAACACGGTGAGAGCCCTGTGGAGCCAATAAGCAGCTGCAGGGATGAGCATGGATATTTGCCAACAGTTGGCCGATGGGGTTGCGAATGGCCAAGTTGACTCGAATCGACAGAAATATGGTGTCAACCACAAGGACAAGCTCGTGGCCCCCGGATCAGGGGTGTCCCTCTACCCCTGCCAGTCTGGGCCCATTATGAATCAGCTCCCTTGACCGTCGATACTGTCGAACAATATGAGGAACTAGCAGGCAGTGTTGAGCTGGAAACCCAGCGACTGCTAAACGATCACCGATATGACACTATCGGTAACTTCCTTAGGTAAGAAAATCACTTATAGTTCTCTGATCAGATGCTGGGTCTCTCCCCTCATTTAAAATTTTGCATCATCGATTATTAATTGAATTTCTTATTACAGGTTCTACAAGGACTTTAAAGAAAGTAATGAATCAACGGTGGACCGTTTCTACCAAAAATATCAACCGCTGATAACTCACAAGCATCACACGTGTGTGGGTCTTGGTTTTGAATTGTTGAATCGTTTAAGTAAACTGGACAAAAGATTTCCTGGTATTGCTAATGGCCTTTATTTGGTATCATGTGAAGAGGTTGGTATTTATAACTATCGATTACTCATAAAATTATTGAGACTGAGTTACTTATTTATTTCTATATTTGTCTATAGACTATTGGAGACATCGAAGGGTACGTGGGAGGACCACCAGCTGCTGACAGTGGGGAGAAGGAACACGTACTTGTTTGCCTAAAAATAGTAATAAATGGACGTCGAGGAGTACTATTACTGGACCCGGGTTACCACGTGGCCCGGGTTATAACCGTCATGGGGGACAAAATGTACCCGCATACTGGCTGGTTTACACAGTCGGACGAAAAACACTGTAAAAAAGAGTACAATTATTCTCTGTGCGAGCAAGATCCGGACTACGTTGAGTGGTACGACAGAGAAACACGCCCAGGTGCCTTGGAGAGTACACAAGTTGCTCTTATTTATGTCGCAAGGCCATATTTAACTGCCATCGACGTTACTGAGCGTCGTAACTTGGTATACAATTTTCGTAGTTTACTTGCTAGGGATACTAAGGGACACTTGACCGCCGGTCTATATTTTCCACTTAAAACTGATGACGTCCAGACTTTTACTATTTTTTATCAAACCAACAACGGCAAGAGTCGAGTCAAGATGCCCTTCAATAAATTTTATACTTCATCTAAGGTAATTTTTTTTCTCTTGAAGTCGCTTTTTCCTGCCGGCGTCATTAGGGAATTTTTTGATGAATAGTTCGTTAAAAAAAAATTAAATGAATTGATTTAATTTCAGATAGTACCAAACGACGAAGAATGGGCAATAGTATCAGAATGTGCAACACAATTGGGCATGTCGCGTCAGGAATTAAAGAGCTTATTGTCAGCACTTGCGATGGTTGTCAATGACACTGGATTTATAGCACAAACACTGGCGATAAATACCAAAATAAATAGCCTTGCTGAAGACAATTAACAAAAGCCATACACACACCCACTGTGGTGTAGGAAATTATTGACTTACATATTAATTTTGCTTGCTTTCCTCATACACTTTTTTTCTTTATTTTTATTCATGGGATGATTCATATTAATTATTATTATTATTATTAGTACTAATTACTACAATACTTTATTAGACTTATAATTTTTAAACTACTTGATTAGATCGACGGACAATTAATGATAAATTTATATTTCTGGTGACGGTACAGATTTTAATTAATTAATCTGTTTATTTTTTTTAATTATTATAATTATCTAAATTGTAATTTAGTTTGCTTTCAATAAAATGGCCATAAAAATGAACATATGTCTATTGTTATATTTATTTAAGTCCATAATTTTAAATTAATACATGAGATTACCGAGAGTAAGTGACGTTTATATTTTTATTTTAAAATTAATTAATTTATTATTATTATTATTATTTTATAATCAGGGAGATATCGCAGAAAATATTTTATAAATAATCTATAATAAAAATATATTTATTACAACCTTGTAATTTAAATTATCAAATTAATTAATTATTTTAAACACTGCGATAATTCTCCCAAATATTTTTTTAATTAATTATTTTATTTATTATAAATTTAAATATAACGGAAAAATAGTTTACTAAAAATATGAAACTGCGTAAAAAAAAAAATCATATTTTAAATGGTCGCTAAAAAAAAATCAGATATCATATATGTAAATTATATAAATATGTATGACTGAAAAAATATAAATTTTATGTAGTCATATTCATTTATATATAATCATATATGAGCACATCAATGTATCAGATATTTTTATGATACTGAAATTAGCCGATGTATTTTTGAATTTTTTTAAAACATAAATTAAAAAAAAAAAAATATTTTAAAAAATTGCACATGTAGTTTCTTTAATTTTCTACATGTGCAATTTTTTTTTTTATTGATTTGTTGAAAAAAAAATCAAATTTTTAATTGTCTAATTTCAGGATCATTATTTTTTTTAATTAATTAAAAGAAATATATATATTTGCAAATTAATTAAATTTTTTTGAGAAAATAAAAAAATTGGAAGATATATAATGAAGATTTACTATTATATATATATATGTATATATGTACATATATATAAATTAATACTCATGATTGAAAAAAAAATTGGAATATCAATAGTTGAGTTTTATAATTTTTGAAGATCTGAGTTGACAATTTACGTCTATTTAACTAGAATAATTAAATATTAATAGTGATTAATTATTATTATTATTAATAATAGACGCAAGTTGTAATTTATTGCTCAGAAATTAATCATCACTAGAAGACAAGTGTCGTTTTTTCTTATTATTATCATTATCTTCATCCTCTTCATTATCATCTTCATGTTTTCGTCTTCCTGAAGTCTCAGTAGCCTTTGGTTTATCATCGGACTCAGTTTTATCATCAACTTGACTATCGCTAAAATAAAAAAAAAAGTTATAATTAAAAAATCGAGCAAAAAAAAAATTTAACATTTAAAAAAACATTCATGTTAAATAAAATGGTGATAAAAATGAAGTTTTAAAATCTGAATTTACATGCCGATGATTTTATGGATTTTTTAAAAATACAAAACACACAAAATGTATGTGAACATATATTTATTTAAATATTTTTCGTACAACGTTACTTACTTACGTTGTATTTTTTTTTTAAATTAAAACGTCACCACCCTCGTTCACATTTAAATATATTTTTAATACTTTTGGGAGTACCTGCAATACACAAAATCAAGATATTCCACTAATTTTATTTTTTTGTCAAAAAAAAAAGAATTCATTATTTATTACCGAGTTTTAAAATTCAATTGAGGATAGAAAAATATTAATGGATTGACATAAAATATAAATTTAGTTTTTTTACTTATGCATTAACAAATAAACGAGCTAGTTGTTAGTTAACAAGCGCATGCGTTAAGGGGAACCTGGTCTGAGATACAAAGGAAATTTTGAAAATTTTTTTTTTCATAATAAATTCTTTATTAAAATTCTCAAAATTTGTGACATCATTAAGTATCATTCCAAAAATATTCTGATAAATTTTCAAAAAAAAATATTGAAAAATAAACTAGTGGTAGTGGGGAGAGACGAGCCATCTCAAAAGTTTCTATTCTTTTTTTTATTTTTGAGGTGGCTCGTCTCTCCCCACTACCACTGGTTTATTTTTCACTATTTTTTTTTGAAAATTTATCAAAATATTTTTGAAATGCTGCTGAATAGTGTCATGAATTTTGAAAATTTTAGTAAAGAGATTACTCTGAAAAAAAAAATCATAAAGATATGATTTTTTTTTCTCAGACCAACTTCCCTTTGTAATTAATTAGTGTAAGCAGGTACATTAAATATTTAGAGGGTGATTTTTTTTATATTTATAAAAAGGTTCATTAGTTGCAAATTTAAATCTGTAATAAAAACTTTGCGTACTGAGACCAATAGCAGGACAATAATTTTTTTTTAAATTAACAAAAAAAAAGTATTACAATTATTATTATTATTATTTTTTTTTTTTCAAATTTAAATTCAAAAATTTTCATAACTGTCTCGCTATTGGTCTCGATCCCGAAAAACAATTAAAATCTTTTTAATAACAAACTCATTAAAAATTGTAATTGCTCCTAATTAACTTTTTTATAAATGAATAAAAAATAAAACTTTTTTTTTAATAAACATCTTACCTGACTTTATTTCTACTATTGCTCGTTAATGATCGTATACTTCGTCTTGTACTTGGTACTCTAGATCGTTCATTTTGTCTACACAAACAACCCAACAACCAGCCCATAGAAATAAATAAAAAAAACCAATAAACTACCAGTAAAATAATTCATTCTAAATAAATAAATAAATAAACAAAATAAATCTAATTATAATTAAAAACCAACTACTTCCAGCTTTCACTATTACAATTAAATTTATTTTAAAAAATAATAATGATAATAATCATGGTAAAGTTCAAGTTACAGAGAGCATTTTGATAATAAATAATCTTCAAGTCTATTTCCTCCAATAATTATCCCATTACGATCGTCTATTTCTTGCATTACGTGCTCTACGTTTGCTAAATTAAATATATATACATAACATATCAGTACGAATATTTAATATAACAATAATCCCATGTAACAATTTCCATCACAAGTCGCTGGTCAAGACACGATTACAAGAATCTTTTGATAGAAACTACAGACGCTCAGGATAACGTACACGAGACTTTTAGTCCTGGACTACTTTGATAAAAGTGTTCGCAGAAGACATCTAGGTGTCTACGTCTTCATATTGCTATCAATCTGTCACGATTGTTGCAGGACTTGCACATGATATTGTACAAAAAACATTGAAGATGTCTTACTCAAGGTGCAGTGACTTGGGTTAATCTTGCACCAGAATGAGACTTCTTGAACAAATCTACTGCAGGAAATGCGTCAGTGTCTGCGAGTGATTCACTGTATCAATGTACCTTGAGTAAGACATCTTCAATATTCTTCTAAAACACGACAGAAAATTTTTTCCAAGTCTTTTACAAGACTTGAAATTCAAAATTCTGTACCAGTGTCTGCAGCAAGATACATTTTTATATAAAGACATAGACAACTAGTGTACTGATGACGACTTGGGCAAAATTGCTATATGGTAAGTACGTTAAAGAATAATTAATACAGGAGTCGTGCGCACATAAATATACATATATATATTTTAAATAATTGGATGCAGAATAAAAAATGAAAATGCGACTAAGAGGTATATAAATTTGCTTTAACGAACCTTGTTGTACCGTCAGTGAGTGCCAATTGTCCACCACCACCACGATGATGATGATGTCTTCGGTGATGGGGTGAGTAATCAATAGCTGCTTGAGCATCGTTGCGACTTCCGCGTCCATGGCTACGGATACGTTGCTCCCATTCCTGATTAAAATTATCTGCTTCATCTGTTTTAAAAATACATATAATTAATGATATTTATTAATTGTATATAAAGTAGATAAACTAAGTACCGTCTTCAAGATTTATGAATTCCTGATGCTCTTCTTCATCTCCGTTGCGAAGATCCTTCTTCTTTTCAATAATGTGAGCTCTCTCGCCAATGTGGTGGCCGATGGCCATCTTCTTGGTGCCTGAGCGTGAGTCAAAAACGGATTCTTTGGTCTCCTTTACTCCACCTGGACCAGCGCGCATTGATTTAGAAGCCTGGTACACTTGGGGACGGCCATCGGGACCGTTTGTGTAGGTCATTATTGATGTTGATGTCATGCAATTACTTCCGGCCATGTTATCCTAAAAATAAATTTTTTTTTTTAATTTTTCTCGGTTTTAAATTTTTGTTCCAGACTAAATTTGAATTTAAAAATACGCGGGTTAAATTGTTTTTAAAAATCAGTCAGATATTTTTCGTTTTTTGGAATAAAATTAAAAATTTGAAATTTTTCAGGGAACTGACATCTGGATCCTAGTAAAAAAAATTTTCTACAAAATTCTAGGCTGACATTATGAGTAATGTTATTATTTTAAATATAAATTATCAAGTTGGTCATAAATAATTTCTACTGCGCATCAAAGCGAGTGCTAAAATATACAGATATATA
Source organism: Microplitis manilae (assembly GCA_030273425.1). Lineage (NCBI taxonomy): Eukaryota > Metazoa > Arthropoda > Insecta > Hymenoptera > Braconidae > Microplitis > Microplitis manilae. Next base: position 26,831,666 of record CP092727.1, read on the forward strand.
TTTGTTATATATAAAAATAATACTTACAAAATTAGAAAACATAGCATTCATATTCATTGGCGGCATTGGGAACCCGAATGGCATCATCTGGTTATGAATGTTTCTAGCAGGAGCAGCAGGATGACGACGCTGGTTCATCATGTCCTGGCCTGGGCCCATAAGGGCTGGTGTCATCATGCCAAAGGGATTGCTGAAGAAGTTCATCATGCTATTCATCGATTGCATGTGTGACCTAATGATTTTTTTTTATATTCAAGTGAAAAAAAAATGATCAATGAGTTGTTTCAATAAAAATAAAATATACAAAAAAATCCGACTCCATTTTGCTGCGATAGCGAGACTAAACAATTGATGGTTTGTAAAATTAATTTAAACGTAAAATTAATTGGCGGAATAAATAAATGACTTATGTAATGAGAATTATATATAGATATATTAATACATATTTTAATTATAAATATTTACCCGAAAATTGGGTCGTCTTCAATATCACCCATCAGCGATCCAAAGAGAGACATTTTAACTTTTTAAAACACTTTCGAAAAGTAATTAATTGATGATTAGTTTTACTGATAATTAATTGAATGTTTTTAGAGAGAATTAGAAACGTCGGATGACAATTTATCTAATGGTCAGCTTTCACAATTCACAAAGGTTACGAAGATTTATTCTCGAAATTTCTGGATTACTATGATAGGTATATTTTCTACAATTGACTCGTCATTACTGCGCATGCGCGTTAGTGAAAATTCATTGCTAAGTAGTGGGAGAAAAGCTCCTAAACACCCCAGCACAATTTACTAAAAGTTTCCTTTAATTTTCCGTCAACTTCCGAGTTTTCCATATTTGACATCAATTTTTATACAACTTACTCTACGATTTAACGTCAATTTACTACCTGAATTAAAATTCAAATTCAATTCAAAAGTTTGGAAAATTTTGTCATCAATTTTCAGGCAAATTTTTGTAGCAATTTGTTGTTAATTGTTAAGTATTTTTACCATCAAATTGCAGACATTTTTATACATAAATTTTCTTACCTTTTTTTTTTAGTAAAAAGTTACTTTTAAATTGGGCAAAAATTAACAGCAAATTTTCCTTATAAATTTTGCTGTCAAATTGACAGCAAATTTTAGGCAATTTCCATATCAAATTACTGACAATTTTAAGTTCAAATGACAATTACGAAAATTGAGAAAATTAACAGCAAATTTTCTTTACAACTTTTGCTGTCAATTTGACAACAAATTTCAGGCAATTTTAATATCAAATTACTGTCAATTCCTAACTAAAATGACAACTAGGAAAATTGAGACAAATTGACAGCAAATTTAAATATCAAATTACTGTCAATTTTAAATTCAAATGGCAATTAGGAAAATTGAAAAAAATGAACTGCAAATTTTCTTTACAACTTTTATTGTCAAATTGACAGCAAATTTTTATAATTTCAATTGTCAAATTACTGTCAAATTCAAATTAAATTCTTAGTTACTTTTTTTAACGATGGTGGTGTCCAGGTAAACATTTGTTTGTAAATTTTCCAGCAGAGGCCTGACCGAGAAGTGTCTCGAGTGAATCTAAAGCGATAATGATAATAATCTAGAGTAAAAAAAAAACAGCAACGCTACTTGTCAAAGTGAACAATATCAGAAATACTCATCCAGGCCAGTGACATTTAATTCTGTCAACAAACACCAACAACTCTTACAAATTAATTTATTTAAAATAAAAATGTTAACAATAACTGACGACAAACGTTAACCTTAAACTCAAATAATTTATTTATAAATATAAATCAGTTGAATTGTTTGCTGGCTGTGAGAATAATATTTATTATAAATTTTTTAATGACATGGTGTCTTGTGACGAAACTAGAATAGAATTGGTACCGATTATCAAGGAAAATAATAACAGAAATGGTTGTAAAGAAGAAACTGTCACATTCGTTGAACAATACGTGAAAGATGTCAGAGATTTTAGTTCGCAGTATGGTAGTAACATAAGTATTTCATATACAGCTTATAATATTGCTGGTAATCCAAGTAAATTTCCTGACTATGGTGATTATCCGCAAGCTTTTGTTATGGTAAATTATTATTATTATTATTTTAAATTTATAAATTTGAAAATTACCGCGTGTAGATGACAAGAAATTTTTTAAATTTTATTTTTCAAAAATTCGACTGCAAAAAAACAAAAACTAAAAATATGCACATATAGAAAATTTAAAAAACTACAAGTGCAATTTTTTCAAAAATTTTTTTTTCTATAATTTATTTCAAAAAAAGAAATCCAAAAATTATTTGACGTCGCTTAACTTCAATATCATAAATTTACAGACAATTACAAATTTTGGGATTTTATTTTTCAAAAAACCAAAAACTAAAAAAATGCACATGTAGAAAATTTAAAAAACTACAAGTGCAATTTTTTCAAAAAAATTTTTTTTTATAATTTATTTCAAAAAAAGAAATCCAAAAATTATTTGACGTCGCTTAACTTCAATATCATAAATTTACAGACAATTACAAATTTTGGGATTTTATTTTTCAAAAAACCAAAAACTAAAAAAATGCACATGTAGAAAATTTAAAAAACTTCAAGTGCAATTTTTTCAAAAATTTTTTTTTCTATAATTTATTTCAAAAAAAGAAATCCAAAAATTATTTGACGTCGCTTAACTTCAATATCATAAATTTACAGACAATTGACAATTTTGGTATTTTATTTTTCAAAAAACCAAAAACTAAAAAAATGCACATGTAGAAAATTTAAAAAACTTCAAGTACAATTTTTTCAAAAATTTTTTTTTCTATAATTTATTTCAAAAAAAAAATCAAAAAATTATTAGACGTTGGCTAAGCAGTATCATAACAAATTTTTATTTTCAAAGGAAAGTTTTTTCCCCAGCATTTGTCCCACTTAATAATAAGATAAATAATCAATGCTAATTAAAATAATAATTAATAAATTAATTACAAACAGAGGACTTATGGAAACTGGTGGGAAGAAGCACCATCACGATTGATTGATTTTATGCCCCAGAATAATGAGCCTATTGATAGTCATGACTATATTGGTACGTAACAATATCGTAATTATAATTAAGATTGCCATTAATTGTTTTATTTTCCCTCTTTTATTATTAAAGATATCGAGTATCACAAAGAAGTCTACCCAATCCGGGTGTCGATTTACGAGACATACAATCCTGGAAGTGTCATAAAAATATGGGCGCGAGATTCGTACGGTCAGTGGCTGCTGCTGTGGAGCGGGCTGCCGCAGAAGGTGTCGCCCAAGCCGCGGATATTTTCCCCGGCGCTAAAACTCTGTAATTTCAAAACGAAAATTTTGAGACTGGAGTTCAACCACTCGCTGCTGGACTACTACACGGAACTGGACGCCGTGCTGCTGATCGGTACCACGGAGCTCATTCTCCCGCATGTCGGTTTCAAAAACCGCAATCTCAGTGCCTTATTGAAACAATTAGGCGGTAATTGCAGTAACAGTAATGAGGACTTGTGCAATTTGACTCCGGATCATACGAAAGCGCACTGTGATTTATTGAAACTTAAAAATACTCTTCATAAGCACTGCGTTTTATACAAAAGGTAATTTTTAAATAATTAATTAATCAGATATTTTATTAATTGGCTGTTTGTTCCACAGTAAAATAATTGATAAGTTACCAAAAGGTACATTGTTGTCGAAATTAGGATTAAATTGTCACTGCATACCGCCAATTGAAGAAGCTTTCAATAGCTTGCAACAATTTCTACAAGAAGATTTTCCAAAATTAATTAAAGACATCAATGTCTCTTCCCAATCTCTGTCCGTCCATGCTGATAATTTTAATTCTAATAGTTCTGATGTTTGTGGAAATTTTTCTGTACTTCCGGTAATTTTTAAATTCGAATTTTTAATCTGCCGATACTTTCTGTACTGAAAATCAAATGTAATTATTTATTTCAGGATGAGACGGTACTAAAAATACTAAAAAATTTGGACTTGAAATCTTTGTGCCGCATTTGTCGGGTGAATAAATATTTCAATGTGATTGCGCGGGACTCATTGCTCTACACGAGTTTAAATCTTAAGCCATACTGGAATTGTATTGACACGAGCGCACTTAATTTTATCACACCGCGATGTAAATATTTACAGCGGCTTGATCTGTCGTGGTGCGGCAACTACGACTCAATAACGTCGCATAATTTCATTGAATTTTTAAATTCATGCGGCAGTTTATTGACCCACTTGAGACTTAATTGCTGTCGTTTTGTTAACGATCATGTTGTCAGTGAAATTTCTCACGTCTGTAAAAACTTAAAAGGTAAAAAAAAGTTTTAGAATATTCTTAGACAGTACTCCCACTTTTTTTTAAATTTTCAATGACAAAGTCGTAATCATATTCAAATTCTAATCAAATTTCGTTCAACTCCTAATTGATGTCAATTGTATGTAATTTTTTTTTTTTCAATTAATTGATAAATTTGATTCATCAGAAATTAAAAAAATGGGGAGAGACTGTCTGAGAATGGTCTTAATTAATAATTAACTTAACTAATAAATAAATTTTTAAATTTAGAATTATGTTTACGGAATTGTACATCAGTTACAACCCAAGGATTCGGTAATTTAAATAAATTACAAAATCTAGAGCGACTGGAGTTGTACAGAACGTCAATAGAAACCGGGGAATTGTGTTCGATATTAAAAAACAATACTCAATTACGTCATTTAAATTTAGCTGGAGTTAATGACCGCTTGAACATGGACGAGGTCGCTCTGGAGTTATCCAACTCGTGCAATTATTTAGAGAGTATTGATTGCTGGAAAGTACAAACCCTTACTCCGATAGGCGTACGCGCACTTACCCGTTGTACGAAGCTACGGGAAGTCGATTTCGGGTGGTGGTAAGTTCTGGCAGTAAAAAATATACTGACAGTTGTCTCTATTCTAATTAATATTGTTTTAGCGGGGGAATGGGAGCTCCTGGAGATTCTCTGCGCACTTTTCTTACATGCTGCACATCTTTGGAAAAAGTATTTCTCTCAGCGCTGCGGGGTCTGACTGACCGAGACATCGAACCTCTGCTCCTGTGCCAGCGTCTCCAGCAGCTGGACATCCTGGGCGCTAGGTCGCTCACTTCCGATATCTGCTTACGCTTCTTGCTGTGCTGCCCCCAGCTCCGCATGATGGACCTGAGCTTCTGCGACGCCATCAGTGATACTAAAGTCCAGGAATGGCGGCAACTTTATCCCCACGTTTCAATAAAACGCAGCTTCCAAGTCAGTTGTCGTGATATTCCGCGTAATTAATTTTTTACTCCACGTTGTAAATTTATTTTTTTTTTACTAATTTAACTCAGTTAAAATCATAGATTTTTAAATTTAGCTATAGTTATTTTATATGTGTGATAATATTTTACTGTGTGATTTATGTACACGTATTTATTATAATAATAAACAATGATAATTAAATAAAAATTTTATAATTATAATAATTAATGGAATATAAATCAATTGTTTAAAAAAAAATTATGACTGAATAAATTTTACAAAAAATTATTTAGCGCGGAATTTATTTCTCGAGTTAAAACTAAAGTCTCGTAAACTTTTTACATCACTGTCATTTTGTGGGCTGCTCAAATAGTAACTCAGACGCTTTTGCATTTGCTCTTGACGATTCTCGTGTAATTTACGTCTGGGCACGTGACGTAACGCATAATGCCAGTCGCGGGTAGTGTACAGGTCATTAAGGATGGCAACAACTTGGTTTATGGTCAATGATTTACCAGATCCACCACCGAAGCTCAGATACTTGTCGATGGGTAGCTTGGCCATACGAAGACCTTCTCGTTTTGCTTTCGCCAGAGAACTGGGACTGCCGGCAACCTGAATAAATAAATAAATAAATAAATAAATAAGGGAAGGCAACTGATGTCTTCCTATAAAAAATATATAATTACTTTGTCAACAAGTGCTCCAACAATATAAATCGCCTCTGCATCAAAATTGTCTATAATCTGATTGCAATCTGGTGTCAAGTAGACCAACTTGTCCTTGGGAAACAAATCGAGGTACGATTTCTCGGTGATGTTTATCGGAAAATCGGGCTCGTACATCGTGGGTATGAAGCTGTAGAACTCCTCGTGTAGAAGACCTGTATGGTTGAAGTTACAGAAGTGGACGTCGAAAGGGTCATGGCTCTCGCGGTTCGCTGCGAAGGCGAACATCAGCTGCTTGGCGCAGTTCTTAGTCTCAACTCGGGTCATTTTGTCTTCGTAGCCGCAGTCGATCACCAGTTTCGGGGCGTACATCATCGCGCGCATCAGCCGCCAATTGTATAGCTGGTTCATCGTGTTGTCGCGGATTCTTATGAACATGTTATTCCCTCCCAGTTTGTATTGCAAATGCACTGGGATTCCAGAATCTTGTACAGACTCCAGATTTTTAGCTTTTTCTTCGGCTTTAAGTCTGCGTTTTTCTGCCGCATTTTTGTCCTTCATCTCGAGGCCGAATAAAAATTCCAGGAAACGTCTGCGAAAATTTAAAAAATTATTATTTAAATTTATAAAATTACTGATAAATACCCAAGTTAATATTTACTTTCTTCTCTGACGTGAATTTACCAGCAGAAGTTCGACCCAATCACGAGGTTTTAATTGACTGGGTACTAATTCCCCGCTCTGTCTCATGACTTCAATTTCAAGCTCCAAAATTTTGTAGTGTTTTTCATTTTCAGGATTTTTTAAAAATTCCTTCAGTCTAATTTCCGCTAATTCATCTTTTCCTTTTATACACGAAGGATCCGCGGGTTTTAATAATTCAGAAGGCTCTGGTGGTCCAGCTCTGCCAGGTTTCTGTGACCCATAGGGTGCTGATGATGTAAAATTGTAGCGATAATTATTTTTGAATGCTTGTGAAATAATTATATTTTTAAATTCACTCGCTAATTTTATCAGCGGATAATTATTTCTTGTGTTTAATAAATTACGCAACACGCGACTGAACATTATGAAAATTAATTATTTATTTTATAATTTATAAAAACGTGTGATTTTAGGTTACTTATAAAGACACCATTTTTTAAATCTTTTATTTTATTTTCAAAGTTTTAATTTTTATTTTGTTATTTATAATTAATTAGCGGCTTTATTTTTACGTAATTAATACATTTATTATTAATTAATTATGTTCATTAACTATTTTAATTAACTTTTTACTTTTACAAGCGATCACGACTTCTGTATTTTGTTTTTGACATGCGCAGCAAAAGCGCGCGAAAGATAAAACTTTTGAATTCTTAAAGCGCGCCATCTTTACGCAAATTAATTTTTTAAATTTTATGACAAAGGGGTTAATTATTTTAATTACAATTAAGTCACTGATAAAAAATTTCAATTAATTAAAACAAAAATAATTAATTAATTTAATTATTTCAATGGATAAAAATAAATTACGACCTGACTTGCAGGGAATTGTAAATAAATTTGTTGACCTGAGTGTTGTAAGTATTTTTTTGTTACTTACAAATTACCTAGTAGTTTTTTGTTTTTTTTTGTTTGTAAAAATTTGAGGTTATTTTTTAGGAACATTGTGCGCTAAAAAAAAATCTAAATGCGCAAGAAGAAATCGTTAATTTGTTTAATATGAATGCGAATAAAGCGCAGGAGAGATTAGAAAAATTAATTCCTGCTGTGGAAAAGTATTATGAAAATAAGGAGAGAGAAGTGCGAGATCTTAAAAGACAAAGTAAATATATATATTTATTTATTATCATATTTATTTTTGATGTTTTAACTGACGTGTTAATTGCAATTCAGTAAGACAACTTCAAGATGAAAAAGAAATAATTCAATGCGACAAAACAATAATTGAAGAAAAACATCGAGAAGAAATGGGGAATTTAAATAAAAAATATCAGGATGAATTAATGAATTTAAAAAAAAAATATGATGAAGAAATTAATCAACTTAAAATTCTTGTCGATTCGCAAAAAATTACGGTAGTTAATTATTATCATTACATTTATTAATTAATTTAAATTACGAAGTATTTTTTTTAGATAAAAAAATTAACAGAAGAAATAAAAAAAAATGGAGATTTTGTTCACCCGGCTTTGTATGAAACAGTTACGGGTGGTAATAAAAAAAGGGCGAAGAATAAGAAAAAAACTGCTCAAGTATTCGAGTAAGTAATTATTTCTTAATTACAATTGTAATTATATGTATTGTTAATTACCTGTTTTTTTATAGCTGGCCTAGTCTTGATATTGAACTGTCGCAGTCTAATAAAAACAACGAAACGGTTGTTGAGAAAAAAAAAAGAAGACTTTATACGCCCAGCGACGATGCGGTTGTTGATCTTGATTAAAATATTTATTTACAATTAATTATATCAGTGTAATCAAATTTGATAGCTATTTTATCAAGTATTTAATAATTTTTTAAATTTAATTTAATTTATACATTAATTTGTTTTTATTCAAGTATAAAAAGTACAAATTTGTTAGGTGAGTAATTACTTTGGTCCATACCATTATCCATTATTAATTAAAATAAAAATCTAAACTAAATTATTTATAACAAAATATAATTAAAAATTATTTACAATTATTTTTAATTGACATTAATTATTAATAGAAATTCTACATTTGTAAATTTACAGAAAAATTTTTTCAGTAACGTGGGGAAGAAAAAGAAATTGATTAAAAAAATATTGAAGCTTTTATTACTTAATTATAAACTTAAAAATGATTATTTAGTAATTTTACGTTGTAATGAATTCCAACTGTTTGTGTAATCAATTTTAAGATGACCGTAATTACTGAACCCGATATTAGACGGCTGTATTACTTCGAAGTAGCAATTTTCTTCGCCACCGCTAGTTGATTTACTTTTATTATTATCAACAGAATCGCGTCGGTTTGACGCGCTGTGATAAATATACTCCTCTCTGAAAATGATAAATTTAAAATTTAAATATATATATTTTTTTAAAATCACCCGTCATGCTTAATATACAAGTTTAGTTTTGCTAAATATATAAATGAGTAGAATATGTAATTATTTATTATTATTCAACATCATTAATCAAATCAATTGACTTGCCTTCCATGTATACTTGTACGTGAAAGTTTTCTACGTCTTAACACCTCTTTCAACCGACGATCCTCGAATTGTTTAGCTTGCTCGAGGTCTGTAACATTAATCAAATTATTTAATTACTTTTAAAATATACAAATAAATTCAAATTTCAATTATTTTATTTTATTAATATTAATTATAAATTTATTATTATTATTTTATTATTATTATTATTATTATTATTTATTATTTTTAGTCTTCCTTAACTTCTATTTCTTAGTCTTCTTCATCGTTTTCTTCTTTCTCCTCTATTTCTTCTGGTTATTATAATTATTAATATTATTACTATCGTTAGTCTTCTTCAACTTTTTCTTCTTCTTCCTTTATTTCTTCTTATTACTGCTAGTTTTCTTCAACTTTTTCTTCTTCTTCCTCTATTTCTTCTGGTTATTATAATTATTAATATTCTTACTATCGTTAGTCTTCTTCAACTTGTTCTTCTTCTTCCTCTATTTCTTCTTATTACTGCTAGTTTTCTTCAACTTTTTCTTCTTCCTCCTCTATTTCTTCTTATTATTTTTATAATTGTTAATATTATTACTATCGTTAGTCTTCTTTAAATTTTTCTTCTTCTTCCTTAATTTCTTCTTATCATTTCTCCTATCTCTTCTTATTACTGCTAGTTTTCTTCAACTTTCTCTCCTTCCTCCTCTATTTTTTCTTCTTATTATAAATATTAATATTATTACTATTGTTAGTCTTCTTTCTTCTATTTCTTTTCATTATTTGTAGTCTTCTTCTACTTATTATTACTATTATTATTATGTTTAGAATTTAAAGACATTAGTAATACTATTTATATATTATTTATTCCATTATAGTGCCAAGAAAACATATACGTCTACGCATCAAAAGATTTAACTTTCTCTATTTGGCAAATGATTATTTCTTTTTTATTTTTTAATGTAAAAAATATGATAATACATCCATATACACACAAACCTCATATACTCTTTACAACCATATATTTATCACCAAGTGTTCAAAACAAATTAGTAATTAATAAACTTCTTATAACAGAATAATGTCCAGTGTGAAGAATGTTGGCAGCGCCAGCCTTAGGCGAGTGAAGCCAACGTACGAGTGTCGCATTCCTCTATATAAATATATACTGGACAATTTATTATATTGTTAACTAGATCATTGCGAAAAATAATTAATGGATTCGGTTAAAATTTAAAACAAAAAAAAATGAAGAAATATCAGACGTTTACTCAGAATTTAAAATTAAAATTAAATTATTTTTAGCTTGACTAACAACAATTGTTATAAATTTTCCGGAAGTCAATTATGCATATATTTTAACACGTAGACATAAAATATGGTATGGAGTATATGTTATAGGATATCTATATAAGTGAAGAAAATAATTCAAGTACGTGAGCATAATATTTTGCGCAACATGCAATGCTTGAATAAAAAATTATACGTCAATTGATTTAACGTAATACGTTGACGATAAAAAAAAACATTTATGAGATAATACTAGGTCAATGCAATCTTTGGTAATAAGTCGTTTAACTTTTCTTCGACGTACGCACGCCATATAAGATATTGGTTGCAACGAAATATATCTTCGCCTCTGGGTATTTTCGTTATTTTTAAAAAGAGCATGTTATTTTTACAATTAATCAATTGATAAATTTATCCAAGCAAAAAATATGTTTTTTTTAAAATTAAGTAATTAACTTTATTGTTAAATTAATTAACGACTCCATTCATAAAATAAAGTAATGAAGGTCACGAAACGTTAGAGGAAAGTCTTGGAGATAGAAATCAGACCTTGCTAAAAAAAAAGCCTATCCTGTCACTGCTAGAATAAGTTGTAGAGTACGTACATTATTATTTTACTTTTATATTTATTTAAGCTCCGCTGCTTCTGCTAACAAGTCCTCCACCCACATAAATACGTAATTTCTACGTACGAAGAATAATTATAAAATACTAAGTGTCTGCGCACCTTGCAAATTATTTAAGCAATTAAATAATATTACCTACTTTTTTTTTAAATATTTTTTCCACATGCAAACGCCTATATATATAGTAAAAAAAATTAATATAGAAATTTAAAAATCTGTCTCTTAGTTCTACTGCGCAGCGCCGGGATCGAACCCAAGACCTTCAATGTTTTGACAAAATCCGAGAATTGGAACCAAAAAAATGGATTCTGCACACCAGTATCCATCTTACGACACTAAGAGATTTTCAAATTTGATAGGGAATTTGTTGCATTTAATTGCCGAGCGTCGGGATCGAACCCATGTCCTTCAGTGTCCTGAAGAAAACTGAAAATTGATGGAAATTTCTACTGTCCAGTTCCTGGTTAAAAAATTTCATAAAATTCAATAGATTCTCATAAATTTTATAGTAATTAATAAATTTCTATAAAAATAGACCCTGTCATATTTGAAAATTTAAATTCGTAGTAATAATTGCTGGTTAAATTAATTAGTAAATATGCGACAATGATTATTTGTGACTAATTTGCTAGTTAATGTATATGTCCATAATTGAAGAAGAATAAAAATACTTGTCATCGGAAAAATAATTAATAAATAAAATTCCACTTTCATGTTAATAAGAAAGTGGTAAAAAGTATTATGTAAAATAATAATTAAAGAAGAACAAGTTGTATACATCCGTGTCGGAATAAATCGCAAAATCGATTTAAGATGAGAGTGAAATTGATAATCACGAGATCATTAGTGACATTTTTATTTTTAAAATCCTTTCTACTCTCACGAGATCAATAAATTTCTCTTATTTTATATTTTAAATAATTTATTATTTATAGATTTTTATTGTTTTTATATTTTTATTGCATGATTATTTATTTAATAGTCGAGTCGTGTTAAAATTCAGTGGCTTTTATGGCTAAATAAATTAAAACACCCCAGGCATGGGAATTAATTGATTTTCGATAGTACATGTGTGGAATTGCTTTATTATCATCATTATTATTATCTCGAAACGTTTTACGTGCAATTCTGTTTTAATTTCAACTTCTGTGAAAGTGAATGGGTCCATACGATGTGTTATGTTGGCTTTTAATAGAATAATAGATTAATTTATTGTTTTTTATCACGAGGAAATAAATCACTTCTAGAAAATTATTTTTCTTTTATGACATATATGTACCTCTATATATATAAATATATACATATTAAATATCATACTGTATAAATATTAAATATGACGTATTTTAAGTAAAAAAATTTTTTTTTTTAAATTTAATTTTCGAAAAATCATTAAATTTTTTTCGTGATCTTTTAAATAGAATTTTTTTTTTTTTTATCAAGAAAGCATGATAAATAATCACGCACTCTTTTCCACATCTCTTATTCATACAATTTATATATATATATATATAGCAATTTATTATATTGTTCATAACAAATCGAAAGTTATTTACACTAGATCTAATTATTATAAAATATATATAAATATTATCTTCATATACCAGGTGGATGATAAATTTCACTTGGATTAATAATTTAAAAAGTAAATTACTAATCTATAAAAATAAATAAATAAAATCTCAATTGGTGCGTGAGAATATAATCTAGTCAAAGTTGTAAACAAAGATAAGTACAAAAGATAGTAGACTACTGCAAGTACCGAATAATTATTCATGTTCCAGCGATTGAAAGGAATATATAATAAACGGAAGTACTCGCTTCCTTTTACACTTGATGGCGGGTCATTGGAACCGATCCAAGTGTTTACATTTTACCTTTAGTTTTATTTTTCTATCTTGCGCGATAAATATCTATGTCTATATAAATATATAAACATATAAGCGAAGAGAAAACTCGACCGTGAAAAACCAGTATCTATATCTTCTGAACTTTCTTTGCTGGACCTTTTAAAGGGTTCGCACTTTAAATTAATTATATATTTGTTTTTTTGCCGCCGCGTGAATTCTTAATGAAAGCGAGACGCTTGGAGGTGAAGTGCAAATAAAATATAAAAAGTAAACAATTGTGGGAATTATTTTTTTTTATTTTATAAGATAAGACAATGGGGTAATTATAATATATAGAATATAAAAAATAATTGAGGGAAATATTTAAAAAAATTTTTTTAAATATTTCCCGGGCTTTTAAATTCGAATTTGAATTTGAGGCGGTTTCGTATGGATTGTTAATAAAGAGGTTTATGTATGCATATGTGTATGTATAATCATATATAATATGAAAAAAATAGGATATATTATTTATGATTGTTTGTGAAAGCATATTGCTCTTAATATGATATGATTATGGCGAATTGATACGGTTGGTGTAGCCTTCAAGACCGGCAGTTTACTTTTAAATGAAACTCGTCCAACCAAATGATGATAATCAAAAAATCACGTGATTACGATATCATACAACAGGTGGACGTTAAAACTTTCTACGGGCTATATATATTTTATATGTTCTTATATATATTTATGGGGATTGTTGCTATTGGAGAGCGAAATATATTTGAAAATATGCGGGAGTATCGGTATTTGAAACATTTCCAATTCTAATGGAGTAATGGAAATTTAATGAATTTGAAAATTAATGGATTGATGGATATGAAAAATTAGTGGGTTTATAAAAAGGAAGAAAATTTGAAATTTTTAAGTAATGGAAAATATAGATTCGATAATGGAGTAATGGATTTTTGGAAAAATCAATGGGGTGATAAGTGGAATTAATGGATTTATAAAGAAAAGAAATAGATAGAAAATTTTAATTAATAGATTAATGGATAATGGAAAAAACTAATGGAATAATGGATAAGTCGAATTAATGGATTCAATAAAAAATAAATTAATGGAAAAAATCAATGGAATAATAGATATGTAAAATTAATGGAAAATTTTGATTAATAAATAATGGAAAAAATCAATGGAATAATAGATAATTCTAATTAATGGAAAACTATTGACATAGTAATGAATAGATTTTTTTAATTCAAAAATGGATTAGTAGAATTAATGGATTTATAATTAAAAATAGACATAAATAGAAAATTTTCAATTAATAAATAATGGAAAATTAATAGAATGGAAAAATAAAAAAATGATTGACAATTAGAACTTTTTTGATAAAGACATTAATAGAAAAATGAATAATTAAAATTAATTAATTAATGGATCAATGTTAACTAATGGAAAAAATTCATGAATAAAAAACTATCATTCACTATTAATTTGCATTAGTTTATTTATAATATATAATTATTATTATTGTTATCTTGACCTCAGGGTATAATTTGTGATGTAATGTTCCCCAGGATATTATAGTCCTGTAATTCAAACAAACGGTCTCATTGCTGTTAATAAAAAAGAAAAAAAACGGTATTGTCTTTAACTTGATTCAAATCACAATTCAATTGCTACACGGCGTAATCAAGAGCGCGAGAGACTTGCGTGATCAGATGCTTTATATTTAACATTAGCTCGTTAAGAAATCCAACAAGCTCGCAAACCATCTCGATTGGTTCCCATATAATACAATAATACAGATTTATATCGTTATCATTATCATTATTAATGTTCTTGCTATTCTGCTACTGTCTGCTGTCAGAAGTTGATGCTAATGCTACCATAACTTCTTACTACTCCACTATTATTATTCCACATACTGTTCTGTGTCACGTTAATATTCAACTGAACTAGCAGTAAAAAATAACATTTTCCCATGATATTATTTGTGGTAATAAAATTTTTTACCGAATATTAACTTGGGAATAATTGTCATACTTTTTATTAAATAATCCAGTTTTTACTCCCGCGAAAATTCAAAATTTAAATCCTACTCAAAATTTCTCATTTCCCGCTTTCTCTTATAATTAAACACAGGCAATAATTGAATTATTAAATAAATTTGATGTTTTTTGTTTAGGTTGTCAGCTAGTGAGTAAATAAAAGACACCCACGTTTATATTTTTATAATTTAAGCGTAGGCGACGGTCAAGGTACACATCCTACTAAACACTAGATATATATTTTTAGTCTGCGGCTACTAAATAATATGAAGATTTTCTGGGACATCTATAAACTAAAATTTTTTTGGCGCGAAAAATTTTTTTTTGGTATAAAAATAAACTTACCGGTGAGTGGTGCGTAAACTGGTGCAGCATAACGCGGGTCATCTTCATAAATTGGTTGATAATGTGAATTATTTATTTTTGAAGGTCCGAAATATATTTCTTCAACGGAAGCTGGTGGTAAATAACCAGGCTCACGTGATAATTCTTTTGCATACCTTAATAATTAAATTATTATTATTATTTTTAATTAGTAATTTAAATATAATTATTCAAATTACCAATATTCATTTTCAGGTTCGCGACGATGCGATACGCGGCTATAAGAAGTTTGCGGAACTTGATGATGATGATGATGCTTTTGATGATTCCCAGGAGTTGCGATACTGTGGCGGCGTAAATACGCGTAATTTTCTAGATCCCAGGGATCGACGTACTGGCGCGCACTGCCCGCATCACCAGAACTTGATGATCTCTGAGAATCTATTGAGTTCCAATAAATAGACGAAGCTGCCGGCATTTTATTATTTCAAATTCAAATTTTTAAAATAAAAAATATTTAAATTTCTGATAATTTCAATTGAACTGAAAAATTATTTTAACTCATCTTAATTAAAGATTTTTTTTCTGAATAAAATATAAGACACTTGAGCATTGATGAGCTTAAATTATTTATTTCGCAACACGCAAGTACACTCGCTCGAGTACTTCGAGACACTGACAATTTCTTCAGCAGGTGAAACCATAAGTTTCACACGAGTCGACTTCCCCCTCTCGTGTACGCCAACATGAAAATATAAATAAAATTTATTCTACTCATTGATGATCAATTTTTATTTTACAGCCTGTAAATTAAGATATTAAAAAAAAAAAATTATTTAGTTATTATGCATATTAATTTTATTTTTATTATTAAACTTTCGTACAATTAAAATAGAAATAAATTTATAATTATTCTTTATTCTAGTTTTTATCATACACATCAAGATTACAAAAGACTTTTTACGGTATCCAGTAATTTCGAGTAAAAAATTTTAAAAATTAAGTTGACTACATTTTTTTTATTGTTGATTAATAAAACGATTGATAAAAAAATTTTCATTCTAACTGACAAATAATATAAAATTTTTTTAATAATTATCGTTCAAGTATTAATTATCATCATTATCAATATTATTATAGTTATTATTATTATTATTATTAATATTATTATTATTATAGTTATTAATATTATTATTATATAATTTAACAGAGTTAATTGTTCTTAAAAATTCCATTGTCGATTGATCTTACAATTATCAATTGAAAGTTGTTTTAAAAACTAAAATTAAAATCTATAATTTTTAAAGAACAAAAAAAAATTATTAATTTTTCTTATCAATAATTATGAAGAAATAATTCAGTATAATTGCGAGTTAAATAATTTATTGGAGCATCGATTGTAAAACTGTACTTATTTTTTTTTCCTATTTATAGAATGACTTGACCATTCTTTTCAGTTATTTTACAAAAATAGTAACAGTTTATATTATTTGTAAAAAATAATATAAAAAATTGTCGTATTTTTGAAAATTCAAATTTGAATAAATGAAAAATTGAGCTATATTTAAATGGATTATTTTTCAATATTGATATACAAAAATTAAAACTATCTAAGTAAATTATAGCCAATAGCAAGACTTAGATCAAATCTGCGACGTTCAGTGGCATTTCATCGATGTGGGTGTTGTAGAATTGCTCGATGTCGCTCAGAGTGCGTTTATCGTCTTCAGTTATAAAATTAATGGCTACTCCTTTACGTCCAAAACGACCACCACGTCCGATTCTGTGGATGTAATTCTCACGGTTTGATGGAAGATCATAATTTATGACAAGCGATACTTGCTGGACATCAATACCACGCGCCAAAATATCTGTTGTGATGAGAACACGAGATGATCCAGTACGGAATTGTCTCATGATCGTGTCACGCTCTTTCTGCTCCATTTCTCCGTGGATGGCTGAGACAGTAAAGTCGCGGCTCTGCATGTTTTCAGTGAGCCAGTCGACCTTGCGACGGGTATTGCAGAAAATGACAGCCTGAGTGATACTCAAAGTATCGTACAAGTCGCACAGAGTCTCCAACTTCCAGTCTTCCTTCTCGACGAAGACGTAAAATTGCTTGATACCTTCAAGGGTCAGTTGTTCCTTTTTGACCAGAATGTTAATCGGGTTGCGCATAAAGCATTTGGATACTTCCAGTACATCAGTCGGCATGGTAGCAGACAGCAAATTAACTTGGACTTCTGTCGGAAGTAACTTGAAGACATCGTGAATTTGATCCTTGAATCCACGAGACAACATCTCGTCAGCTTCATCCAAAATGAACATCTTGATGTTGTTGGTGCGCAGCGCACGTCGATTTATCATATCGTAAACTCTGCCAGGAGTTCCCACGACAACATGAACTCCCTGTTCCAATTTGCGCATGTCATCACGCACGTTAGTTCCTCCAATGCAAGCATGACACTGTGCATTCATGAAATCTCCAAGAGCAATGACTACTTTCTGGATCTGCTGGGCGAGCTCACGAGTTGGAGCGAGAATAAGTGCCTGGCACTCATTGATCGACGTATCTATTTGCTGCAAAATGGAGATTGAAAATGTTGCGGTTTTACCAGTACCAGACTGGGCTTGGGCTATCACGTCGTGTCCCTTGATGCACGGGAGAATAGCGCGAGCTTGAATAGCCGAAGGCTTTTCAAAACCATAAGCGTAGATACCACGAAGGAGCTGATCCTTCAAGTTCAAGTCGTCGAAGCTCTCGACGATCTGCTCCCAATTGGACTCGATCACGCCATCTGGCTCCATTCCTGGGGGCCCTTCGCTGTCGCCAAGACCATTCTTCGATTCGTCATCAATTCTGCGCTCGTTATCTGACATCTTGACTTAGTATCTCGATACCTAAATAAATAATTTTTTAATTTATTAAATTGATAATCGCATTTTTATTTAAAAATAATTTTTATTGCTAATCAAACTAAAGTAATTTGAAACAACTGCTCCCTCTCTGGCGGTGTTCTATTTAATATTCAATAATCGCCACGCATAACCCCACTAATCGTTAAACTTAACGCACTGCAAATATAAAAATCTAACCATATGTTAATTTAAACCGTCGAAACTCGCGCGTTTTGAAAAAATAATTATTAATAAATTAAATAATTAAGTTTTGACTGATAATTACTTTAGTTAGTTATCAGACATTACCGAAAGTCCGCCATAAATTTAATCTATGCCTCAATGCGCGTTCTATCAAATTACTTTCACGTCAATTTATCCTGCCGGCATTTAATTTACTCATATTTTTAACCGTTTTTTTTTTATTTAAACATTTTATAAAAAATAAAAAACAAATTTTTAAATAAAAAATTTTTTTTTGAATTTTTGAAATTTTTTTTTTTTTTTTTTAAATAAACAAATAAATAAAAAAAAAATTTATAATTTTTTATAGACAAATGTTAATTTTTAATGATTTTTTGAATAAAATACCCGACTTCCGACACGTGGAAACGCTTGGGAAAATTCTGATAAAAAAAATTAATACTGAGTAGATGAGAAAATATAAAATTTGAAAGCAAAAATAAAAATAAATAGAATAAAAGTGAAGAATAAAATGTATAAAATTATAAATATAATGAATATACTAAAAATAATAAATTATGGAGCCTCAATAAGTAATAGATAGCGTGGGAGAGCAGGCATACTAGAGCGAGTGAGAAATAAATTTAAAAAAATATAAAATTTACCTTTTAAATAACCAAGTTTATGATTATAGATTTATCAAAGCCGATATTTTTGGTCTGTGAATACAGAATGTGTTTACTTTTCCAGTAGATATGTTAAAAAAATTAATTTTTATTTAACAAGTACTAGTCACTTGCAAATGCCTCAACGTGGTCAACGTTAAATGAACAATAAATTGTAAGATGGTCATGCGCCTCGAAAATTATCACCTGGCATCTGGCATCTGGCATCCAAAACTATAACGCGTCCTATCTTTTACCGCCACTGCCCTCTATTCATTTTGGCGGCAAATTTAAAAACGCGGGAAATCCACTAATTCAAATCCCCACAAAAAAAAATAATTACTTCAATAAATTACCCCACATTATTATAATTTCCCCTTTCATTAATTTACAATTACAATTTAAAATAAAGAATTTAAATTTTCCCGCCATTTGTAAAAATTTGAATATTTTTCCACATCGCTCGTCGCTTAACTAAATAATTTACCTTCTCATTATTAAATTGCAATGAATTATTTATAAAAATTAAAAAAAAAGAATTTAAATTTTCCCGCCAAATAAGAATTCAAATATTTTCCCGCTTATCTCTCGTCGCTTGACTAGCCGCAGCCAGTAAGTTTTTTATTTTTATTTTTTGAAACCCGATCGAGTTTCTCAGCTTAAAAATGACGTAATCGATGATTTTAAGCTCGACACACACACAGATCGAGGTGTCGTATGTGTGTAAGCTTAAAAGTGTTTTGCGGGGTTATCTAGTTGTGTGTGTCTCCGGTCTCTGTCTAGGGTCTCACTGGACGCGCATGCGAGAAACTACACCGTGTATTTAGTTGTGTGTTCTCTATCTGTCATGGATTCTTATAATCGTCCGCGAGCGTACATACGTGGTAATTTAACAATTATCCACGTAATTAATACCATTTATAAATTTATTTAACTTTGTTTTATAATATTATTATTAATAAGTTACGTGTTGTAAATTTAAATGGCGGTGTTAGTTGTGTTTGTCATATTTATCAAGTGTTAAAAAATAATAATGATAATAATTAATTTTTAATTATCATTATTCTTGTTATTCAAATAATTCATTTATTTATTAAATAAATATTTTAAATCTCAACAAAAATGAATGACAGCTCAAGCAGTGGGAGGAAAAAATTCGTGAGTAATTTTTTTAAAATTTAAATATTTAAATTTTTAAATTTTTAGTACAGGTCAGGTTTATTTAATATAATTAGTTTTATTTGTTTACTATTTATTTTAATTTGTTTTGGGTAAATAGATAAATAAATGTGGGAAAATTAGGCCACTACTATAAATATATCAAGATAATATCAGTGTAAATTCCGGTAAAATATATCGTGTGCTTTTATTGACAATTCGTGTCGGATTTATATTTATCACGAGACGTTTTAGATTCGAGGAGAGAAAAAAAAAGAGAGAGAGTGCTGGTAACTGGTATTTTCATGGGTGTTACTATTTTTAGGTTTGTAATATTTAATAAATAACTATCGATACATTCATTATAAATGAATGTATATGTGAGTTTATTTTTTATGGCAGAGGTTGTCAAGTAAATTTGCATAAATTTTTTTTTAATTTTACGTCTATTAGTAAATTTTTTTTAGCCATGGCTCTAAAATTTAAATTTTGAAAATTTTCAAAATTAAATGCGCGCCTTTGTACCTTTGCCGAATTAAAATTATGTAGATTTGTCCAGAAGATAGGATGCTTTCTTCTTGATTTACACGAAGAAAAGTTTCTTTTCATAGAAAATATATTTTTCATGCCGTAAGATGGACTGGAACACGGACCCAAGGTCGCTAGCGATTACCGCGAAGGTCTCGGGTTCAAATCCTCTAGGGATTTTTTATAAAAAAAAAAACTATCAGACTTTTTTTATAAATTTTGGAGGAATTTGCAAAAAGTAATTTATATATATTTATTATTTTATGGTTAGTTATTCATATATTTTTTAAATAATAAAATGAGCATAGAAAATTTTGGGCGCAACCTTCTACTGATTAAATAATTAAATAGTTTGACAGTTTAGTAAACAATGCGTTTGAGAACTTGTATTGTTTTTAAATAATTTATATTGACACGTATTTAAATCCGTTAATAATTAAACGCTTTTTCAGTTGAGGTATTCAAAATTTTAAATAATTATTTATTTTATTTACAATTTTTTTTTTTATAGTTTACTTTTTTTGACAAACAAAAAATCATTAAAAAAATTTCAATTTATTTTAAAATTCAGCCTCGAAAATTTTGAACTCCAAAAAGAAATTAATTTTTAAAATCGTCTTTGTACCAATATTTAATATTTTAAATAAGGTAAAAGCCCCTATACCCGCTCAGTACCATTAGTCGCTCACTTTGACTGTTTAAGGCTTTTTTTTATAATTTCTATAAAAAAAAATTACAACTAAAAATATTATTATTGATAAATAATTATTTGTGAATCTAAATATATTAAAATATCATGTATCAAATTATTTTATAATAAATTATAAATTTAAATTGAATGACTGTTTTCAAAATCGCTTACAGCCGGGCATTTTTTACTTTAACGTTCATTCGTTAGATTAAATTGAGGTTACGTCAAATTTGTTAATAATTGTTATAACTATATCTTATTAAATACACCTTTAAAATTCATGAAATTTTATATTATCAAAGAATAAAGTAATAGAATTTCAAAATTATTTTTCAAATTAATAAATTGATCATATTTTAATTGATACTGTCTTTGATCGACTAAAGGTACATGACAACTTTTAGTGAGCGACTATGGGTACACTCAAGGACCTTATTTAAAAAATTAATGATAATTAATTATTAACATTATTCTTCAAACTTAAATTTTATTCTAATATTTAAAACTATAAAAAAAATATATGGGTTTTCATTTTATTTAATAATTTATATTGAGTGATTCAATCTCACACCAATGAAAAGTGAGCGGGTATAGGGGCTTTTACCTTACTCAAGTAGTTTCTTAGAAGAAATTTAAAAAAAAAATCTAAAAGGAAATTATTTAAAATTTATTTGTACTGCTTTTAAAATTAACTTTCCATTGAATTATTAAAAATAAAAATACATTCCTTTGAAAATCGATAACAAAATTTTCTTTTTAAGTCTCGGAGTAAAATTCACTGAGGGAATTTATTTGAATTTTAAAACTCCAAATCGGAGTAAATGCGGATTTAAATAAAATCTAGATCATTCCGAAATCTCTTCACTGTAAAAACAAATTCCTCATTGACTCCATATCCGGAATAATTGTTTTTTACTCCAGAACTCTGATCCGGAGTAAATGCGGATTTAAATAAAATCCATAAACCCGCCAGTCTCCCGATTTTTCACAGCGCAATTAATAAATACAAGCTTTGTAAATCAATAAATCGGGTTTAAAAGTAATAATATTTATTATTCAACATGTTCTACATTCATGAGTGATAATGATAATAAATATAGATATATATATAGCCGGTAGATGACAATATTGTATTGTATTTCAATCATGCAATTCCATCTTCAATAAATCTATCTTAAGCAGATTTATTTCCTACATAATTCAATCTCGTCTCGCCTCTGGAATTTAATAATATATTAAAACTAAATATTTAAATAATTTATACCAACTAAAACTACTGACGTAAATAAATATATCCTTAAAATAAATATAAAAGCAAGCTAAAATTTTGAACAAATAAAAAAATAAAATCCAAGGAATGATAAATGTTGGAATAAAAATAAATAAAAAATACGGAAGAAGAAAAATATTTTTTTGGCTCGAGTTACCATCCAGTAAAAAGTTCCATACCGATAAGAAAATTCAAATGGATAGAGAACAGATAGTCTATCTAAACAATAATAATAATAATAACAATAGTTAAATAATAGTAGGAAATTTAAATATATAAAAAATAAATAAAAATGAAAATCAGAATGAAAATAAAAACCGACAAAACCTTGGCTGCGTATTATCGTATTCCACTTATCACAGTAGTCTATGCTCTATACAATATCTGCTAATAGCTCAATAAAAATTCAAAAGAATCCATTCGCCTATAAAATATATATATGTATTTTAATTTGATGCAATAATAATTTATTTTTATTTCCTTGGATAGTTTAATTTATAAATACATACTCCAATTACTTAAGTTTAATGCAATGACGTATATATTTAATTTATTTTTATTTATATCTAATAGGATACTTTTATAGCTCAATAAATTATGGTTGAATGAATTTTTTTCTAACGTAATTGTTTTATAGGCACATGTGTTCAGCGTGTAGATATTTACTATTATCATTATCATCATATTTAAATATAAATACATATAGTTTTTTATGCGCGCAAGGTAATGGATGGGCGCGTTATATTGTTATAAGTTATCACACTGGGTATAATAGTAAACCTGTTCGATACGAATTAACGAGTCAAGCATCTTACAATACACACGTCTATTTAATTTAACGTGACTTAGAAGCCTCTTAGCAATAAATCCCGTACAAGAAGAAACCCTCTATTGCTGCGGATATAAATACATTTATATATGTTTTTATTTTTCATTTCAGTTAAGTAAAAACCAGGTGAAAAATTATTTTTTAGTTCAAAATGTGAATGTAGAAAACTTACACCCAGAGAATTGAGTAAAAATTAACCGTAAAGTTCTTGAGTCAAAAAACAAATTCGGATTTAAGTCTCAAAGTTTTCAATGAGGTTTTTCGGGTCTTAGTTATGTAAAATCTATAAATTACTCGAATTTAGACCTTTACTAAAAATTTCTCTGATTTATATTAAATATAAATGATTAATGACTTATACGAATTTGATTTTTAAAATTTTTTAATTGCCGCATAATTTATGTTAAAAAGTTCAAAAAGTCTAGATTAATGCAACTGTGATTGTTAAATTGAATTACATGAATATTTATTTAGACAGAAATAAAACAATTCATTTAAATCGGTCGTAATTTAATGTCATACATTTTAAAAATATTAATTTAATCTATCAATCGGGGCAATGTAGACATCTTAATAAATTAGTCATCAATTTCATGTTAATTATTAAATTTTATTTAAAATTAAAATTTCGAATTTTTTTTAGAGTCTATTTTACCCCAAATCATACAATGAAAAAGTTTTCCAAATAAAAATTAAAAATTTTCTGTAATAAAAAAAATTTATCGTCAATTTTAATAAATTTCAATGAAAATTTTGTGAAAAATTTTTTGTGTATTATCTACATGAGTAATGTCACAATGAGTATAAAAAGTTACAGGGGTAACCACAATGATATATATGTACATATATATAGTTTAAAAACAAATATATATGTACATATATATTTATATTTGTTCTCAGTAGTTTTGTTTCCTTTTTTTACGAGCATCCACAGCCGGTGAATTGATCAAACAGTTGCAGATTTAGATGCGCCCGCGACGTGCGTCACGTATAGTCCAAGAGTTGCAATAGGTACGCGAAAAGAGATGGTATAACGCGGT
Organism: Microplitis manilae; assembly: GCA_030273425.1. Lineage (NCBI taxonomy): Eukaryota > Metazoa > Arthropoda > Insecta > Hymenoptera > Braconidae > Microplitis > Microplitis manilae. The sequence goes on from CP092727.1 coordinate 26,856,148, forward strand.
AGCGAAGGTAAACTCGCGGATGAAAGACTAAGAGTGAAAGAGAAAGTAAATCGTGTGTATAGTTTACTAGGCACCCCTAGAGAAAGAGAGAGAGTACAAAGATAGAGATAAAGAGGAAGAGAAAGAGAAAGAGAGAGGAAGGGGGTTAAAAAAAAAATTAAATAAGCTCTGCACGGAAGAAATGCCACGCTCTGGCTCTGCAGAGAGTAACGGATCGAACGCGTGCGTCTGTTCTTGTATTATTCTGTCTTTCTTTCTCTTTGCACGTGTCGCGGTAATAATAGCAACGATACGTGCATTCAGAGACGCTAAGGATACATGTGTGCTACGTGCTAGTATTTTAAAATCCTGCTTTTGTTATTGTATATTTTTGTTTGTCGAGTTTGTTTATTTATTTATTTGTAGTTTTAGTTTCCCGGTGGAAAATAAAAAAATTTTTAAAATAAATTATTCAGGGAAACTTCTTTTGATGTACGAAGCATGAATTCGGTAATTGAGATAATTGATGACATGTCTGCAGGGAGGAAAAATTTCCGTGTATTTGAGTATTAAATTTGATATTTTTTGTTATCTGTGTAAATGATACTGTTTATAGGATATAAAATGGAATAATTGACAATTAGCGACACTCGAGTAAATATTTCTAACTCAATTGCGTAATTGAACTGTTAGTTAACGAATTAACTCCAATCTCCCGATGGGTCGGCTCTGACGTCATATGCATTAATATAATACTCTGTTAGCATGCTGAGAGACTCTTTAATTATAATATATGTTGATGTATACGCTCTTTTTTTATTTATTTTTTTTAATTAAATTATAATTCAATGTTTATTTTTATATTTTATTTTAATAAACGATTATCTGTAAACAATTAATCATATATGATGATATGTGATCCATTTATGACATATATGTGGCTAAATTCCACATATGGTCAGATATGCTATGTATATGATCCATATATACGTCATATGTGTGGCTGAATTCTATATGTTGCCATATATGCTCATATAAAAAAAATATATGATTCATATACGGAGCATAAATTAATCATATATGAAGCATATATATTTTGGATGTGAGTATATATGATATGGATCATATATGTAGCACATTTGGTCATATGTTAAATTAGACCACATATATGACATAAATGGATCACATATGATCATATATGAAAATTTGCCATATATGAATCATATACACATCATACATGTATCATATATGTTTATGTATAAATGATTCGTATATAGAGCACATATGTATATGGTTCATATATGAAAAATTTTCATATATGATTTATTTTTCACCGGTATATTTATCATGTTTTTTTTTTCTTATTAAATTAATTATAGATAGCGGGTAATGGAAAAAATATTGAGTAAAAAAAGAACAAAGAGGCCTGCGTTAAAAAGTTATTTAATTAAATTTATCAATATGAAGATTAGTTAATTTAATTTTCTCGGTACTATCCACGTATTTATTTTCTTATTCCAACAAAGTCTCGTCATACTATCAGATTTTAAAATAATTAATTAAAATTTATTAAAAAGCTATTACATTAATGTCCCAATTATTGACATTGTCCGTAGCATATTTGCTTCGATTATTGACATACCTTCGTCCCAATTATTTACGCCCCTACAACGCGCTACTGTACTAAATTTCAAACAAATATTTAACATTTCCACTTACTGAAAATTATTATTTTTAACAATAAATTCAAAAGTACTCGATCGTTAATTTTTTACGTCTCTTTCTTTGTCCGGACTCTAAATATTATTGATAAATTTTATTAATAAAAAAAAATGAATCCCAAGAATTTATTCAAGAGCGCAGTATTAATTCTCGAAAAATTATTATTATCGAATCGCGACGTGAACTTGGCATCATTTCTAACTTTAATCTCTGATGATAAAAACGATAATGTCATAACACATAAAAACTACTTTCATTTTGTTTGTTCACCTGAATTATTTAAATAATCAAATATTCAATTCAATTTAATCAACCAAAGCTCTATAAATTAATCTCAGCCATCAATAATTAATAAGTCAAAAAAAATTTCAATCACACGCCCGCCATTTGTTCGCCAATGACTTATTACTAAAAATTTAAAAAACTTTTTCTTCCAGCTTTAAAATTTCTTCATTATTATTATCATTTCATCCTTTTCACTCTTTTGATCTCTTAACGCTCATGTTTCAATAACCTCGTAAAGTTTTCCATCGACAAAAGTTTCCTCGAGCCATAACCAACACTCGACTGACACCAGAGTTACAAGATTCCCTTCTGTTAAATTTATCGTCCGCGCTAGTTATATATATATATACGTAATACTATTCTACCCTCTTTCTCTCCTTCTTCCTCTTCCTCTTCCTCTTTTCTTCTTCCCATTCCCTCTTTAACACACTGAGCTGCACTCTACCCTGGATCCAGTACCAAATGTAGAATCTTGGACCCAAAACTCGAAAACATCCAAGTCTATCTAGTCAGACCTTCTGCATAGTTTGATTTAACCTCAGATTGATCATCAGCATGATGATCGACATTGTCACCTAGACAAACTTCAAATAAGCCCTGGAGGTTAAATCGTTCCGTTTAAACCCTTCGGCCCTCTATTCCCAAACTTGCCCTCTATCATTTCCACTCTAGTCTGCCAACAGTTTCCATTCTCCCATACCAGGTCGAGACATGTAACAGTTTATGCTGTAGCTTCTGTTACCGCTGTTATACTGTAACCAATGAACGGAAACACACCACGCGGAAAATGTCCAAGACAATGTCACCGGGTAAACTAGTTACCGCAAGCTCTACTGACGAGCCAGTTGCTTTTCCAAAATGTATACCCTCCAGTACGAGCACCAGCACCAGCATGCTTGCATATATATAATATTAAGCGTCACTGCAAACTGGGTCAGAGTTAAAATCAAAAGGCAGACAGTCAGTCAGTCAGTAAGAGAGGGAGAGACAGAAGAGTTAACATAACTGACAAAGAAAGATGTCTGTATGTTAAAGGGAGAAAGATGACATGGGAAGCTTTGAATCGTATTCAAGTTGAGAAGCCAAATAGTCAAACGCTCAACTCTGTTTTACTCCGTTCTACTCTGGTTTACTCGCTCTACTCGTATACATTTAAACCTAGAGTATAGAGCGTAGAGCATAGAGCAGACTTGCCGAGCGATGGAATTTCAACAGGATAACCAGCTTTTCACTTTAACCGCCTTTCCATATATGTGTATATATGTAGACTGTTGTTTGAGCATCATTTTACACGTTTCACATGGAAATTTATATGTATGTACGTCTCGTTTAGAGAGAGTAAATATTTATCATGTGTATTTTGTACTAATTTTATTTAAATTATTGCTTCCTCTATTTGGATTATCGGCGTCTATTATTTTATTATGAATTATTTGTTTGGTTCCGATGTTTCAGTGGACGTGACATTGTTTTGCGATAACTATTATCATGATTTGTATTGATAGTCGAGATGGTTATCGTCAGAATAAATATTATTTTTCAAGTGTAGGGGTTCAAAATTTTATTTTTGAGAATCCCGCCTAATTTCGGTTACCGGATTAGTATAGATGGCAATTTTTCATAAAGAAAATGGAAAATATAGAAGCAATAATAAATTTCTAGCTTCTGTTCATTTTACCTTAGGCGATAGATTAAATGGATTGTCAATGAAAAAATTGAGTCGTAAAGAAAGATAAATTTATTTTTACATTTTTTTTTATTCTTAAGAGTTATCTCTATAAGGATAAAAAATATAAAGATAAAGATAAGTTAGTTACACTAGTGGTTTCTAAAAGTGCATATGTTGTAGATTATAAAATTTTTGTAAAGCAGAGGGCATTATTTTTTTATAGATCGTTAGTGAGTTATGATTTTTTATAAAAGTAAAAAATACTATTTTTTTTCATGTGAGATTTTATAAAGTGGGAAACGGTGGAAATGTTTTACGCGAGATAATAAAATTCTGACGAGTTGTTTAGATATAACTATTATTTTATGACAGGTAGAAATACAATTTGTTCTTTCATAAATGCGAGCAACGTGCAAGCTTTTTTTTATATATTTATATTTTTTAAAAATCCTGTCATATATTTATGTGTAAATATGAGGATTATTTGATATTATACTTTTAAGTTGACCGGTTAATTTTATCGTGACTGCGCGAAATGATATTAAGAGAGCGTGAGAGAGAGGGGGTGGGTTGAGGCTGATGGTAAATGTAATTTGATAAATTTTGAAATAAGTGGAAATGTAATTGTTGGACGCACTCGATTTAATTAACAATGTTACGCAACTGTAGTCGCATTATCCGTAATATTATTTGATGCTCGGTATTATTAAAACGGATTATTCATTTAAATGTTTATGCCACGTCATTTATTTATTTAACAATAAATCGATTATTCATTTTTATTTTAATTTCAATTTTTTAACTTTTTTATTTACTATTTTTTTATTTTATTAACTGCTGATTATTATTCACACAGCAATTTAATTTATTTATTAGCAAATAAATTACATACCGCGTGTTTAGTATTTAATATTTATTATTTATTTTCGTATTTAAATTATTAATTAACAATTTTATTTAAATAATTATTTTTCACCAACAAAATCTTGACTTTTTAATATTTTTAAAAATAATTATTTTCTTTTACAATGTTTTTTTTTCTCAATCAAACAAAAGCTTTTTTGCTCCAGTGATTTATCGGCATCCGTTCAATGAGTAATCGCAAGTGCGTTTTTTTCTTTGCAAAACTCCTCAATCGCACGCGTCCGTTAGAATATCTCATATATTATTTATCAAATACAATTAAACGACAATTGCCTCGCATAAAAAAAAAACCGACGATAATTAATTATCTGCTCGACTGCTAATTAAAAGACTTATCATAACATACCACCTTTCAATGCTCCATAAATTCGAATCAAATTCAAATACATGACCAAATCTCCACAGAGCTAAAACTAGAATTTTTCTTATCTATAAATTTTTATCAGGCCTTAAAATTGGTAAATTTCTAAATTCAGTATCGTAATCAAAAGAATCACGTGACCAAGATAAAATGCATCAATTGATCAAGGGTCTTCATTTATATTTATTACGTATCTTGACAGGATTTATTCTCAAGGGAAATGGCAAACGTTTCCTCTCTCATTTCCTCATTTTTTTCCTCCTTCCCTCCCCACTTTTTTTATTTTTAACTTCTGAACTTGGTTTCTCTTCCTCAGTTTCTTATTTCCTCTATCGGGACACGACGCGGCGGATGAGGGAACGAGTTCTCTCTCAACTCGTTAAATCGTCTAAAATCTAACGTATACTCTATCCAAGGGTGCGGTTTTCAAATGACGATTTAAACTCCCCACCAAAAAAAGATTGAATCCTTTCAGATCGATGGCTCGGGTTTTCGAGTTAAGATTTACTGTACAAACAACTTTTGCGATCTAGATCGAGGCATGTGTTCACTATTACTGTTATTTCCAATACTCTAATACATCAAACGGATCAATAGATTGATTACCACATTCGGTACTCGTTAATATTAATTATTACTTAATATTTTAACCGCGACATCCGTTAGCGAAAAGTAACTCAGGCGCTAATTGCAGTGATTATGATAAAAAATGCTATGCATACAATACAATGAAGTGCGCACGCAATCTAACCATATACAGTATTTAGTTCTTGGTGATAATTTCCTACAGGATATAAAACTATATAAATTAATGTCACTTACGTTCAAAAATTCAAAAATAATTTCTGGTACAAGTGACGACCGACGCCATTTTCTTACATGACCCATTTTACCCCTCTCTACAAAGAAAAAAAAATTTTAGTTACAATTGATCCCAACCGCCATTTCGTTACGGTAAAAATTTTAGCCCGTTCTGCTCGATAAATATAAAAATATATATGTAAGTATTTATTTTTGTACATATATGAGGTATATATACATATATTATAGTCAGTATTGGGTTGAATCATCGACGACGTCGACATGAGGATTACTCCTGGGACGACAGAATACATGAATAAATTGGTAGCACATCCTGCACCGAATAACTATGTATCACGTGTCATATTCATACTACTCGCCGTTACATACTCACCCACCACTTGTAGACTACACTATATATGTACATATATATATCCATATACATTAGGGGTAGTGTAGAGTAGACTAAAAGTATGTTATGAAGTGGCAGGAGAGGCAGAGGCAAGAGTTAAGAATAAAGTAAGGGGTAGAACGGAGGTAGACTAGCAGAGAAGAGAAGAGAAGAGAAAACTCAACAACTATAATATCCTACTTATCCAACTCGCGTGCGACCCGACCGTTCGCGACAAACTCAACACCAGAGTGCCTCTTTATTTATCCTCAATACCTTAACATTATATTTGTTATTTGTTACACCACACTATTATGATAAATTAAATCACCTTTATAGTCGTATCAATTCCATTTATTCCATGTCGATGTAAATTCTCTTGTTCTGGTTACAGTGTCGACATTAATTACGAATTATTTTGTTAATTATGGTAAGTTTAGTTTTGATTTGAATAATACCTAGGAAAGGCCGGAAAATGATTTGTCTAGGATTTCTCTAGGATTCTCAGAGAAACAAGTTTTTCTAAAATCCTAGTCGAAATTTGTACTAAAAATCCCTGAAATTGAAACAACGATTATGCAAAACAAAGGCTGACTCAATTTATCGGCCTGTTTATGAAGAATGATATAATTTCGGCCTCTTCTGCCTCTTTCTGGAAAATTCTATGATTTCGGCCAATTTCAGCATTTTTGGCCCTTTTTCGACCATATTCATTGAAATTCTATATTTTAGGCATGATTTCGGTCAAATTACGCTATTTCGGCCCTTTTTCGACTATATTCAAAGAAATTCTATAGTTTAGGCATGATTTCGGCCAATTTTAGCATTTTCGGCCCTTTTTCCACCATATTCAATGAAATTCTATATTTTAGGCATGATTTCGGTCAAATTACGCTATTTCGGCCCTTTTTCGACTATATTCAAAGAAATTCTATAGTTTAGGCATGATTTCGGCCAATTTTAGCATTTTCGGCCCTTTTTCCACCATATTCAATGAAATTCTATATTTTAGGCATGATTTCAGTCAAATTTAGCTTTTTTGGTCAAATATAACCTAGGATCTGTGAATAATTCAAATTTTTGAGTAATTTTCTTTTCAAGTGGTTTATTATTTTTGAGTAACGTGATTTTTGAAATTTTCTAAAAATAATCCATTACGGGTAAAAAATTTAGAGCTAGAACAAAAAGTGAAAGATCTTGTGCAAAAATTTTTTTCTATGGCGCCCAATCCAAATTGCTCTCATTTAAATAATTATTTACTTTTTTTATGCCTAGTGATTTGGTAAATTTATTTATAAAAAGCTTAGGGAAGTATAAATGCAGTGCTGAGAAACTCTCAGTCCCTTTATAGTTCCGCTAGATTCTATAAAGCAGCCACTTTAAAGATAAAATCGTGACTCTGGCAAGGGTCATGTAATTCCCTTGATATTTCCTGGATTGTCGTACCGGCATCAGAGCACATCCTCGTGTTTTACCAAATTATGTTAGAACTATGCAAAGCTATGAATATTTGATAAATTAAATTACATTTATAATTTATATGTTTATGCATCCCTCAATTTTTTTTCTACTTTAAAATTAATTACCGAATTCCAAAATTTCCAAATGTAGGCTTTCAAATTTTTATTACCGGAAACGCTCATTAAATCCTTAAATAATTTCATTAAATTTGATTGATCTATAATTTATGCACCAAATAATTACTATTAATAATTCATCAAACTAGATCACCTCCCACTTTTCTACGAGCTTTAATAATTTGAACCTCATTAATATAAAAAAAAGCCATAAACGTTTTTTATCCTTTAGCGGGAGTAATTCAAAATATTAATTATAAAGTTAATAACACATTTAGTGGCATGAGTAATTAGGGCAGAGGTATGCCAATAATTGGGTCATACGTGTACAGAATGTCAATAATTTGGAGATTAAAAATTTATAGCCTACTACAAAAGTCAAAAATATTTTTACAGTTTCAAAATTCTTGAAAAAAGAAAATGATTTTAATTACAAATTTAATCTACTAGTTTTTTTTCTACAAAAACTTTGAGTAGATTAAAATTTAGTCGTATTAATAAATATATTTATACGTATATAGTAGCGAGTACTAGGTCTGGGTCAATGATTTTTTGGCATGAGCTCTATCGCGAGATAGATAAAGATTATAAGAGAAAGATAGTTATAGTGGGTAGAATGAGATGAAAAAAAATATGCTATGTTCAGATAGTTTTTGCTAGCAGAGGATTGACGTTTGGCGAAGAGATACGTGATTGCTCGTGGGGATTAGGATAAACGGTTGAAAGGCGCCTGGTAGTTGCTCACGAATTGGCAACGGGTTGTTGGACGTGTTACAAGACAGCAAAACCAGTAGCTGTTTAAAAGTGAGATAGCAGGTTTGCAAAAAAGCTCGGAAAAAGTGAGAAAATCACTCGCATGTACATCTCTTCACTTTACACTGGCTACTGACGCCTACACTAGTTTAAATTACAATTCTCTAAGCGAGTATTTGTATTTTTATATATATATACATAAGAGTATTACACTGTCGGTTTAAATGAATTCCACAAGCTGTCTTTCTCGTCTTGCTTCCCATTTTACGGTCGATCAGTTCACGAGATCGGCTCGATTACTCATCTCTCACAAATCTGCCCACGAGAATATAACCTTGTTGACAGTTTGATTGACACACAACATTTACTTTTATCAATATTTCATATGTAAACATATATCTGTTTGTTTATATATTAATAGTCTTGCTTTTATTTTATTATTCGATATCGATTTATAAAATAGATAATAGTAATCATTTTATGATTGATGTTATTGGTATTGATGCATTTTTTTTTCTTTATTTAATTCCATAAATTGATAGGCAATTTAATACTGAAATTAGTTATATAATTAAAAAATTCAAGTAAACTTTTCGTTGGTTCAGTTTATCAATTTGTATGGAATTCGTTTTCAAAAGAGTTATGGGTTTCGGTCTAATTTCGAAAATCGGGTTTTCGTCAGATTTAGATGCTTTGAGGTCCCAGGAAGCCATTTTGACTATTTTCACGACCTGGGACTTTTGTCGACCATTTTCCGGTCGAGAAAAAATTTTCATGTGAAAATCGGCCGTTTTGTTCCAAAGATATCATGGGACAAAAATTACTTTTCAGCAGAAGTTTGTAAGCTCGCTTAAACAGTTTTTCAGATTTTTTAATTAAGCATCGGTAAATTAAAAGATACTTCCATAAATAGTTACCAAAAAATTTATTTCCTCGGGAATTAATTAAATAAAATACAAGAGAATAAAATTTAATTATTGTTTTTATTAAAACAAAACATTTAGATGAAAAATTTTATTGATGTTGTAAATGTTTAAATGGAATTCTGACTTTTGTTATTGCTGGTAATTAAATAAACGTGGAAATACAGTTGGCTGTCAACTGCCAAGAAATAGTGCGGCAGACTTAAGTCGTTGCGACTGGCACTTTACGATGCAAAAAGACAAAATTGTAGTAGTTGAGTAGTATAGTTGTATAGTAGTATAAATATATATATACATATGAAACATAAGAATAAGAATAAGACGAAGACGAAGACGAAGACGAAGATGTAGTAGTGGTTGTTGTAGTTTGAAGAATATAAGAAAAGCATACGCAGCTGTGGCCTCTTTGTTTAAATGTCTCATACACAGCTATATAACTCAACAACTATTTTAATCTCTAAGAAAATTTCTGGATAAGATGGCCTCGTCACTTTATATTTAATCCTCATCAAAAGATAGATATAAATATATAAAAAATTCCGCGTCTTTGTTTGAAAAATTTTATCCGACTTTTTAATCATCATTACCACCCCCTCCCCTTTTATTTTTTATATTATCCCGTACTTTAGCAATTTTTAATCTCGACTTTAACCCTCAGACAATTCTTCGCTCAAATCGCTGCAATTGTAATATTTCCGTTCTACTCTATTTTATACCTCGGAAGATTCCCTTTGATGATTTATATCTATATATATGGCGGGTGGGTTTTAAATACGTCAGGTAAAAGAACTAAACCGGAAATAATAAAAAAAAAACGGTTTAAACTGACGAGGATTTTTTTTTAGATAAAGCTTAAGTCGTTGAATTTGAAAAGCAGGGATTTTTCTTACTCATTGAAACGTGTCAGTGGCGAATGAGAAATCTCGTTAAACCTCACCACAAGCATCACGAGGTATCATGATCTCCTAAGCTTGAAATTGGATCGATGTCAGTATATTTCCTACTCAATCCTCAATCCTCAATCCTCAGTAGTGGTAGCTGCACATCAGAAAACTTTTTAAATTCGCTTACTGATGAGGTCATGTCATCATTTTATTTACTACCACCCATTTACCAAAATAAAAATAAAAATAGATAACATTTCTGTTTATGCTTTTTCTCACTTAATGAGATTTTTTTTTCTTTGTGCAGAATTATAATTTTTGCTTGGTCATCAAGACAGCTCTCGTAATTAAGATGAGATTTTTAAAATAAATATATCGATCGAGTTCAAATATGCGCGCGATCGGTAAAGCAGTTTAGAAATGACAGCCGATAAAAAAATTCAAAATTTCGCGTGGAATTTTTTCCGTGACTTCCGGTAATTTTCGCTTTGCAACAAAGGAAAAAAAACCGCCTGAAATTGATGAATTAGCTTTGGTCAGAAATAGTGTTCACGAAAACTAGAAAGGAAATTTTAGGAGTAAGGGTCAGAAAACGATTACAATAAGCGATGAATTTGCGTCGTTGAATTCTAACCTATTTCGTATCTGATTGTTTTAGATGGAGAAGGTGGGAAATAAAAATAAACATTAATCAACAAGGTCTTGGTAAAGATCGGTGGAGTTTAATCAGTGCGTGACCCAGGGCAATAGGAAAACAAGGGCATTTATTATTGGTATTGGACGGAAGGAAAGCACAGGCAACCGGACAATACAAAAGGATATGAGGCAAGTGGTGGTACTTGAGCCGGCTGGCAGTGTTCTGGTCATAAGGCAAACATCATTGGGTCCAAGTGCCGTGACGAGTGTTACGACAACAACCAACAATACTTCCATTGGTGGGTGCGTTACTGCTGCCAACCATCATCATCATCAGCATCACAATGCCCATGACAACCACCATACCGTTGTGTCCAACAATGTCACGACAGTATCCAATGACCACAATCAAAATCGCATCGTCGTTGTTCGTTCATCTTCGGCTTCCTGTATGACCACTGTAAGTTGACCATTTCGTACTTAAACTAAATGATCCGATTGTTTGCAGTAATTTATTTAATAACAACCTGTGCCTGTAGTCGAGTGGATAACATCCTTGTCCTCGAAGTTTAGAGTAATTTGCTAGAAATTTAGTGAAATATTTACCCGGCAATAAGACCCAAATTACTAGCAAATATAACCTATAAAAGTATGTAATGCGAATATGTAAAGTGTAAAACTAGAAAACGGAAGTTATACTAATAACATCAGAAGATGAGGTGAGCAGGTCATTTTACCCGAATCCTGGTAATAATAATAATAACCAAAATAAACCCCTTGTGTTCTGTATCGTGAATGCCAGTGTTACATTTTATTATTCATGTCTTGGGGCCTGTGTGCTCTTACAGACACTTGGGTACCACGTTTGAGAATAATTTTATCTTTTTTTATTCGTAACTTCTTCTTGTCTTTTTTTGACTAAAGCAAAAAATATAAACGGCAGTTTTGATGCATAAATGAATTGTAAAGTAGTTAATTAAATAAAAAAAATTCGGGCCGGGCGGCCGGACGGGCTGGTGGTAAGTCGCGTGTAACTTGAGGATAGAAATTGTGATAGAAATTTTACTTAGTTGTTTTATTACTGCATACACTCGTCGGTTATTATTCAAATTTATTTCATTATCATTATTATAATTATTATTTTAACAATTATTATTGTTATTATCACTGTCATTAGTAATCACAATTATGCCAAATGTATGAGATATTTATGGGAATTATTTTTGTATGGAAATTATTATTTAGCTCGCGTGCAGTCGTAATAAAAATTATTATTTTAAATTAAATATTGTTAATTTGCATGACAAGTGTTTTTTACTCATTTATGCCCAATTATGGTTGTTTAGGGTAATAAGGTTCCATATTTATATTTACCATTTTTTTTTTTTTTTTATTCACGAACCGAATTATTCCCGTCCCTTATTTACACAAAAGTGTATTTTATATAAAAGCGGGAATATCCTGAAGTAACCGAATGTTAATTTGTCTGTGTCAGGGGGAGAATGGAATTCTAGTCAACGGAAATCTTAATAACAATGGAAACATCGTTCTGAATGGAAACAGTGTAATAAATGCAGCAAAATCATCGGATATTGGATCAAATGTTAAGTCGAGTGATCGTGGCGATCATCGAAAAGTTCTCGATACGGTTTCTGTTGGTGGTAATGGCGATGTCAATACGGGAAATCGACAAAAATCAACCAAAGAGATAACTATCCATGAGCAGCAACAGCAAAAGTCACAGTCTCAACAGCAAACCCACCAGCTGGGAGCCACTGGAGGAGGTGGAACTGGAGCTGCCGGTGGTACTGACGGGAAAACCGATGGCGCGGATACCATTTCCGGTGAGTGCTTCTCAATATTCCGTTTTCCATGCGATAAAAGTCATCCATAAAAGTCGTTCTCACATCGTGTAGAGGGAAATGTAGTCTCTGGTACATCACAAGTTAAATTGTCAGACTTATAATGTGACAGATACACCTTTTTTATTCCATTATATATTTATACTCATGAAATTTATTTTTTTTCATTTTCGCGCCAAGTAGTTTTGTTTAAATTTCAATATTTTTATATCTCACTTTTATTATTCGTTTAGGAGAAACATTTTTTTTTTTTATTTTTCACTTGGATGCATGTCTACTTATTTTTTCTGCTGATAAAGGGCACTCGTACATGCGATTTAAAGCCCCGATGAATAATTTAAGAAAAGGTCATACCTGAAAATTTATAAAAATAAATTATTCAATAATTTAGTTGATAAGTTCAAAAAAACTATTAATAATATTCCCTAGCAGAGTCACTTTCAATTTCTAATCCCAGTTTTTAAATTCTTGTGACGTCATACAACTTTTCGAAAAAATTTCGTGACCCTGGGCTTGTTGGTACTCATTTCAAAGGGCTTCCAACGTAGACCACGATAAAAGAAAAATGAAACCCATTCCTCAAATAGTTCTCAATAAAAATACCCGACTCATTTCCGAGCGAAACGAACGTCTAAAAAAGAACAATAATAAAAAAAACTCCTTTGATGTAAAAAGACGTCAATTAATGAGTTTTTTAATTCAACTATTCGTTGGATTAAGTTGCTACGCCCCAGCTACTAATACCCCGGAGAAAAAAGGGGAAATAGGGGCTAGAAAAATGCGGTCTAGATGATATCTCGCGTAAGAATAGCTGGTTTATGTGGTTTGACTCACGCAGACTAGTCTCGACACTTTTATTCATGAAGAAAAAAAGCATTTGCACCTGGTGCAACACCGCACTCAACAGCATTGTTAGGTAAAAAAAAAGTAAAAAATGTCGCTCGAGGGTGTGAGCAAAAGTCGATTGAGGTAAACCCGTCGCTGGATACACAAGCGACACAAATACCTTGTTCCCGGTACTCGCGGTTAAGGGGTTACGTTTTTTTAATTCTAAAAAGGTTCGAGGTAATGTAGTAAGCCGGTGTGTGGATTTACACGATCGCGGGTTAAGAGATAGTCCAGGGTAGTCTGTTTATAGTGGATGGATACATAAGTTGTTAGACAGCCAGTGGTTTAGAGTGAACAGCTAGCTCATTGTCAGCAACGACTTGATTTGGTAAGGAGTTTGCGGTAGTTGGTAAAGGGCTTGGGAAATGTGGTTTACGTACACCTTACCCTGGCCTTCAGAGTTGCTTTTATCAAACTGCTACAACTACTTTGACTGTTAGAACAACTACCACTAGAAGCGGAGACTACTACGGCGACTACTACCAGTGTCTTGTGAAATTTAAGGGGTGAATTGCAATCCCTTCTATTCCGCCCGGGAACTAGGTCATCCCGGCTTGAGAATTTATTATTATATTCGGGTCTGTTCGGCTCATTGAGTCTGTGCAAAAGTCTCGGCACGCGTCTACTCTCTATCCTATCCAACCCATTGTTGTCTCGTCTCTACTCTCTTTGTAGCAAACGAATCGGTCAAGTTCCATAGATGTTCTTTTCACTGCAGGCGGAAGGGCTTGGTCGAGAAGTTTTTATCGTTTTCCGTTTCTGGCAAACAACGCCAAGAATTCCTTAGATGGTTTTCAGAAAACGAGAGACAAACCGTATCTGCACATGTACAAATGTGTGTTAAGTCTCAAGTGTGTGTGTATCAGAGAGTTTAAAACCTCGGGGGCTTCAAGGGGCGATGGTTAAAGAGAAAACCAGAGGGTGATTCGTGGCTTAATACTATCCAACAGAAACTCTCTCTACCTCGTGCAATAAAAGTTCCGACGGTAGCCTCCACGATTATATCTACGGACAGTTTGTTTCGTCTCCAATTTCTAGATTCATCTGAATGATAAGCTTCTGTTGATGTCCCGTTCGCAATCCCCTCATGGCAAACTTCCGCTTTTTATCTTTTGCAAATTCTATTGTAATTTTAAAAAATTGGCTGAGGTTTCACGTTTTACAGATTTATTATAAATTTTAACGTTAAATTATATGAGCCCATTTAATAACCGACGTATATATCCTCGCATATAGATTGTAGGTGCTCCTATATTAGACAGAATGCATAATCATGCCCGCTATATTAAATGTTATTACTTATATCGTATACTTTTAATGCTCTGTACAGCCATATAAAACCGCATCCAATTAGATTGCAATCTACATATATAGCCATACAGCTATATTTCACTATATTTGATCAGATTTTGCGATAAATATGCTCATTAATGTCTATGTATAGTTGAATTCATTAGATTTATGCACTGTAAAAAATTTTTTTGACCTGGTGTAGTGTAAATGTCGTGAAAATTACACCAAATTCAGTGTTCAACTTAGGCTGTGAATTTAAAATTTTTACACCACCTAACGTGTAAATGTATAATTCAATCGTTGGTTGCTCATTGATCAATATTACAACGAGTAACACGGAATGGTGTAAAAAAAGTAGATTACATCGTGTTAAAATTACACGGATGGTAAATTTATACAGAGAATTTTACACCGTTATTTCACGCTACGGCCGTGTAAAGTTTCAATTGGTTCCATACCTAAAGAACTTTAAAAATTTGAACTTTTACACTTTGAACTTGACAATTCGAACTTTGTAAATTTGAATTTTCGTAAATTTGAATTTTGATGATTTGAACTTCAGTTTCAAATCAAAACTAAAGGTATCAACTATTAACAAATCAGCCATTTTCCTCACGAGTGTTCGAGGTGTGCATTTTTGAATTAACCAAATACTTTTTTGGAATATAACCTTAAACATCTTGGTCATAAATTCCGATTCTTGGTGATCTATAAGAGTTTATTGACATGCGGGGATATTCTATTGGATGTAAAGTTGAATTTAGGACGTAGATAGTTTTAAATGACAATAATTGCACGTGTCCAAATGGGAATGATCTATTCGAGTCATATAGTATAATATATTGTCATATATGGGCAATTTATTATGCAAATAAAAGGTTAGCTGTAATAATTTCAACTTTAGGAAGTTATCAAACTTTTTGTTGAATATAAAGTAGATAATAAAAGGTAATTGATGGCACAAATAATGGGTGTATCTAGAAAAATTAATTACCAAGTTAATTATCTTGTTTTTTAAAGAAATAAAATGAAATAATATTCTTTAATAATTATAACAAAGATGAGATATCGATTGTACTTAGAATGGGCTGGCCATTCAGAGACGTAATTAATGAGTCTTGTCTGTCGTCGTCGTAGTCGACGACATAGTTGTAGTCGTCCTCGTTGCTCGACACGGAGCAGATAATAGTTGATGGCTTTTAATGGTTATTAAAATGAAAAAGAGGGTGTGGGTATGAGAGGCCAAGCGTTGTTGAATAACGTAAGCGGAGGTAAGCGGAAAAAGAGGAATAGCAAGAGCACAAAAAAAGAATAAAATATAAGGAAAAAAAATAATAGAGGAAATAATAATAATAATAATAATAATAACAAAAAAAAAGTTTAGAGGAGGAAGAAGTAGCGAGTGAGCGAGTGAGTGAATAAAAAGAAAGAGAATAAAAAAAAATAAGAGAAACTAAGAATGGAAATACGAGGGTGATTAAAACTTAGCTCGAGTACCACTCGTCGTTCATACAAATGAGGAGTGATTTTTTCGCCAAGACTAGCCCGCTGGGAATTAAGATGTATCGGGGCGTTTAAATAAACTGTGTATATACCTAACGGCGAATGTAATTTAATTCCATCCATTTATACAACACAAGTTTCCACCTCTTATACACACGGGAGACTTGATTTTATACACATCAAGCGTCATTTGTAATTTTGATTCATGATACCCGATGGGACATTGAACTTTTTTAAACTTTTTACCGAGCTTGTTTTATCATTCACATCACCCATCTGTTCCTGATAATGTTTAAACGGTCTGCTATCTGTACTCGTCGGTGTTCGCAATTAACATTTCAAATGAAAACAGACGACGTGTTTTACACGACTACCGGATGAAAGAAAAAGAAATCGGTGCATTTAATTATCTTACATTATCTCCTCGGTCTCGGCTCCCGGCTGGTAGACTAGTCTACATATAGGTCGGACTATTCAGGGGATAGGGATAGGAAGACATACCTTACATAGTTAGTAGACATGAATAGAAGATAACATCAATATCTCCTTGGGTGTTATCTCGATGAGTGAGCTCCTAAATCCCATGATTCGATTCCCGATCAATCGATAGATCGATCCGAACCGGGCCGGACTATATACTAATCCGAAACCAATTACCCTGGGTAAGGGACATCAACGTTGATGTCAGGTGGATAACGAGGATCGTTAGATGTAATTTTCCCGTAGGCAGTTGCTTCTCGCGTGGCTAACATACGCGTGTCATACATTAAGTGCTTTCTGCCAAATTACCATTCAAAGGGTTGTTGTTGTTGGTTTACTGGTCAGCAACGCTACCAGATGGGGGCTTCCTGCTCCCCATTTGTATCAACGATACTGCTTTGAAAATTATTATGGCCTTAACCTAGGTGCTCTCCTAAAGTAGAGGGTGAAAATCGTTTGGGGGCTGGCTTGGAGGCTGCAAGATCAGGAGACCGGACAAGGAAGGGATGCTTGAGCGATGTTATTCCCGTAGTTCCGGTAATATTCGCCAGAGCGGCGCGATTCTGGATCTCACTCTCTCGCTTCTCATAACTATATGTCATCTGAAGATATAGATATGTAGAAGGGCTTACAAAGATTATTCCGGCGTACATACACTCACACGTGCACACACCATCCTAAAGTGCTCTTGTTGGCTTGAAAGACTTACGCCTTTCGCAATTGAGTATCGATCCTTGAACTCTTTAAGGGTCTCCTTGTTTTTTGCTATTCCAGAGATGCAAAAAAAAAAGAAACTCAAGCTCGCTAGCTGATGGCACGTTCAATCGTCCAAAGAGAAACGTAATTCATGAGAGACGATCTTTAAATCGTCCTGTGTGACTGAGATCAATCTGAATTCAAATAAATTTTCCACTCGTGCCTGTCGCACGCGACTCTAACCCATAAGTACGTCTGTTTGTGTCTTTAAACTTTTGGAAGGTGACTAGACGGACCAACATCTTCTCCAGTCTTGTCTACACACACCCACACACACATACACTAGATAGCTACCAAATGTACTAGAGCTTCGATGATCCTATATCGATTGTTTTTAGCTGGTCCGAGACGGCTGGCCGACGTGACGAGCAAGTTACGATCAGCTTATATGTCTTTTTCCAAAGGGGGATGAAAAAGTGGTCAAGCGTGAAGAGAACGTGCCGTGGAAGTGCTCGTCTTGCATCGGATAGATATAAACCTATACCAGACTACATCAACTGAAAGACGAAGAGCAAGACATAGAAGAGGATAAGTTGAATAAGGTGGACTAGCTGGATGAGGTAGATGAGTTGGGAGTAAAAAAAGAGGCGAAGCTAGCTAGCTATATACGGTAAAGCTAGTTTAGACGCGAACCTCTGCCAACGGTCTATTTAAAGCCAAGGGGCTAGCACTGGTAATTTACTGGCTCAACACTGAATAAAAAAAAAAAGAGAAGAAATAATAATGATAATAAAAAAAAGAAAAATATAAAGAGCTCTGAAAAAACAAGTACGGGAAAAAAGTTGGACACCTTGGGGGATGGCTCCGCACTTTGACACGTGACCCAGTTTTATCGGGGGTTATGTAATTGATCGCCGCACGCTCGTTCTGTCCCGGTAACGTGCCGAACCACCACCACCTTCCAGCACTACCCCTAGGCCCTGATGTGGTGGTTGGGTTTTATGTTGTTGCTGTTAGGCTAGGGTGATGTTTGGAATAGTACTGCTGGCAGTGGTGGTAGCGGCGAAGGTGGAGGTAGCTGGTTCCTGGTCGTAGTAATGCGACAGCGTAATGAGTGCATGCACGCGTACGACAATGGATCGATTGGTTAAAATGCGCGTGCCACACATGACAACACGGAACTTGTTACAATGCATGATGTCTATCTCAGCTGTATCATGAATGTCCACTATAATAGTGTGTATAGACAAGCGAGACACTAACTAACTAACTCACTCAACTCGGATCCTCATACCCCCATATCCTCCCTTATTTCCCCCAGCTACTTTAGCTACCCTACCAACCAACCAACGAACCACCCAACCTACCCAGCTAGTTTACTAGTTTACTGCTCGGCGTATTATAGCCGTGTGTTGCTGGTTTACTACAACTATTATCTGAGTATGTCACTCACGGTGTTACCGATCAGGAGCGCTCGACTGCCCGTCGACATTCGCTGTTGGTAACGAGTCTATCGATTCAACAAAATCCACCGAAAACCTCCTGTCTGTCGATTAAACTTCAAACCCGTCGATTTCATAGATTAAATGGGCATGATCGATTACAAGACAGCCCAGTGACACTTTTTTCCCACGCTCTATTTCCATTGACAAGAATGGATAAATGTCGCGTTACGCTTTGCCATATACATGCATGCATGCATGCATGCATCTAGACAGAGGAAGAGAGAGGGAGAGAGAGAAAGGAACACCAGAGACTCCGTCAATCACGAGTAAGTGAAATGCCGGCCAGAAACTCTGGAAAGTTCTCTCTACTAGGAATTATATGCTGTATGTGGGATCCCCGTACAGACATCACGAGTACTGAAGTATACATGTGTAACCGGAAGTCGGGCTGGCCGGAAAGTCGGGCGCCGTCTACGTGGATAAATAAGTCAGCCGAACGTCCTTCGTCCGGGATCACCACAGATATTTTTGTGAGACAGCTAGCAGTAAGTAAGTGAGCAAGAGAAGACCAGAGATCGATCAAGACAACTTTTATTCTTATTCATCATGCTCTATAGGTTATTTATTTTTTATTACTTTCCTCGTACGCTTTTTCTTTTTATTATCTAGTGAAACTTTTTTACACGTTGTAAATAACAGTACGGTTGGCAGCCTGTGCTGGTATATCTTTATAAAACTAAAAGAGAGTATAAGCCGTTGACGAGGGGTTGAAAAACGAGGGTGAGGTCGGTGGGTTAATTACCAGAGGTGGCTGTAAAGTGCCGCGAATTTTCGACCCGACCGTGTATATAATTTATTTCGGTGGCTGGTGGTCATGTACTCCTATCGCTAAATCTCTATATATGTACGTAGAAATGTTGCAATTAATCAAACACTGGGATGCCACCAAGGGATGAAGAGATAGGACACGCTGGGACGGGGTGACCAAAAAAAAGGCAAAAAAAAAGAAACAATATATAAAATATAAAAAAACTAAAACATACAATGTTTCGATAGAGCCAAGTGATTTTTACTTTTAACCATTATCTTTTTTTCTGTAAATTTACTTTCTTCTTTTTATTTTTTTTTCATCATTTCTCTCTTTCTTTTTAATATAGTAACTGTCGTTTTACGGGGTCACTGAAAGGTGGCAGCACCACCTTTAAAATGCAACTGGAAGCGTCTGGCACGATTCCCCTCTGACCCCTGTTGGTGGCGCTCCAAGTCCCGGCAACATCCTTTTTATTTTTTTATTATTATATATATATTTTTTCCTTTTTTTTTTTTTTTTTTCATACCATTTTGTCGGTCCTCTGACTATCTGCTCTGGTGTGATGCACGGGCGTGTGTGCACAAGTATAAAAGTCCGTGCAGCATCAGCCAGCACGTGTGACCGAGAGCTCTCACGGTGTGAAAGACCCGATTGGCTGTAGGCTGCTATAAAATGTCCATACCAATGGGACCACTCAAATAACCCCCACCCCTGAAACTCAGCTAACGTCACTTTAAACACTTGACTCTCCCCACTCCTGTAAAACAACCTCCCGTGAGCCCTTGCTCCTCATTCTTGGTGTCAGTGATGTACGCACATAATGCCAGGAGCGTTAATCTCGAGCGTGGCTCATCCCATACATCACAGTCACGTGCTGTAAACAACCTAAAGAGGTTAAACAAATGACACGATAGGTTAGTGTTAATATCAAACTCCACTAGCAGCCTTTGCCAAGTGAATATTCTGGGATACAAAGCCACAGGGTGATACATAAATAAAGGAGGTTAGAGTAAGAAACAATAATTATGTCGCGTGGGCAGAAACAGTTAGAGTAGTAGACATATTGAAAGTGGCTCTAAAGTAAGGCACTTCTTTTGACGGGTCCCGGTGCATGACGAGATAGATCTTTTGATCATGTAACTCGTCAATTATGCATGCTCTTCTCTGTTTATACTTGGTCTCTTGCTACCAACATCCCTCGACCTATCCACCTATCCACCCATCCATCTATCCATCTATCTACCTAAATGCCTACCTAGCCATCATCCTATCTAGCTAGCCTTTCACTGTGTCCACGACTGTTGCCACCCTTTGGCTTTGAGATAGCATTTTGCAGTTTGCGCACCACTGACATGAGCTACGAGCCTCAGCCAAGTAGAGCTAGCGATGTAGCAATGTAGGAATGTATCTGTAAGCACACAGGCTGTCCGTGTACCGAGACTGTGATAGTGAGGGAAGACGGGACAGTTATAGGGACGGAAAAGGGGTTAGGTTTTTTACAGTAACCGTGGATGAGAAGGGATGAGAAGGGATGAGTAGGATGAGCAAAGAGGAAAAGAGAGCAGGGATTCGCCGCCAGGGTAGCTGGAACTCTACAACCAGGGTAAAATTCTTCCCTCTCTCTTACTCAAACTCTCGCACTGTTGAATGTCTGTGGTAGTGCACAGAAAGGGTACAACCGAAAGGATTCTGGAAAGTGGGGGATTTTACATGCAAGCTACCAAAATAGTAGGGTAGTTGTGTTGGTGGTGGCGTGCGCAAGGGGCTAAGTAAAATCGCCAGTTGGCTCACTCTGCGGCTCCCGCCGCTCGGGAGCACACACGCGGGGCCAACTATACTACACCTTAATTTTCACCAACTATTTTATTAACTTACCAACTTACTTACTTACTTACTTACCAACCAACCAACCAACCAACCAGCCAACTTACTTACTTACTTACTTACCCAAACTAAACAACAATAGCCGTATATTATCAATAGCAATAAATGAATAGCAACAACTATTTGTAAATAATTAATTAAGTAATCACACTCGAGTCGTGTTAAGTTTAAAAAATCAACCAACACCAATCACAACGAATCGGCAAATAAATATATAAATAAATATATATCGTGGCTATTTTAATATCTAAAGTAATTATCGCAATAATCGGTTAGTTTGTTAAAATTAATGCGTCCAACTGCTCAATATTATCACTAAGTTACAAGTGGATTTTAAACAAAATAGTTGATAGTAAAATATATAGAGGTAAAAAGTGGATTTAAAGAGAAATTAAGAATTTGAATTTGAAATTTGGCAAAAGTATAAATTTTATGATAATTACTATATTTACCGTGAGTAAGACGTAGGACAAAGTGTAATAATAAAACAAATAAGAGACGAGTGTTGTGACAAAAGTGAAGAGTGAGATAGTTACTATAAACGTATACTATAATTTTTTATATTTATAACCAAGAGTGTGGGGGTGTCAAGACAAATTAACGAAACAAGAGAATATAAGAGGGAATAGAGTACTGAAGAATTAAGAAGAAGGACTAGAGTTTTTAAAAATCTAAAACCTGAGGGCGCTCGACGCACGCGTCAGATCCACGTGTATCTAGATATTTAATCACAGCTTATTTTTATTATATTTATTTGTTTGTCCTTATCGAAATTAGGATAGAAAATAGATTTGATAATTATTAATAAAGTATGCAATAATTATAACGATCAACGAATTTGGCTGTGCAACATCGTCCGGAATGTAAATCTAATCCATCGTCACAATTCCTACGAGTTAAATATAAATTTGATATTATAATAATAGGAAGAATATAAATAAGAAGAGGAATAGTAGTTTTATTATAAATTTTGCTTCTGAACAATTGGCAAGGGGAAACTACGAGTACCGAAGAGATAAAAAAAATATTTTACAATTTAAAGTTTCACGTCGTTATTGAGTTTCTAGAATACTCGTCTAACAATTCGTCCAACAATCAATTAAAAAAACGGTATTCGAATTTAAAGTGATCACTCGAATGCCCGGAATCCACGGCCAGTTATTTTTAAAAATTAAATCTGTTTGCTTGAGTAAAAACTGACAACAATCGTACTATTGTGTGTAAAAGTAAAATAGAGAAAAAAAGTATTGATCAATAAGAGTACTCGATAATTGGCAAAGCGAAACGATGGCGGGTTACAATCACGCGAATTCTCAACGGGTCGTCTACCACGCGACCTATCCAACGCCGCTGGCTCCAAGTAAGAAATTTTTAGTTATTTATACACGCCATGTCTTTTATTCTTTCAAAACTATTATTATAAATTGCTGTACATATTTTAATTTACAACTCATTACTGCTGGTTTAAATTTTAACCGATGGTTAAGTTTAAATACTGGACAATTATAATCGCATTGGCGCGATAAGATAATTATCAAAGTTGGTCGTTAGTTTCGTTTATGGGGCAAATCAAACGCGAAAACGTTAGAAAAAACTAAAGTTTACAGTAAGTAAAATAAAGTGGTACAAGTTTTTTTATTTTAGAGCTGGAGGGAAGGCAGCTAGCAGCTAGCTGGCGAGGCGGGATTACAGTATGTCGTGATTCAAGCTCAGGTACATACTGAAAATGATGATGGCTGGATTGGATAAGAAATGGAATTGCTTGTGTTACCAACCCGGTATAGATATAGAACCCGAGCTATAGAGGTATAAATGTGGGCAGGTCGGCGGTAGCTCGCTAACTTTCAGGGTTAGCTTGTAATATAATTTAAGAGTTATTTAGAGGTCTCGTGATCGTGTACGGAATCGGTTACGGAAATAATGCAGCTTGCTTTTTAACGTATTCTATCTTAGTTCATTTATTTAGTTTGCTGAAACAATAGTTTATATTACTTTTGAATCCGGCAATGTGTTGGTAAAACTGAACCTAGACACATGTTAACTTTACATTACTGAGGTATGTTATTGTAGTATTTGATGATGAGGTTAAATTAAGGCAGGATCAACCTGCCGGTAAAAGAGGGCGAGGAGAGACAGGCGCGCGGGGGTGGAGATGAGTAATTAAACTTTAGTCGTGTTGCTTTGAAAACGGGTGGTATCAATTTACAATTGATGTGACAGAGCTTTGCACGAATAAGTGAGTAAGCGAATGAGGGAGAGACTGAGTAGTTGGAACCAACAAATAGTAGGACAGGGGGGTCGCGTGCTCGTGAATATAAATTACGTTAACGAGCGAGAAATTTCGCGTTACCTAGAGCTCAAGGATTATCAATGCAAGCGAAATCCATTGCGACAATTGTATTTCCTTTCGGACAATTAACGCAATTAGTCCCGTGGTCGGAAAGCCCTCTGTGTGTTTCCATTCCTACGTCTGGAAAGTTAAACCGGAAACTCTCCAATTCATACCCGTCTGCTGAGCTTTACAACCATTTCACTTGCTAATCGTCCTACCATTCACGTTAATTAACTTTTCACTATTTATATCTATTCATCGAACTATTAATAATATTATTATGTCTATCATTTTTTTTCATTCCGAATAAAACCATCGAATTTGCTTTATTTTACGCCAATTTTTATTGCCATTGTTAATTTTATTTTTATGCGCGGTACTTTTTTTTTATATTTTATTCAACGAATTCAGCGAGAAATTATGAGATAATTTGTTTATCACTAAAATAATTACGAGAGCGAGTTACAGAACTTTGCAAAAATCATTGAATGGAAATAAAAAAAAAAACGGTTATTTTGAATTCCAAATTTATCCTGTCAAGTTATAGGTCGATAAAAAAAATTGTTTTGTTCTAAAATTAAATAAAAGAGAAACAAATCACTGTAGCGAAATGTAAAAAATTTCAGGGATTTTATAAACGCACTCAAAAAGTCCATGTACAAAGTTTTAAAACATTTTTTTTCGCTGTACACTTTTTTTCATGAATTTCAGTAAAATAAAAATTTTCAATGGAAAATATTTTTTCCCTTTAGAACAATATGAACTAACAGAAATGAGTTTTAATACCCAAGTTTAAGTACTTGGAAAAAAAAAAAAGAAAAGGTAATGGTGGAAAACGTAAAGTAAGCCGTTTGAGCAAGGGTTTAAAATTACATTATACTCAAAATCTAGGAACTGGGTCATTAAAATGTTTAAGAGCTATTTTGACTCACACAAACCGTATAAATTAATTTAAACACAAATTAATAATTAATTACGATTGTAGAACCAGTTTCCAGTCTAATAACTGCCGGAAATAATAATTATTTATCCTCAGTTGAGTAAATTCAATTAATCTATTCGAAAGTAAAAACTGAGCCCATAAATCCTAGGCCAATATATTTTAAAAATAAACGATTTCCAATCAAAACAGTATAAAACATTGGAAGCCTCACACACGTACAATATTTACCAAGGGTAATTTACGAGGTAAATTTTTTACCTTACAACAAAACAGCGTGACATCTGGATTCTGGTATTTACTATTTTATGCCGTTGCATAATTTATGCTCTCGCCAATTCTTTTTATCTTATAACATTTTATTTTATTTACAACTTTAAGTTTATGTACACTGATATCCGTATTTATTTTATTTAAAACCAACCCACAATCCATAGATTTGGACAAAGCCTCTGACCCACATTCACTCAGACAAGAGTTTGTTAAAATTTATCCAACCGGCCAGAAGACACCAACTGGTAATATTTGCCATTGGAACGAGGTCAGCATGTTCTTAGTCCCGCAATCCCTTTTTTTACAGCCTTTTTTTATCACGTAATAAACTTAAGGGTCTACAGTCCAGTTATAAGAAAATAACCGTTTTTTTCTTTACAATAATTTATATTTTCCAATATAATCCTTCCTGTCCTCCTTATTTCTCCTTTCCGTTCCTTCCCCGGCTTTCTCTTCCATTTCAAACCGTGTAATTTTGTTCACGTAATAAACCCAATTGAAATTTATTAAATTGCAAGTGAAAACTAATGTCTATTTGTTATATTGTAGACGGGGATCCAATAAAGCTACCGGAAAACTTGGAGACACTACCACGTGCCGAGCACTTTCCGACCCAGAGGCACCGATGGAACACCAACGAGGTACTTATATTACACGATATACAATAGACATTATAGCAGATATGCCGTACCATCTTCAACATACCATTTAATACCGCACAATTTCGTAAGCGAGCTATCAGCATCCGACAAAAGTACCAGCAGCAAAGACCTAAAAATAATCAACCCCATTCTCGTTTACTCTGAGCTTATTCCCAAAACTATTCAAGTCTGCTGGATCCCGGGATGGAATTCGCTCCCTCAGGAGCTCTCATTGAAAAACTCTTAAAGCCCTTGTTGCACAAAGTCCTTTTTTATCACCCGGGAGTATTCAGCGCCCAACGCACCCTACAATGTAGTACATAAATAAAATAGCCTAGCCAGAGGTTCACTCGCGGAAAGGCTGAAAAACCCGCGGAAGGCATTATCGGAATTTCGCGGCGGTAGCAATTTCGTTTTACCCATTTATATATATGTATATATGTATGTAGTCTATATCAGTGTGTTTTTATCCCAAGCCACCAGCACATGGTCCCGCACGCTTTCTCGTTAACTTCTATACAGACACTCTTTATAGTGATACTGCTTGAATATATTTAGCAGCAGCAGTAGCAGCAGCAGCAGCGCAGTGTTGAGTTAAGGTTTGAGCGGTTTTATACAGCCGGCAATTCTAGTTACAAGTACAAGCACAGGTAGAGGTAGAGGTGAAGCTAAAGCTAAAGCTACAACTAGACCTATTCGTTGATTTTATAACTGGGAATAGTAGTTACTCTGGAGTGCAGTAAAACAAGTATATAAAGTGTGTGGATGTGTGGTTCCGCGAAAAGAGAAGTGCAAGAGAGATAATATCAGAGTTGGTGGTTGATGGCTCGCGTTGTGGTTGTTATACTGTAGGTATGCATGTTGAGCTACTTAGCGTGTATTCAGGTGTTGCCTGAGCGTGGATGTACATGCACATATAGATCAAGCCTAGGAAACCTTGCGGGCTACCCACAAAATATACAGCCCTAATATACATATGCAGGCTTAAGTGTGCGTCTATGTGCGTATGCTGGTGGTCTCTCCACGTATCTAGGTAATTGTTGGTATGTATGATACAGTTTAAATGTATATACGGATGTAGTCCATGCTGTGTGCTGGTAACTCTCTGACCCCGGTCTCCGATCAATAGCTGGAGCCGACGGGCACGGTTTGAGTATGTGCTGAGTTGTAGTTGGTAGCGAGTCCAAATGCTACTCGTTAAACTCAGAGAGGCTCGCTGGAATTTTACTCTATTCCTATATCCTGTGTATCTATATGCGGCTCTTTTCTGCTCTTATCCTTCCTTTCGATTCGATTCGTTTCCTCGTGGGGTGAAGGGGAGATCGAGGATTCCAAGTCAGAGTCGTAGTTCGGATCGGAGTCGGGGAAAGTTGAATCGTTGGGAGTGGAAATTTCTCTCACTTCCTGTCCTCTTTGGTTTGGCTTGCCGATAACGATGCCATGAAGGATACTGCTACCGCATCCAGACGAGCCGGTATAACTCTTTCTTTAGGAATCTCAACTATCCACGATCGTTTGATAAGTCGAGCACTCTTCCGTTTCCTTAAATTATGCAACCACAGGAAAATTGCTGGGTATCTATCGATCAGTGTGTATGTTCTCAGGAATCACTAAATCCCCTTGATTTTCTTTTCAGTTCTTGTTGCATAGGAAATCATAAACGACATTAATTCCGATGTTTTGTTTTTTTATCGTTTTCTCCGGAATTCAATGCGCACCGGTTTAAACTGGGATCTTTCTGAAATGTCCTTCTCAGACAAATTATCAATATTTTTAACAAAATTTACCGGTTAATTACCCTAGCAGATCCCAATTACGGTAAATTTCCGTAACGTTGCAGCATTTTCCTTTAAATTACGGCAGTGGACTAGAAATTCCCATAATTTTCCATTTTTTTTACCCTAAATGCTGTGATTTATGGTAAAACCCATATTTTGCGGCAACTTGCGGTAATTTTCCGTAACTTATCGTAATTTACGGCACATTTGCCGTAATTCGGATCTGACAAGGTAGTCTTTAAATTGAATTATTTTCTAATCCTTAATTATTGTTGTTAAAAATTTGATTTAAGAGGTTTACTGCATTAAAGAACCCGTTGAATTTATAACCTTAAAAAATCAAATAATTTAAAAGGTAAAAAAAAGAGGGAAGAATAAAAAGCATAAAGAAATGTGGATGAGGCGCCACCCCCCATGGTCGCGTGGAAAAACTTTTAAATCACTCGTTCGCATAAAGTCTGGAAATCAGAGTTGAGTCCCTATCCCTTTTTCTCAACCCAGTTAGTATTCGCCGCCGGGGGTATATCCACTTCTCGATCTTGTTTTCTCACGCCTCTTCTCATTCTATATACGCCAGCCCACCCTGCTCGCTCTCACCCGTATTCCTTTCATCCCTTACTCACACAAGCTTTTATAACTCGCATTCTTTGTTTTAAAAAAGAAAACCTTTTATTTTATTTTTTAAATGTTTTCAGTGTGTGTTGGTCTTAGCTTAAGAGTTCAGATGTTGGCACCCCCGCCTTCGGCAGTGAATCCCCCACACGAAAATACGCTCGCGGTAAATCGTGTCACCCGCGTCGGCTCTTCACCACCATTTTTCTCAAGCACCCTGACGGCATATGAGAGTGGCCTGAGCGTTTTCAGTTTTTTAAAAAATAAAATAAAAGAAAAAAGTTTTTAAAATGAGTGGCTTTCATTTTCTCTTTTCTTTTTTTTTTTTTTTTTTTTTATCGTTCTCATCGCTCTAGTAGAAGCTCAAGTAGAACTAGTAGAAGTATACCAGTAGTAGTTCTCATATACTTTTTAATAGTAAGGGATGCCGACAAAAGATTTTTACTCTCTGCGATGCCGTTTTTTTTCCCCATTTTTTTTTATCATCTACGCTCGCATTTAAATTCCAAACTTCTATATATACATTTATATATCTACATAAATTCATAGAAATACTAATGCTTACACTTGGACTCGAGAAGTTTCCTCGATTGAATAAATCTGATAATGGATCGAGTCTTTAATCGTTCGAATAAATCATTCCCGGTCTCGCGCGCTCAAAGATATAGAAGACTACACTGGCTCTTTGGTCTGGCAATAATAATAATAATAAAAAAAAAATATATATAGAAGGAAAAGTGTGATGGTAAAAAATTTTCCTAACGCTTTTCAATCAACGGCTCGTTTAAACCCGCTCATGAGTGTTGTATATTTTTCAGGCTGCTAAAAAATGAAACTAAAAAAGTTTGTTCGAACGGGCGGCAAAAAAGAGCAATTAAATATTTTTTTCTTTTATACCCTCTCAATTTCATAGGTACATATGTATCTACTCTATATTTATATCTGCATAGATATACATTTGTATTGATACAAAAAGGATGAAAAAAAAAATGTGTCTTTTTGAAATTACCTGCTATGCACACTAACCGACCGCAATTTCACTCAATTGGACTCGAAATTTTATATTTTTTATTTTCTTTGATCGACACTACCGCAAATTTGCAATTTAACTCGGGTCTTTGCCCCACCGAATTGACGAGTGGCGTAACAATTGGATTCGGTGAACCGATTTCCCGAACACGGTTGACACCATACGTTACCACTCTGGAAAACTATAAATATAAAGCGCCTCAAGTTAATTTCAGGGTGACAGTAAATTATTTTAAAATAAATAAAAGGTTTAACTCCTGAATGACCGACTGCCATTTTTACCCCCGACCATTTTCAATAGATTTTTGAAATTTTGCCGCCGGAAATTGGACTGGTCACGATATTTACCCTCTATTGAAACCTTCACCATTTTTACATCAGAATGAAATAATTTTTTATGGAGGTCAGAAAAATTTTGAAAACTCAGTATTGACCATTTTTTTAGCCTGGGTTAAAATGTCACCGTATGTCATTTCACATAAAAGCTGTCATTTTAAAATTTTGCAAATAAATTTTCAGATAAAAAATAAAAATTTGTCAAAAATAATAGAAAAGTTAATTATAAAACTATAAATAGTTATTGTAACGGTAACGATAATAGGCGATGTAAAATTATAAAATTTATTGGTTTTCCTGTTTGATTCAAGTCTCCGTGGGCCTGTGTACAAAGCGCACAAGAGAATGCTAGATAGAAATGTCAATGAAATATTGATATTGCCTAGATACAGTGCTATGGAAAACTGCTTTTCATTCATCGTTCTGATGCCACAAAGAGATTGCAAAATTCCTATATATATTTTGTTGCTTTTTATTATTTATTATATTTTTTTATACAAGCAGAAATTCATGGCGGTATTGTAGGGCAACTGAAGAGCTTATACATTAGCTGTCAAATATGTCGATAAAGCTTTCTTTATCAACTACATTTTTAATACACTATATTTTTCATTTAATCCCAGTTATTGTTCGCTTTATTAAATTCTATCCTTTTTTTTCTCTTTATACATCTCTGGCAGATTAAAAAGTCATGTTAGTTCATTACTTATAATATATATCTTCTCATAACGGCTCTGGTTTCAAATTTAATATGCCATTTTTTTTTCTTGAATTCACTAAACTCTTCACTCTATTGATGGGCAAATGTCGTGTCGGATAATGTCATGACTGCCACATAAGAATAATAAATCATATGTATCATAAGAGTACACGAATTTCCTTTTCGTTTCATTGCTTTTGCAAATATATATGTCATAAAAAATATATGACGCAAAAATTTGCTGAAGAATGCTTTTATCATAGAGTCCAATTTAATGAAAATTTCGTAAAATTTTGACAAATTTACTCTCCAAGTAGAAGAAGAACTTCCGTTGGTCCACTTAAGTACGAAAGAGAAAAAACCCGAACTCCTTGATAAAAAGTAAAATTATTTTCCTTATTTAAATTCTATCCATTGCTATCATCCAGAAGTTGTACTTAAAAAGTCTACACTGAGTAAAAAAATAATAAAAGCATCTGAAGCATGCAACTTTTATATTTATTTAAAAAACATCCCTTTGACTATTGGGTTATTCAAAGCACCTCGTTGGGGTGAGTTTAGTCTGGTTTTGGTTTGAGAGATGCGAGAAGAAATCTAATACATACGTAGCACAGTATATATTATGTGAGTAGCTAGAAAACAGTAGCGAGCATGTGGACTAACGGAAAAGAGAAAATTAACTTAATGCGATGTGGTTGACCGGGGAGAAAATCAATAGGGCTTGTGGTCAGGACTAGTTTTATCCTTTTTCTCCCTTCAGCTCTCTTTCACTGAGTAAACCCCCGGCTCAAACTTGCTTCAGAGTATTTCACATTTGATATATTGATAGGACACGCTCTTGTGTAGAAAGCACACGCGTTGCACGCCAGGAGATTATCCGCGGCTCGTTACCTTTACATGCGCGCTGTAATTTGTATGCCCAGTATACAATGCACAACACATTCGCTGCTGAACAACCTACACATTCAAATCTTTTTCTTTGTGTGCTGTTATTTTTATTACTTTTATTACGACCTTAATTCCCAGTACTTAGATGACCCCGCATGTGTTATGCAAAACGCACCTTTCACACAGTTGCATTCAACATAGATCCATACCCACACCCACTCCCACACCCACATGTGTACATAAATATACATGTGAACACAGAAACTTTGAAGAAACTCACCTATAAGTAAAGTCAAGTTGACTCGGGCCAAATGGAAAGAGAGAAAGCCTTGAAGTAAATCAACTTGGATGCATCACTTCCTGAGCCCAAATCTATGGCATCGTGCATCCAAATTACTTTACCACTCACACGTACATACTTCATATATATACAGACATATACTGCCAACGGAGAATATATTCTTATCCTTATCCTTATAGTGAGTTCGGTTATACTAGGCAACTAGGCAAATCTTTTGGTGGTACTATCGGCTGAATGTGCATAAGAAACGCAAAGGATCGTGGCCTGAACTTCTTAAAACTCGTAGTTCTCAACCTCCTTTTTATTTTTCTATGCTATTTCTTTTACCTCGAGCTCTTTCCTCATTGCTCGAGTGCCAACTGGGGAGAATCCGAGGGGGTAATAACAGTCGAAATTAGTTTTGCCTCGGCAGAGTGGTTCGCATATATTTTCCCAAATGTGTACACACATCCACATCTACATCTACATTGGTAGATGGCACTGGTCTAGGTTGTCAGTGAGTTGTAGCTCTGTGGTGGTACACAGAGAGGAGAGAGAAATTTACATAATACTTGCTCGGAGGCAAGGCGAGGAACTTGCAATGTGCAAGAGCACATCACGGTGTCTTGGAAACTACTCTTACTACGGTATATTTCCTGACCCATTTCACTATTGGCCGAGCGTTGGGTACAACACGAAAGAAATAAGTATGTGCATAAGTATGAGATACTCGCAGCTCGCTCTGTATATCTGTGTATTCTCTTGTAACTACAATAACAACTTGCACAATACACTTGTACTGTTATCATTGTATCGTTTAAATCTATATAGTTTCGAAAGGGGAAGAAGCACCCGTGCCCCAAGACTATATACAACAGCCCAGTCCGTGCAGAATGCAAATGATCAATTAACCAGTTGTAAATCACTGTAACATGCTAAGGCAGCCCAACATCTATCTCTTGGGGCCCATACATAGTCGCCGCGTCCTTTCTTTGTCCAGCCCATCCCGTTCAGAATATATTTATATTCCGACCACGTACCTACGTACGAACGAACGAACGAACGAACGAACTGAGCCGTGCCAGATATAGAAAAGACAGAGACAATCGAGACAAGAGACAAGAGACAAGAGACTGGGGCCAAAGGAGAAAAAGGTTTTCACCCCCACTAATACATATACAGAGAACACGCGGACAGAGACCACCCATCGACCTGTGACGTCCTCAGACTACTGTCTACTTCCGGCTATTTTTTTATTACATTCACTTCTTTTCTCTCTTTTTTATCTTCATCCACTTGTCTTTCTCATTCCGTTTGTGTGGAAACATTTATGGAGACTGTGAATTTCGTGGGTTTACTTACGGGGAAATATCCTGACGAATTGAACGCATCCGTCTCGACTCGATTTCCATCGGGAAAATTTACGGCACATAGTAGAGGAAAAGATTTAGGAGAAATAACGACGTGCTAGAATGGGAGAATGCTTGAGAAGGGGTTAAAGTTGTAGGGTTCATAGAAGATACTCGAGTAGACAGCGATATCGGTTCCTTCCGCGGCCATTCATCATGACCTTCTTCTTTATCCAAAAAGAGACATCAGTAACTCCTTGCGGCACTTTATGTATAATGTGACTAAGTCCTTCTTATTTTCCTCCTCCTTCTCCTTTCCTTTATTTCTCTTTTTTGGTTATACAGTGACGAGTAGTAAGTTAAGTACGGGTGCTTAGAGGAGACAGCCAGTTGAGAAGACGCGGATGACTGTTTGAGAAACTTCCGTTTCCTTAAAACTTTGCATAGCACGAATGATGAATCCTTAGGGAGCTAAAGTATAAGTTGATGTTGTTGAAGAAGTGGAGGCACCAGCGGAATATAAGCCACCAGCAATGTTGACGATGAGAGTTTATGAAAATCCATTTTACGACGGGATGCAAATCCAAGATGAGAGATGAGCGATGACGCCTTCTTTTCCGGTATTAAAGTGCTGGGATCTATATATTTATATATCTGTATATCTGTATATAGATGGGAATATTTTACAAGAGTCTGGAAGGTATACTCGAAAAGTACTTGAGATTTATCAGTACAACTGTCGTGGTATCGTATACGTATTCGTCGGCGTGTAGCCTAGTTGCAGAAATGCTTCTACTTGCTTTGCACCGAGTGGCAAAGTCAACGCTTGCTCAATAATAAAAAAAGGCTCGGCGAAGGGTATGAGGGAGCAAGATGCCAACGACGAGGATATTCCAATGTGATTTGCTGACATCCGCAGGAGTGATGAGGGAAGAGAAGTGAGTGAAGAAAAGGCACATGTCAGCGTCGTCTTATATAGCTGTTCGTCCTCGTCCTCGTCTGCTTCTTCTTTTTCTTTTTCCCGTTTTATCAGCTAAAGGGCTCTTTTAACTCTCCTTTATCCTCTCCTATCCTTGCTTAAATTTTTACCTTCCCAGCCCCAGCACACCCTTGCCTCGGACTATATATTTTTTTCGACATTATAGACGGAGAGTAGGATAAAGGCGTGAAAGAAATAAAACTTGAAGCTTCCGAGTCGAATCAATATCGCTAGTGGCACATAGTGGTACTCTTACTCACTCACTTATCCTTCCTCTCTTTCTCTATCCTTCTCCGCACGTGTCCTGAAAAGCTAGCTAGCTTGCTAGATTGCTAGCTGGCTAAGTAAAAGCTTTAGTTCGGGAGGGTTTTGGGAATTCGAGAGCACTAGCAGCCTCGGGGGAGTGGGAGCCGAGCGAATAGCAGTAGCTCTCGAAACTTAAATCAATTATCGGACTGGCCTAAGTACTTAAGGTGATGATGATGATGTTGATTTGATGATGCAACACATTTTCTGTCTACAGGAAATAGCTGCGATCCTTATCAGCTTCCAAAGACACGCGGAGTGGCAAAGTCGGGAGGTCAAGGTCCGCCCACGAAGTGGCTCTATGTTGCTTTATTCACGTAAGAAAGTTCGCTATCGGCGTGATGGATACTGCTGGAAGAAACGTAAAGACGGCAAGACTACTCGTGAAGATCATATGAAATTAAAGGTTACTATTTTAAACAACCGTTTCAGCCCCAACAGTAGAAATATAAACCCGGCTAAAGTAAGACATTGAAACAAACCCATTCTTTAATAAATATCATTTCCTTCCTTCCTTCTTCCTCGGGCTGCCTCATTTTCTCTGTTTCACTGTCTTTCACTTTAGTCTCTCCCTGCCCCCTGGTCGCCGGTACTTAAGCTAATGACACGTTTCATTTTATTTCCTCTTTTTTTTTAACGATTAAACATAAAAGGTCCAAGGAGTGGAATGTATATACGGTTGTTATGTACACTCGGCAATTTTGCCGACATTTCATCGTCGTTGTTACTGGCTACTTCAAAATCCTGACGTCGTACTGGTACATTATTTAAACGTACCCTATCCAGACGGTGACGCTAAATTGGCAGCACTACCGCCGTGCCTTGCATTACCGCCAGACAAAAAAGAATGGACACGTGACGAATTGGCCTCGCAACTGAGGCCCATGTTTTTGGGCAGCGATGATGATCCCAACAATCCACATCTATCGCAGCATAATAACCACCCAGTTGATATGATTGTGACTCAATTACTGGACAGACAGCGTGCATCAACGACCACGTCAACGACTGGAGCTCAATTGGCTCCTCGACGATTAACACCAGACAATCAGGTAATTTGAATATTTGAATTTCCCTCCTTTGCTTTGTTCCTTGTTGAGTTTTTTTTAACACCTCTGGAGCTAAAATTATTATTGATCATCACTTAAACCCTCGAGGGCCATTGTTTTACAAGTAGAAATTTTAAAACAAAGGATGAGATGTCGCTGTTGACCTTGCTGCAGGTAACCTCGACGACTGGAGGCCAGCAGCCCTCGTCAACGGCGTCAACAGCGCCTCGCATATACTCAA
This sequence comes from Microplitis manilae, assembly GCA_030273425.1. Taxonomy (NCBI): domain Eukaryota; kingdom Metazoa; phylum Arthropoda; class Insecta; order Hymenoptera; family Braconidae; genus Microplitis; species Microplitis manilae. Next base: position 26,891,648 of record CP092727.1, read on the forward strand.
GACATTCCCACTCGACCCAGAGTCAACAGCCAGCACCTCTAGTTTTAAGTCTACAACAAATACAGGGTGGCGGTGGACTTTTGATACTCAACAGCCAGCCATATCATCAACAGCCACAGCAACAGCAACCGCAGCAGCAGCAGACCCAGCAATCTCAGCAGGTTGAAATGCAGACAGTCAGCGAACAGACTTTGGTACAGCAACAGCAACAGCAGACGAGTGTTGATCGCGAGCAGCAGACACAGCAGCAGGATTTGGATACCAAAGACTCGATCGAGCTCACAACACATCAGACAATCAGTGCGTCTGGCAACAGTGGAATGACGGACTTCGTCGAGACCCTGGACTTGAGTCAGGAAGACATTCAGCGAACGCTTTCAGCAAATATGATACCTCCTTCTCCATCTCCGTCGCCAGCTGACAATCATATCATCAATCCCATGGACTTTATCGACTCGTCTGATGATGTACTCGTAAATCTTGATGCTTTCGATGTATTCGGCGATCTTCCTGAGCTCCATGACTTTGAGACTGAGCACAAGGCGGAAGTGGACAGAACCGGTTCACAATCTAACAGTGCTTGTCATCCTGGAGCTACCGTCCATATTGCCGAGTATAGTCCCGAATGGAGCTACACCGAAGGTGGAGTCAAGGTAAGATTCAGTAGCAACTTTTAGCCCTAATCCAGCAGTGTCCCTTCCGGAACGAGGCATCAAATATTAACACTGCAAACGTAATCTAGGTACTAGTTGCTGGACCGTGGACAGGTGGTAGTGGTTCACAATCGTATTCCGTTCTATTTGACGCTGAGCCAGTTGAAGCGTGTCTGGTACAGCCGGGTGTATTACGTTGTCGTTGTCCAGCTCACGCCCCCGGTATCGCCTCACTACAAGTGGCTTGTGATGGATTTGTCGTGTCTGACAGCGTTGCATTTGAATATCGACGTGCGCCCACAACAGAGCCAAGTCCAGAAAAGGCATTACTAGATCGATTGGCGGACGTCGAATCACGTTTACAAGGACCAGGTCCACCCTCGCCCGCAGTACATCTCGAAGAGCGTCTCGTTACTTACTGTCAGGTACTGACACCCTTCAATTTCCCACTCTCTACTCCGTCAACATCTCGGTTTATTTATTAAGGAGCTGCGGGTTTGTTTCAGGACGCAGTTGTCCGTCCATGGCGAGCTGGTGCCGAACCTCTGCAATCCGGTGGACCAACTCTACTACATCTTGCTGCCGGCTTAGGTTATTCGCGTTTAGCTTGCGCTCTTCTTCACTGGCGGTCAGAAAATCCTAGTAGTGTTTTAGATGCAGAGGTCGACGCTTTGAGACAAGACGCTGCGGGCTTGACACCTCTCGCTTGGGCCTGTGCCGCAGGACATGCTGATACTGCACGTATTCTTTATCGGTAAGTCCTATTTACTTTCACTAATTACAGCAGCTTACTATAATTACAAAAATATTATTTTAAAATCGCGTTCGTCAACGAGGAAGAAAGTAAATTAGCTTCTAGGGTTATTACAATTTATTGCCCCAGGTGGAACGCGATGGCTCTACGCGTGAGAGATTGTCAGAACCGAAGTGCAACAGATCTGGCTACAGAGAATGGTCATACGGATATTGCCAAGGAGTTGAATCGATTGGAAGCAAGGAGACAAGATGAGAGGCTCTTCTTACGACCGGCGAGTCCTAGCCCGAGACGTCCCTCACAAGACAGCGGTCTCGATTTAACCTTGTGTTAGTTTCGTTTAACATTTATCTTTCAAACACTCCGTAATATTTTATTTCAAATTATCTTTTATATTTATCTTTTAACTCCTTATATAAATAATATTTTGTTGCACTGGCTAGCCATTGACCCTTTAACTGCCTCAAACCCTTTGAAAGTTACTTTATTTGTTTTAAAACCACCCGCGGTAAACCAAAGTAAGCGAGTATTATTTATAAAGAGCGTTTATATATGCGGAAAATATGCAGGTGCTTCTCCGCTACTGGACAGGATGGAATTATTGCAAGAGGATGATTCGTCTTTAGGCTTGGACCATCAAGGAATGGAGAGTACTCCAAGCTCCCAATCGTCTGTAGGTCCGTACATGTCCATCGTAACAAAATCCTAAAAAAAACAACCAAACAAAATTAACCAGAGACTGTTTTAAAAATCACTGATTCCCCCACTTGCCTGTGCCTGTCTCGTGTGTTGTCTAACCGTTTACTTGTTTGGTTACCTGTTACTGTTTATTATTTGGTTATGTTTCCATGCTGTAAAAAGTCTAGTCAGAGTATTTTCTTAAACCCGTCTTCAGTATACGCGCTAGAATATTTTAAATTTGAATTTTTAAATTCCCCGCCTTTTTTCCCCTGCCGGTAAAAAGCAGAAGCGACAAAATGGCGGCTCGAGTTGTGACAAATCCTCAGTTTTAAACTTTAAATGTTTGTTGTAAATGAACTAGAAGGATTTGAAGTGTGAAATTTAATAGATTTACGGGGTAAAATGGTATCGGCTTAGCGCGAAAAGAATTAGGGTGGGAAATTTAAAATTTGGAAAGATATTGCACGTTAAAAATACGGCTTTCGATTACGGATGAGTGATAAGAGGTGAAATGAAAAATAAAATACTCTTGAGAAGACTTTTTACAGCAACGAAAGCTAGAGTTACAGTATTTTATAAAATGAATACTAACCCTTCCTATAGCTTGAGCAGTGTTGGTGTTTGCTTGGCCTTCATCTTTGAATTCTATCACATAGCTAAGGTATCTGTGTTTCCACACATTTACAGACAATACTTGAGTACTAAGATAAATTACACATGTGTTAAACTTTTTATAATTAAACATTAAAAAGTTAACAAAGAAAAAAAAATTAACAACATAAAGGATGGTCACTACTTAACAAAATGGGATGGGGTTTTCTCACAAATTATATTTTCAACACGTGTGTGTGCTTTTTCGTTTCATATATATATATTATAAAACGCAGTGCCAAGATTTTTCCACGTCTGATATATAGCAGCTTTGGCAACGTGTTTTCTGTCGTCCGGCTTTGGTGTATAACTTTTTCGTAAATAAGTAAAAAAAAAAAATCTTAAATAACAAAATAAAAGTTATTTTCGAGTGTACTTATAATTTATATAGAAGAAAAAATAAGTTTGTTACTAAATGGTTACTTTGTTTATAAACTTTGAGCTGATGGGTTAATTTGGATAAAAAATGTTTCTATTTCTGTTTATGTTTATATTTTTTTGTTTTTGTTGTTGATGTGTGTGGTGGTAAAACGGCGGTTAGTCGCCTACGCTTTTAAGTTTGGCTAGGGTGGTAATTTATTTTTTTTAGGGGAGGAAGACGTGCGGGTGCTGACGTTGGCCGAACAAATAATTGCCGCACTACCAGAGAGAATAAAGAGAGAGGGTGATCCTTCGTCCCCCTCGCTGCCACCCTCGCCGCCATCCTCATTGACCCCGCTCGAGGATGCTTTTATGGAGCAAATGGTAAGTACACAATTTTAAATGGAATTTAACCGAATATAAAGTGTCTTTTTTATAAAGTAGATCAGGATTAAGATACTCAGTAATTAATTACTTTTTAGATCAAAG